>WAAD01039271.1:82223-131001 GCA_013389945.1 Fregata magnificens
CCCCCCCCCCCCCCTTAAAATCCAGCCTGGTTTCAGCTGCTGCTGTGCTATTACCTCCAGAGCAATCTGAGGCACAATTGTGACTCACAGGGATGTACCTGCCCCAGTTTTAAGGCATCTTTTTCAGAAAGCAGTAACGACCAAGCCATGGACAGAGTGAGCTCGCCAAAACCCTTCCAGCCAAAACTCTGCAACCCCCATTTTCAGAGTGATGTAGATGAATAATCCAGATCCTACTCCCAATTATTTTTTTATTACTATTATTTTTTTAAACCCTCCTAGGATGCATTTCTTTGAACTGGCATTTCTTCATGACCACAGGTTTGCGCAGCGCCTGGCATGGGGCTCTGGGCTGGCAGGCACCCGCAGGCATCACTGCAAGACTGATGATTAATACAAGCGGGAAGGGACACCCCTGGAAATCTGTGATGTCCTCTGGAAATCACCCTGCTGCTCGGCTTATGCGTCACCTCGCAACGGTGACCCTGCTTGGAGACCAACGTATGATCACCTCTTCTTTTTATAATATCTTTTTTTTTTTTTTTTTTGGTTCCCCTAAAGCACCTCACTCCAGTAATAACTTGGAGAGATGTCTTGGGATGCCAAATAACAAAATGCATTTCCGCAGCGGCTTCATAATTAATGTTTGCATCGTTTATCTTTCATGGAAAGATTATTCTGACTAACGAGGTTCTGGGCCACTAATTCATTACAGTGCCTTGTCACTTCCTGCTCCTTCTTATTACCCAGAAATAGACTCATTAGTCAGAGTTCAATGACAGGGAGAAATTGTGTTCGTTAATTTAATTCCTCTTCTCTCCCTTTCTGGGTCGGTGTTTGTCCAAAATCAGGGATTAAAAGGAGAGGGAGGAAACACGACCTGTTGCGGTGCTCAGTGCTTCCCCCATGCTTTCCATCTCTCTCAGGGGGAGAAAGCACCATGCACCACTCAGCCCATCGCTTCTCCGCAGCGACAGACACGTATAGGGATGGCTCATCTGCTTGGGCTTTAGCCTTAAAGCTTTTTCATGGCCTGGGCAACGTTGGCTTGTGAGCACAAGGCTCCCTGCAGCAGGTTGCAGCTGAATTTCTCGCATTGGGTGCACTCAAGGGAGGAAGGGAACCGGCTACCCCTGACATGGCTGGAGCAAAGCAGACCTCCACCAGGTCCTGCTGAGCCCATCCCCTTTCCACCAACACCTATAATACACTTTGCTATTGGGGATTTACCACCTCGGTGTGATGGAGTTACAGCTCCGTATTTCACGATTATCCATTTCTACGTTGCTGCTATCACTCGCTGTCTTGCTCCCAGTGGCATTTCCAGCTGGGCATCCCCAAAAAAGCCACAAGGACCTGGCCCAGAGCAGCAAAGAAATAAATAGATAGATGGCCAAGGAAGAGGAGAAATCGATCCCAAACGAGGAAGGCTAACAGTCGCCAACTGGGCTGATGGGAACCGACGGGATCGACAGGCAGCGCCTGGACCCTGCCTGGTCCCACCCCGGCCGAGCTGCCCCCATCAACCAGCAAACACCTGCAAACACTCGGTGGCACCAGCGCGTGGGATGGGCAGGTATTAAAAGCAGCAAGTCCATTTATTTTCTCCTTGGCTCTTGATCAAGACCCTTTTCTTACCAGCTGCAGTCTCCACAGCACGACGCAGGCTTTTTTCTTACACACCTACAGTCCCAAGCACCCGGCCGAGGAGGAACTGCTTTCAGCCTTTGCTTCGGGGGCATAAGGTGGAGGTGCAGGGACAGGCAGAGGCAATTAGGGGAAAAGAGGGAGGAAAAGCTATTTTACTCCCCCCTCACGTGCACTAAAACCCGAGCAATGAGTTTAACACCTGCAGTATTTAACACATTTAGTACAGCAAAGCCAGGACCGGCAGGGCAACGCGATGGGGAGCACGCTCAGAGGCATCTGCTGTCAGGACTGCTCAGCACGGAAGGGGTTAAACCCCTTTGATTTATGCAGCTTTGGCAGCATATTCCTGGGTTTCCTACAGGTAATTACAATAATTGTGAGATGTAAACACTTTACAAGAGAGATCAAAAGTGGGGGTGTGAACGGGAGAGGCGTAAGGACAAGCAAGATCAAAGGAAAAATTATTAAAATCTATATAGTGCTGCTTCCTAATTCCTGTGAAGTCTGATAAACAGGGCTGGAGGGGCGAGGGAAGAGCCTCAGCGCTGCATCAGTCTCCCAGCCCATACATTCCCACGATCTCATTAAGCTCGCTTGTTAAACCGTACAAGAAAACCTCCCATCCAGCACCGCCCCAAACCCATCCCTCACAGTCCGTGCCCCAGCGCTGCAGGGCACGTGTTATATTCCCGACGCCAAACCACAGCGAGAGGATGCACGAGCTCACCCTTTTGGGGAAGAAATTGCTCAATTTGTTGCTTTTCCAAGTGGGATCTGAACAGAAACTCAAGAGCTTGGGACCGCTTTGACTTCACAGTCCCCCCCATCGGTGATGTTCTCCCGCTCTAATCTGCGCACGGCAGGAGGATCTGCTTTTCCCTGCGGGATCGGCTATTAACAGTTGACGCTTCGTTTAAACAAAGCCTTGAGATTGTCCAAATATTTGCCTCAAACACACTTTGTGTTTTGCCTCTCAGCTCGGCTCCCCTCGGGGGTGTTTCACTCCAACTTTCCCATCTATTTCGGGTCCCCCAGGCCAGCGTCGCAGCCCAGGTACCGCCGCCGCCAGCGATGCTCAGGACTTGCCCGGAGCGCAGGGATGAGATCTCAAGTGTCGCCTGATAAAGCAAATGTCGAGCCTACACATCAGCTGCCTCCCCCTCCCCGAAACAAAACATCAAAGCAAAGGGGAAATTATCTTCTTGGAGCAAAGTGGTTTTTAAGTCATGTACTTTCTATTTTCCCTTTTATTCTGCAAATCCAGGCAGGGGAAAAAAGAACACCAAAGTCCAAAATGGAAATTGAAACACTGACTTTTTTCAGACCTTTCTTTTCCTCCCAGCCCAAAAAAACCCATTCAATTTGCACTTCTGGCACAAATTAATTATCTGTTCGCAGGAACATGCTTCACACCCCCCCCCATGCACACCTTGTATCCTCCGAGGTCTCCCCGCGCCTCCATCCCTGCTCCTCCTAGCACCCCCACGCTAGAGCAGCAAAATGCTACGCTCTTGGAGAAGGGTTTGATGCTTCCTTTCAGTAAAGAAAATAAGTAGCTGAGAAACAAGGATATGGCTTAAAACTATTCCCCCCACAGCAAGCTGCTAATGAAGACCAGCTATCTCGGAGGGTCCCAGGGAGCTGCGCATCCATGCAGACCTGGGGTGGGATTGCATGGGCAGCAAAACAACTTCATACAGACCTGAGGTCTCCATGGCCCGTATTTATTCTCTACCAGCCTCTTTTCTCAGTCCTGCCTTCAATTTCCAAGTCAAAAAATGCAGATCTCCCTGCGTTTCCCCTACCAGCAGCTCAGCCGGAGCCGGGCTCTGGAATAACCCAGTCGTGCAGCTGGTTGCTTGGAGCATCAGCATGAGAGCAAGCAGAGAGGGATTGTGACGTGGTGGTCAACTCGGTTGATGAGGAGTGGAAAGGGAGATGAAAAATAAAGTAAGAGCTGACAACAAGGGTTACAACATGGTGCTTCACACTCATCTGGGCTCCACGGGGATGCCAGGAGAGAAAGGATGTGCTGCTGTTTGCTTAGGTAGGTTTTCTTGCTGTTGTTTACAGCTACTTTTTTTTCTTGCTAGATTTCCAGATAAGCCCTGCAGCCGCATACCCGCTCGGCAATACCCTGTCCTGCTCACATACATGTGGTTATAAAGATAACTTGGCACAGAGCAAAACAGAGCAGGAAACAATAATTCTTTCCCACCCGTTCCTGGATGGTGCCCAGGGCATTTGCTGCTGTAATTTAGGTTTGCCTTGCAAGGCCAAATTTTCAGAAGAAGTCAGCACACTTGCAGAAGATCAGTCTGGAAAGGCCCCCAAGAAATTACCTCATTCCTACCGCAAACCGTCAGCAAAACCAGCTCCTGCTAAACCATCCCAGATATTCACGCGACGTGGTTCCCACGTTGCGCTGCAGCCCAGAAATGCAAGAGCAAGGTTTGCCCCATCAGCCCTGCCCTAGGAGCTTTGGGGGATGAGGAAGACAAGGAGATGCCTGGTTTCGTTGCAGCACGTACTCCAGGAGCTAAGATAGCGTTTCCATGTGCTAACTGGACTCATTTCCATATCTATCATGTTTTTCCCCCTATGCCAAAGCACCAAAAGCATCGCTACGCCCAACATCGTTAATAAAAGGGATGAACAAGCAGCAGGCTGCAAAAACATCAGCGAGCCACCACATCCATACGCTTGACCGTCAACGCATCCAGCCCACCAAAACCCACGGCACCACCCAGAAACGTGGAGCGAGCCCCGTGCCCACGCTCCTGACCCCAGACACGTGCTTCTCCTGCCCACCAGCATCTCCCTCTGCTTCCCAAGGGCTGCCAGGAGGGCCCCTCCTGAGGCTCTTCCCAATGATTTTTCTCAAAACCAGATGCAACGGAGGATTTTTGTGACGGCCATGGTAGCTGCACGTCCCCCAAGGGCTGTACCCCTTCCCCGGGTCGGCGGCGGTCCCCGCATGGAGCCACCTACCTGCACAGCTTTCTGATCCCTCTCTCCCAATGCCACCGGCCGCTGTGCCTGTGTGGCTTTTTTACTGCACGTCTTATCCCCCCCACTTTAAAAANAGGATAAGTAGAATAAAATGTCACTTACCTATTAGGAGGAAAAAAAAAAAAAAGAGAAGAAAGAGGGAAAGTATTACACACGCATTCTTTGAAATCAGGTCAGCTTAAAGCTTTGAAATGGCAAAAATTGAAAGGCATTTTCCTCCCACTTCCCTCCCCCCCGCCCCCCCCTTTTAAAGGACTATCTACTTTCGAAAGTGTTTCCTTGAGTCCAGTTTTTTCTCCGTTATGGCTTTTTTCGCTCCACGCTGCGCCAGTGCCAACCTCCTCCTGCCACACGCAGGCACACGCGTGCACACACGCATGCACGTAGCTGCTGCCCCTCTAAGGGGGCAAAGGAAAGAGCTGGAGAAAAGCAAAATAACAAATAAGGGGGGAGAAATGGTGGTAGGGAGATGACGCAGAGGAGTTCGTCTCAATGCATCTAAGCTGAGCGCTTCGATGGCCTCCGTATTTGCATGCCTCAGCACTTCCCAATTAATTTTCCCAGATTGTCCCCATTTAAGAGATGGGAAATGCAAGCACAAGGAGAGTCCGGGAAGCCTTTCCGCTCCTCCTGCGGCTCAGGACCGACCCACGCAGGGCTTTCTCCAGCTCGTTCCTGAATGATTTAAGCAAAAGGCTCCTACCCCATCTTTTGCAATGCTGTCTGCAGCCTAACAGGCCCTAACGCTAAGGAAAGCTTAGTTCCAAAAGAGAGTTTTATTATTAAAGAAAAGTTTTATCATGTCCAGCCATCCACCTGCCCACCTTTACAACACGCTCATTGCTGGTATACGAGCTACGTATTGAAAACCTCAAATGTGTAGAAATGCGATGTACAGTCTCGCTTGTTCCAACCAGGAGGGGGGGAGAAATCTGGCCCCATCCCTCCTCATCCCTTTGCAAAGCATCTGCAGGCACGTGTGCTGCCTGAACGGGAAGACTGTGGGTATATTTAAGACCTGCTGAAGACACGGGGGTTATTCGTTCAGGCTGAGCATCGTGTTAACGTGGCAGCGCAGATTCCTGCAGAGAGCCGATGGGAGGAACAGATGTAGGACCGCCTGCACCCATCCATATGCCTCTCCGAGTCTGCTGCTGCCTGGCTGCCCCACAGTTCAGCAGGCAGGGGCGCGGGCTGCCAGCGCTGCCAGCGGTGACAGTGATTGCCTGCACGCAGGCAGGGCGCATGCGGAAGCAGCAGCACGCCAGATGGGGCATGCAGGATGATCTGGCGGGAGGAAAGCATGTCCTGCTGCAAGAGCCCACCCTGGGCTCCTGTCTGCTGTTTGCAAATATACCAACCCTAGTACTTGCCCGCTCCTGGGCAGAGTTAATGGTTGCTACCAAAAGTAGCACACGCACAAAAGAAATCCTTCTGCTTGAGACTGGCTCAATTTGTTGCGCTTGTGATGGGCGGCGGGATTTTATTGCAAACCGCCAGACTGAGATGGTCCAGCGGTCCCCATTCATAACGGGAGGCTGGAGCACCGAGCGCTCCATCGCCTCCGTCCCCTGCGGTCGCAAAGCCACGGTCGGCTGCCAGCGCTCCATCCTCACCTCCATCCTCCTCCCCTCGCCAGACCCACAAACGCCCAAGACCCCAACCCTGCTTGCTGGCCCCGCACCTCTCTTTTACAGGTACAGGAGACATAAACCCCTCTCCCTTTCTTTCCTGCAAAGACCTGAGGTCGATACTTGCTCGGAGGATGCCCTAATTGCTCTGCAGCCCCAGCCTGGAGCAGGGCAAACGAAGCCCGCTCCAATGAATTACCGGTTGCTCTTTCTAATGCCATCATAAAACCAAGAGTGGTGACAGCCTGGCTGCTCCTCATCCCTTTCAACTCACGGGGTTTCTCTCACTTTTAGTGCTAACAGCAAAAGTCCCTGCGGTGGGTTTAACTCTCCTCCCTCCCGCTGCCTGGTGAGGGTTCAGTGCTGCCGGGCGGGGAGGTGAAAGCAGCCCTGAGCAGGCAGGGGTCAAGTTCAGCTTCTTCCCATCGCGTGGGAGCCGTCAAGCAAAAGAGCACGAAGCCCTCCTGCGCTAGCTGCGGCTGCAGCAGTGCCAGCCACAGCGCAGCCATCGCTAGATGGGGACAGAGCCCTGCCGAAGCCGGGGAAGGTGCCCAGCACCCCCACAGCCTGGCCCGCAGGGATGCTCCAGGAATGCAGAGAGAGACCTCAGCCTCTTTTCATTGACCGGCTCCCACTCACGGCTGAAAAGCTCGAGTGGGAATGTGAGAAAAACCCTTCTAGAAAACCCCGGGCGAGAGTCAAAACCTTTTCACCAGGTGCCCACAGCATCCCCAGTCTGATGCTATTCTTACTTCTCCAGCAAAGTGCTTTGCTTTATTATTGGTTTTCTAGGGTCTCCCTCTCAAACAACGATTCCTTTGAGAGGAGCTCTTGCTCTCCCTCCTCCCCGCTTTGCAGCAAGTTTTCCTGTGTATTGTGGGGTTTTCTGCAGCAAGCATATTTATTGATTTTTCACACTGGGCAAAGCAACACGTTCTGCACCTGTGGGGACCTTCATTTGCAGGACCCACAGGGCGCTCTGCCATCCCTCATGGAACAGGAGGGAGGATTAGGGGACAGAAAAATGCATGACAGCTTTAAGCTGTTGCTCCTGTCACCCAGCAGGACACAGGTCCACGCAAGCACACAAAAAGCCTTCCTTTTATTCATTTCTTACTGAAAAAATGATGCGTTTTTCCAGCTGACATGACTTTCCTGTTTAAAATCCTGCCCTACAGCTTGTCCACAAGAAAATCACTGCAAATCACCCGGGGATGCTGTGGTGGGTCTGCTCAGACCGGCACCAAGTGCAGAGCCAGACTGCCACCGACCACCCTGCCTAGAAACAACTGAAGTTCACATTGGGTGCATATATTTCTCCCAATTCTCTGCTTAAAATGCTCAATTCCAGCCACAGCAAAGCAAACGGATCCTCCCCAAGCAGCAAAACAGAGGGACGCTGCATCCCTTCGGGAGTATTATTGCTAATCTTCAAGCAACAACCCTCTTTCCCAACATCTGTAAATAAACCCCAGGGTCTAGGGTCTCCTTCACTTCAACCCCCCTCACGCTACATCCGGAGAGGAGATGCTTTGGTCCTCAGCCCCTTCTAGGCTTGGAAGTCTCCCACTGTCCTGCCGCTACAGCACGATGGAGGGGAAGGCACAGCTCTCACGGTGCTCACGCTCGCACCTTCCCGTCAAACCCACAGCTCCCTCCAGCAGCCCCATCCGTGGCTACAGCAGGATTTGATGTGATTTTAGAAGACATCAGAAGACACTTTACTATCCCACCACCCCTCTCCCTCCTCCCAGTCCCTCTTGCTCCCCAGTATCACATGTACAAACCCTTGCTCTTGTTGTGTTTATCTCCCCTGAGGCAGGGGAGAGGGAAAAACTAATTGTTTTTATAAATGTTCATGAAAAAAAGAAGGAAAAAGGAAGGAGGATTAGGTCAGAGAAGGAAGGATGTGCGGAGGTGTTGCTAGTATCAGTACCAGGGGACCTCGGTTCCCTTCTCCGCAATTTCTTCAATGCTGAGGGCGGTCAATAAAAGAAGGATAACAAATCTGAGCAAGGAGGGCTCAGGCACCAAAGGAGGAGGGCTCCCTGCGTACAGGGGGCATGAAAGGGCATATGCAGGGGAGGCAGAATGAGCCACAGCCCTGGGGAAACTTATAATTTCTTCCCCCTCACCGATACTTTTAATAACCAATTAATATTTAGTCAACAAGCAGCTCTGCTAAATCCAAGGAGATGGATTTCACAGGAGGGCTATTTCATGTTAAATGAGCACTGACTCATCAGCAGCATTTACCAAGGATTATGGATTAGCCGTGTGCCCGGTATCCATCACTACAAATCCTGTGGGGATGCGGCTGCCAGCGGTGCCAGCACACAGCCGTCCCCTGGCACGGGGAGCACCTGCAACCGCTTCCGAGGGGCATTAGCTCAGAGTCCATCCCCTGGCTCAAAGTTATCCCTTACAGGGACCATTTCCCAAAGAGGAGCTGAAGTGGGTCCCCCAAGCAATGCTTCAGCAGCGCTAAGCCGAGACACTTGAAGTTCCCCCAGGATGTAATGCAGCAAAGACCTGGGTTGGAGCAAAACTGATACGCACCAGGAGCGATGGAGAGGAGGAAAGCAACTGAACTATCTGTCCCCTGAAAAACAGGGCACACAGCATCACACTCCACAAAAAATTTTGCAGAGGGATCCCTCCCTGAAACTGTGTTTTACCAAGGCTCGGTTGCTTGTGGAAAGCAGCAGAAAACGCAACACGGGTCCTACAGGAGTGCTGGGCTGCAGCAGACGGCGAGGGAAGCATCGCCGCTCTGGAAAGGCTGCCGCTTCTCTGGATGAGAAGGGAAAACTCAGCCTCCCCAGTCCTGTCTCTGGTGTCCCCAGGGAAAGTACCTCTTCCCTGCTGAGCCAAATGCCAGCAACCACACGCCAGCTTCCCCAACCCACTTGCACCCCATCCCTTTTGCATCCCTCTTCAAACCAGGGCAGGTACCATGGGGCGAGGGGCAGACGAGACCCAGGCAGAGGCAGGCTGCGGGCACGCGCCCCACGCTGCCGCTTATCAGCGTTGCTTCTGCTGGAGGAGGTGATTAACTCCCTGACCTGCCGAGCTTTAACGCGACCTTCGAGAATAGATAGAATCTTGTTATCTTGTAATGAGTTTTATGGCTTATTTCAGTACATTTTGGCCATGTTTCTCCAGTGATTAGGGCAATTATCAGCCTGTGCGTTTCAGGATTATGAATTATGGAGCCTCTGAAAGACTACAGAGATTTAATAACTCCCAGCGTACCTCTGCCTCACTTCCAGCGCTTAACTCGCTCTAGACTCTTTATGTTTGGAGCATGGGAACAATAGCACAGCAAAGGAATTATGCATCAAAGCTTACGACTGTAATCCAGCTGCTACAATTAATAACACATAACATTTAACATCGCCTGACCCGGGGGCACAGGGCGCAGTCACGTCCCTGGGGTACCACCAGCAGGGATGTGGGCGACGTCCATCAGGGGATGGGGAGCAGAGCCTGAATGTCCTGACCCTTGCAGGACTGAGTCCCAGCTCCCAGGCTTGGCCACAGGCTGGGACTTGAGGGAGGCTGATTTAATCCCAAAGTGCTTGAAATGGACGTCATGGACATCCCACCCATCTGACCCGGCCTGTGGCTATTTTAGGGGTCTCTGGCTCACCTAGCTGGGGACACCCAGCTCTATTTGTCGCCCTCTCCCTGGGGTGCCCTGTCCCATCTGAAGCTTATTTAGAAACCTAATGCCACTGAGCAGCTTAGGGCTGGACTGCACGTACGCGATTAGTGGCAGGGGAAGGGAGAGATTCCCCGTCAGATGCGACTTGGCTTAGACCTCTGAGCTGCTGTCTGAGCAAAAGGCATGGACAAGCTGGAGCCTTGCATGTGGACAACAGCCTAAGGGCCCCAATATGTTTCAAAGCACCTAAGAAAAGGCTTCAGCACGACTTCATGGAAGGGGAAACTGAGGCACAACGCATTGCTGTTGGGACTGAACCTCTGCTCCCAGCCTGGAGCTTTGCAATGGGGTCCCCACGCACAAAACCAGCCCGAGCTATTCGTGCCCCACTAGTGGGAGGGGAGGGCAGGGCTGCCTGGGGGGCTCACGACAGGATAAGGTGCGGAGAGAGAGCATCAGCAGCACACTTTGCTATTCAGCAGCCCTGCCCTGGATCGCAGTCCTTGAAACCAAAGGGCAATCCCTGTCCCAAAGCCAGCCCTGCACGCGCAGACACAGAGAGTCCAGATGCACCGAACCCATGCTCAGCATCCCCCCTCCACCGCAAGGCTTTACTGCCCAAATAGCCAAAAGGCACAAAGGACATTTGGATGCTCTTGGGAGCCCCCACATCTTGCCTAAATGTAAAAATAGTCTGGCTGGCTGTCCCCTGGCTGCGATGGGCACAGCAGAGACCAGGCAGGGCCAAGTCCTGCTGCCATCGCCCACCCTTAATCCGCTCCAGATGGAGCCTTTTAATGATCTTGATCCAGGCTTGGTTTTATTTTTATTTTTTCCTCCCTGCAAATGATCACTAGAACTTGATGGCTGCTTGGGAAAACACAGACGGCAGCAGGAACATTTCGGTGTGAGGAGCCGTGCTGGCTCAGCTCCTTCCTCTTCCCCCTTGCATGGATGCGGGCGCTTCTTCCGAGCAGAAAAACGTAAAATATTAATTTTGTGTAGAAATAAAATTAAGCCCTTGGAAATGGGCTCCAAGAAATAAAGCTATCGCTTGAGTTAATTAAGAAGTGATTATATCGAAAGTCTGTAATAAAGGCTTCATGACGCAGGACAGACTGAGCTGCTACGACAGCTCAGGATGCGGAAGGACCTGGGCATCGTCCTGGGCAAGCGATAGGGGAAGAGCAGCACCAGGGCTGCCCCCAGCCCTCCTCCCATCCCCTTTGCTCCACTCCGTCCCTCAACCTGCTGCCCATCTCACTCAGCTGCTCAGCCGGTGCCTCTCCTGCACCGCGCCGGGCTAGGCTAAGTCATTTCACAAAGCACTTAGACACAAAAAATATGCAAAACCAGGCTTCCCCCAAGGGGTGCAAGTGCCTCTGCCCTCCACGAGATGACAGATAAAATCCCCTGTTACTGGAGGAAGGTAATTTGACATAACAGCTGTTCTGACATTCTCTCCCTATGGATATTGCCAGCAATAAGAATGCAAATCAGCGCTCTTTGCACTTCTCCCGGAGAGCAACTTTCACCTGGAGAGTTGAGAGCACTTCCAAAATGTGAACTCATTAAAGCCTCCCTTCCTCCCGGCGAGGCCGAGCCCGCGATGCCCATCTGACTCGGCTCTGTCCGCAGTCGCCCCAGGAACAAAACCTGCAGTCTAGTGACTGGAGCAGCGAGAAATTAAGAAACTTGTCATTATCTTGGCAGTAAAACCACTGTCTAGCTCCTTGCCTCAGTTTCCACATTGTGAAAACCAGAATCAAGATGCCTGCCGTGGTGAAAGACCTGGCGGTGCGGCAGAGACAAGGGCTGTAGGTAGCAAGGGCTTAGGGTGACTACGGTCAGGGAGGTGAGATGCTTTCATTCGCCGAGCACTGTTTCTCCAATTCAAAATGAAGCCATCCATGTACGTGCCATTCCCCAAGTCCTCCCATGCTCTAAATCCTCCCCCTGGGGACAAGCCCCCTGTGCAAGAGGCTGTGCTGGTGTGGGACCCTCCGGTGGGTCCGAGGAGGAGGAACAACGCTGTCCTTCCTCCCCACCGCTCAACCGCCTAGGCAGAAGATGCTCCGAAACTCGAGTGAAAATGGTTAGCGCCCCACTGCTTTCTGTATGGCAGCTACTAATTATCCCTTGAAATTTATAGGCTCCTGGGACGCACGCAGATGGGTATTTAAGTTAACAGCAGCCTCAGATCCTCTGCCACTCATTCCACGGCAATACCTGGATTTGCTCAGGTGCCGACCGACCTCCGTGGCGTCAGCACTCTCCTACACCCACCACCGCTGCAGGCTGGATATCCCAAAATCACACCGCAGCTCTTCAAGGGGAAGAAGTCAAAAGGTCCCCTTTGCCCAAGACCCTCTGCCCCAGATGGGAGCCATTCAGCTTCCCCCATCCGTAGGGACCCAAAGCCACATCCATCTCCTGCTTGCTGGCATATGGCCAGCCACCCCCTCATACAGCATTCAGGGGGGCTCGCTCCCTCCTGTTGATGATATTTTACTTTGTATAATTAAACCTTAATGAGAATAGGGACCAGAGCTTCCCTAGCGAGTAGCCTAACCTCTGAACGAGGGAGCCACTCAGATTCCTAATTAATAAATACCTATTGGTATACAAAGCAGGGAGCCCCAAGCAGGAGGGCAGCCCAGCACCTCCCATCTGCCAATGTCCTTCCGTGCTTCCTGGCGAGCTGCGGGTCCAAATTCCCCAGGCAGAGAGGAGGATTGATTCCCAGGCGGCTGCTCTAAGCCCTCAGCTACTGGATTAAAACACAGTTATCACCACTCCATTTCTTCCATCAATCTAGACCCTATTTTTTTTTTTTTTTCCTCCTGCAGTTGAGCTTTTTGATTAATTCAAATCACATCACTCCCAGACAAGCAACATGGTGAATTTGCTATCCACTGAAAAACACTTGTTCAGCTGGACGGAGGCTCCTCCGCTACCAACAACCGAGGTCTGAGCCGCTCCGGCATATGGGAAAACCACCTTAACCTTAAACTCTCAGCCAGGGCTCAGCACCGGCGAGCCTTGGAGGAGCCAGCTTAAACTGATGCATTCCCAGCTCATCCCTCCATCTCTTCGAACAAGCCCCAAAAGACAAACGTCAAAACAAAAGGCATGTACGACTGCAGAGCACGCAGCCCTCCCCGTCCTGGAGGAGATGCTCAAACACGTCCTCAAACACAGCGTTTGATGGATGGAGGAGGGATGCTGGCAGTGTGTAAGGTTGGGTTTTAGAGCTCGTATTAGAAAAATGTATATTTTTCCATCCTGCAAACCAAAATATGGCCCTAGCTCAGCTTGACCAACTCAAATTAAAACTGTTAGCAGCTACTTTACTATTATTTTAACTTGAGTTAGTACAGAAGTAGCTATTTTTTTCAGGACAGACAACCCCGAAGGTCTCCACTTCTCACCACCAAGCCCCCAAGGCAACAACGCTCCTACAAAACAGGAAATTTTTATAATCCCCCATCACACGCAGGAAACTGAGGCCCAGAGAGGGGGACTTGCCAACATCTGTGGCAGAGCAAGAAAGAAAAATCAGGTTTCCCGAGTCCCCCACGAGCTCCCGATGGCTGGGCCATCCTCACTCTCCAAACCAATGAAAACCCCGAAAATGGACACACTTAAACAGGCTTAACCCTCCATTAAATCAGTTCAGTCTCACTCGGTAATTTAGTGTTGCAAGCAAAATCAATTTAAGCAAAGGTTAAACTAGTTCTGTCTGTATTAGGAGTTTGCACCATTTTAAATAAATTGATTTAAAATCAATTTACTTGATTTTGTGCAACTTTTCTAATACAAGCAAAGACGTCGTTAAGCTCAGGTTGAGTTTCGCTCTACTGCTTGCTTTATTTCATTGCTGGCGCTTTCCCAAAAGATGTCAAATGCCAGATTTGGATGATAACGTTAAGTAACGATAAAGGACTCCATAGTTAACCCAGCTTTAAACAGATATTATCCCCTACAAAAGTCACGGTACTCTTCCAAAAGGAGGTAGCATTGCCCAAAGTTTTCTGGGCAGCCCAGAAGAGAGTCCAACCTGCTTTTCCCAAGCAACCAAAGGAGAGTCAATACACAAAAAAAGCTTTTCTTTTTTTGTTCCCCATCCCTGGGTACTGCCGTGCCCTCTCTTCTTTGGTGGTCGAGGCTTAGATCGCGAGCGGGTCCAGGTGTGGCTTCAAAGCAGCTTTAGCACGACGAGGACTTAATAATAACCCATCTCTTCAACTTCTGCAAAGTCCTCTCTGAAACGAGGCCATGAAAGCACCCTATTGACTGCCTCATCCCATCACAAGGGTGGAAAAAGGAATAAAAATAGCTTGAGCACAGTGCAGAGCGCTGCAAGAAAAAAGAAAAAAAAGAAAGTCCCTTCTCTTTGTCAAGCAAAACTGACCTCTCGTCCCACGAAGAATAACCCCGCAGCAGACTGCCGCAAGCTTGCAAAAAGCAGGGTACCATTTGATTTTCACCTCTGTGGTCTGCATAAAACGGTGAGGCAGGACCTTTTGTGTGCATCTTCTTCTCTCAAACCCCCAAATTCCCAGCGCACAAGGAGCCCAGCCACGGAGGTGGCTGGAGGGGAAACGGCAAGCCAAGGGGTTGCATTACAGTCCTAAGGGACAGGATGCACGCAGGTGGGATGAGGATGGAGGAGTCACCTAGAATTGGGGTAGTAGAGGTCTAGTCAATGTAGAAAGACATCCCAAACAACCATATAGTGCACTGAGACCTGAATTACCCATTGCTATCCCTTGAATACTGCAGGAACCACACCGTCAAAGATTTCTCCCCCGCACCGTACCACGCCAGATGACGTTATTCTCTGGAGCAGTCAGTTCTTCCTGAGGTCCGCTAAACTCTCAGCCTCCATAATAACTTGGAGCAGGATGTCTCACAGGGAGATTGCATCCCTACTAAAATTTTATTACGGATATAAAATTCCCCTGTATCAGGCTCAATTTTGTTAATTTTCAATGCCATAGGACATCCCTTGGATCTTGAATTACGAGAGAGCAAGTAGGAGTTGCAGCTGACCTCCTCTCCATCATTAACCATCCCACGAACACTGCAAAACGCTCCAGAGAAAAACTGAAATATTTGGCAAACAAGACCCTGATCTCTCCATCGCCTCTCCATGGGCAAATAGAGGAGTAATTCTTTTGCACCCAGAGCAAATGCTTCGGTGATGGCCAGGCACCTCTGTGCTTGGTTGCAGACCAAAGGAAATAATTTTAGGCTATGAGTGGCCATGCCCTCAGCTCCTGCAAATTTGCAGCTGCCCATGCAAGAGACTGCAGAAGGCTTGATGCTCCCTTTGCTGACATTTTATTCTTGCACCTTACCCCACAGTGCAATTACATGTTCCACAAGCAACCACCTCCTCTAGTTCCTTCTACCGCTCCCATCCCTGGGCGTTATGATAGGAACTATTTGCAAGTTATATATTTTACAGCTGGTGATGCAGCGAGTGACATGCAGAGATTGGATTTTATTTCTCAGCTCTACAGGATGGAGAAGAGAAGGATTAGAGGGGAGAGGAGAGGACTTGTGGTTTTGGAGGAGGAGGCTGAGGAGAGGACAAGGTTGGAAATTTCCTCCTGGCAGCCCTTTTCAAGAAGAGTTATTAGAATTTATTTTCAATTATACACAAGAATAAGCCGTCTGCAGTATAGTTAACTTTCAATTTCAACCAATTTTCGACGCATTCAATCATAGATGCCTCAGTGATTAAGAATCTATGTTGCAAAACAATTCCCACTTTGCAACAATGCAGTCAAACAGATCTACAACTCATAACCCATTATCCAAGAGTTTCTCAGCTCATTGGTGAAGTGAAATAGGATTTACCAAGCATCCCTCTTTTTACCCGGCGAGCCCCCAAGCTCATTTGCAAACAGATCCGTGACTCACAACAACCCACACAGGGATTTTTTTTTTTTTTTTTTTTTTTTTTTTTGTGGTTTGTGTGTTTTTCCTTCCTCCCTCTCTCCATAGATGCATAAGTGCAAGGGTGGGATGCAGCGGGTTTGCTGTTTGCAGCTTTGGGGGGCTTGGAGCTGCCCCCCCGCAGCAGAGATGCATCAGAGGACAGTGGGGGACTGGAGGGGGACTTTCCATCACCCGTAAGGGTGAAGGCATGGGGAGGGCTTCGGGAAAGCTGCTTCACTTGCAGCTGGCTGCTTTCCCCCCACACTTTTGCATCTTAGCAAGTGCAACGATGCTCTGACCAACAACACGCAACAGGTCATGACAGCCAGCAACATGCTGTACCCCTTCCCCACCCCGGGCTCGGTGATGCACCCTGCCTTCCCCCGACCTGCTGCGGCCCCTGGGGAGGAGGGGAACCCAGCCAGGCTTTGCAGGGCTAGAGGAGGATGGTGGCTAAACGATGCCTCCTTCCTCTGCAGCCCCAAGAAACACCGGGTAAATTGAGCCTCTGTACGGTGAGCACGCCACGGGGGCAGCAACTTCAAAGGCAAGATGCTTCCTCTCCCGAGACCATTTTAAGTAGATAAACATGATTCAGAGAAGCACGGACCCCCCTACAACCCTCACCGAGCACAGCAGCCAATTATTCCTGCTCCTAGAGATGCTAACGCGCCCATCTGCTATTCAGCACACGGAGCACGACTGTCCGGCCCCGCTCACGGGGCCTTCTGCAAAAGGCCACACGGTCCCTCCGGGAAGAGACAGGTCACAATTTCATAGTGAAGACATTGGGATAGAAGGGCTCAGGCTGATGGGAGAGGAGGAGGAGGACTTTGAAGCTCGCTGAGCCTGGAGGATAGGCAATAAAGCACCTAGAAGCCTGCTGAAGGAAATGGCTTTCCTGGGCAAAGTGTCATTTTGTCAAAACTGAACTTCTGCCTGGGAATGGAGTTGATTTTGAGTAAAAACCATCAGAAAAAAAAAAGCATGAGGGACCAGGTGTTTGAATGACATGCTTTGGAAAGGCAAAGTGGAAGCGCCACAAAACAGCTGCACAGACCTCAGATTGGCTCCCTGTGCTCCGAAAATTACACCCTACGGAAAGTGCATTCAAGACCCAAAATCCCCGGTTTTGCCCTGATTTGGGACAGCAGGCACTCACAGGGTCCACGGAAGCAGAGAGACGTCCCCGCTAAGGGACAGCCCCGGCAGAAGATGGGCTCCCCATCCCAAGGGACCACATGCGCATCCCCTGCACCGGCTCTTCCCTCTCTCTGATGCTGACAAATAACAATTTCAAACTGGGGAAGACACCTGGGAGAGCCGAGGCACTTGTGCTACAAGATAATTAGAGATTATTATAATCGAAATTTCATTGCCACATCAAACTGTGTCTTTTAGCATTAATTAATCTCCTCTCCCAGCCTCTGAGCACTCTCGGCTCTCGCGCTGTAGGACAGCAGCTTGTCAAACACACCAAAGACTTGCATCTCATTACCTTATCAGAAGGGGCGAGCGGGGAGCCGGGGAGCAGCAGACAGATTCCCCGGCGCAACCAGGGACGTGAGGACGCCTGCAAACTCGCTCCCTGGTTTGCAAACTTGTCGAACAAGGTGCACGAGGGATCTTCCTCCACTCACTGCCCCCCCCACCGATAAAAGCAGGCCTGGAAAAGATGCTGCTTCCTTGCCGGGAACTCGTCTCACTCCACTATACCACCTTGAATAAATTGTAAAAATTAAAACTGCTGACATCCTTGCAGGTAGTGGGGTGCTCATGCCTTGCTTTCCCAAGTGCTTTAGGCTCCAAAGAGTCGATGCAAGTATGCTGCTACCTCAGTTATGTTGTAAAAATTCACCTTTAGCATCCCATTACCAGCCTGATGCACGATCCTTTCCTCCTTTGGGAGGTTTGGGGAAGGTGTGAGGCTAAATCCAGTTTTCTACATGAGGTTCACAGCATCTGCTGGATGAGACCAGGCAAGACTGGCCTTGAAGGACCAACTAAGAGGTGGTAAGATGGACCCACCTTGAGACACCTTAAGGAGACCTATTTCAAAAGCTCTCAGCACCTCTGAAAAAAGAAGAAACAAAAAAAAAAACCCCACCAAAAAAAAACCTGCAAGGGGAGAAACCTCAGCACAGGAGCCTGGTGCCATGAGCCAGGCACACACTGCATCACTTTTAACAGTGGCTGAAGAAACTGGGCACCCTCAGCCCCCCCCCAAGCATCTGGCCGGGGCTGGCAGCAAGGGCTGTGTACATATTGGTGATACGTTCTAGTCATTGATTCTCCACTGCTTTCATACCTCATCTGAAAATAAATATCCTCTCCCTTGTTTCCACCTCTCCACTCCCCCTTTCCCCGTTATTGGCTTTGTGACGGAAGGCTTTAATTTATTCCCCCTGCCATATCTTTGTGCCGCTGTTTTCTTGCGATTTACACCATATATTACCCACCGTCTTGTGTCATTTAACTCTAGAAAGCGCTTTGAGATACAGTTTGCTTGAAGGATGCTGGAGCCATTAATCCTGATTCCACAGCCCTGCAGAACGCCCGTGGCATTGCCACTGTGCACACGCAAATAACCCACCTTGGCTCCTGCTCTTTTACAGCCATCCCCGCACCGAAACCCACTGCCTGGCCCTATTTTAAAACTAAATGGGTAAAATCAAGCCCCTCCTGACCACGCATGGTTTCCTCCCCTCTCTATCAGCCAGGCAGAAGCTCGTGGGTGCAAATGGTACCAGCTCCAGGAGAGCACGGTGGGCAGCTGGATCACGGCAAGCAGAAACCAGTCCGGGGAGGAGAACCACCGGTCCCCTTCGTCCCGGAAAATGGGACAATGAGAAGATGAGAAACGCATCAACTACGGCAGATCCTCTCCTCTGAGGCACTGAGTGCCACGCTGCCTGGAAATTGCTCACCAGAGGGAGAGCTTTGATGAAAAATAGAAAAGGAAAAAAAAAAAAAAAAAGGAGGAAAAATTTAATGAAATGAAAAAATGTCATTTATTTTATTTATTTATTGGAATATTTCCGTGCGGGGAGAGGAGGACGGGCATGATTATTCATTGTATTCTACATGGCAGGCTCCGCAGGGAAACGCTGCCGTCGTGCTCGCATCCCCGCACTGCCTGACACGTCGTTAAGGTGTATTTAATTGCGCTCGCAATTGAGAGATGAGAGAGCCCCCGCCTCAGAGAGCTGCAAGTTCAACACAAAACCCTCCCCACTTCAGCAGAGGCCGGGCACTGAGCGACTTCAGTCGCAGGGAACCAGTCACTTAACTGAACAGCTACCCAGACTGGAAAAGATGAATGAGACCCCCCCTACCAAACCCACGCCCTACCTTGTGCTCATGCCTATTTCACAGCGAGCGCGTGCTATCTTGATTTAAAACCACATCTGTTTTCAGCATCTCTGACACAACAGCAATCTGCAGCCCTCCTGTGGCATTTTCCATATGCAGATGTCACCAGGAAGGATATTTCCTTGTTCTTATTTTACCAACGGGGAAACTGAGGCACTTGGGCAGCAAACTGGCTTTCCCTAACCCGTGCAATGCCCAAGCGGCAGCGCTTTGGCTCCCGCCTGTCAGGGCAGCGCCTCCTCTCCTGGGCTGCTCTGGAGATGCTGCATTTCAATAACTCCTTGTTTCTGCTGCATGCATGGTAATTTTAACAGCCTCCCCACCATAGCGGTGATGAAGCAGCAAGGTTTGCAGGGAGAAGTGATATCTTTCATTAGAGCAGCTGAGGCAGTTGGAAGAAGCAACTTTTATGCTGAAAAGCCAGATCTGATGGAGCCCTGATGAAGGAATGCTGCATTTGTCCACCTTCTCTGGCTGGCTAATAAAAGCTCGCTCCCTCAGCGCACTTCCCTGCTAACTAACTTTTTATAACAGGGGAGCAGCAAACAGCAGCCAGCCCCTACCTCCTGCATTCAGCACACCGCAGACAACATTTGCAAAAACCCCTGGGATTTGCAAATATTTCTATGATTTCCCAGCGGCCCGCAGAAACCTCACAAGCAAGAAACTATTACAAGCCCACGGATAACGGGTGACCTTAAATTACTACTTGGATTCAAGCAAAACGCTCACGAGTCACTTTTATTGGAGGGGGTGGGATCAGTTTTCCGATCCCCCCAGGAGAAAAACAGTTGTCTCTGAAGCAACAGGCGCTTTCTTTCCATAACTGAAGCCAAATAATGGACCACACGCAGACACACTCCCCTGCACGCAGCTCCGCTTCTCCCAGAGCGAGGAGGAAGAAGGGAAGAAGGCTGAAGAGGGTTGGTTTTGTGGTGGTTTTTGTTTTGGGTTTTTTTTTTTTTCTCTTTTTTTAAAAAAACCACTATAATTTAAAGGCCAAAGCACTAACGAGTGCACAAGGGCAAGAGGTGACAAATGCCTCGGTGAAAAATACAAAATTACCATTTTAATGGATGAGTGTTGACTCCCTGGCTCTCCCCGGGGAGGCCTGTTTGATTTCGTTAGCTTGTTAGCACAAGGATTTGACACAAGCGATTAATGCTGAGTTCATTAAGGGGGGGTGAGTGCTGCTTCTTTTCTTCTGGATTCAGCACAGGGAAAGGGGCAGCGGGGAAAGGCGGGGAGCAAATCTGCTCCATCAGTGGGAAGGCTGCAGCAGAGGACGCGAAGGACAGAAGCGGCTCAGCACACCAGTGTCCAACCCAACCCATTGGCATCAGCCCCTGAAACGCAGCGGCGTCAGGATGCTGCCCATTTTGGGGTTCGAGCTTCAATCTCTGCCCTCAGCATCCTCACACCCCAAGCAAGGAATTGCTCTCCTTCACCCCCTGCACCCCCCCCCCGCTCCCCGCCATCACAACAGTGACTAGCTTTGATCCTTAAGCCTGAAAATATCAACCACCGTGTTTGCCAGCAAGATCCCAGCTCTGCAGCAGGGAGGAACCGAGGCAGAGCCCTGCGGAGCGCTGACCTTGCCCGTGGGCACCTGCAGCATCCCTGGCAGAAGCCACCGTTGGACTAGAGTCAACCAGCCACAAGGACACGCACATCTGCCCCTCGGCAGCGGGGCAATGCCCGCACCGTGCCCACGGCTCTGCCCTCCCAACCCACCTCTGCAGAGGGATGCTACAGGATGGGCTGCATCCAGCCCTGCTCTTCCCACAGGCGCTCACGGCACCAGCTGCTGTCCCTGGCCACAACTATCCGTCCAAAAGGGAAAATCAGCATCCCTTAGAAGGGAGGCAGAGCGGTGCCATCCAGAGCCAGGTCCTGTGACAGACCCGTGCCACGATCCAGCCAGGCTCAGGGAATAGCTCCAGTCTGACACCGCAAGGTCAGCTCCTGCCTCCTGCCCCAGCTTTGCGAGCTCCCCACCGGCCATAGCACCTCTCTCACATCCAGCTTCTAGGTTTCCCTCCTAGGGGATGCTCCCTCTGGCACAGCTGGGAGATTTCAGAGCCTTTGGAGAAAAAGCAGGGATGAGCCCCCCTTTCCAGGGGGACACTGGATGCTTGGAGGAGCCAGGGCTGCCTGGCCTGAGCCAGAAGCGCACCGCAGCCCAGCTGCCTGCTTTCCCCTAGCCCTTAGTTCAGATAAAGCCCCTGCTCAGCAAGATCAGTTAGTTTGGGTTTTTTTTTTTTTTGTTGAGGAAGCACAAGCAGAGGTGGAAGGTTAAGTCCACTTAGCTGCTCTTTGCAGGATCTCCAGCCGGTTTGGCAGATGAGTTCCTGCACAGCAGGCAGCTTTGAGAAATGAATGCAGCTGGCGCTGGCTGCGTCAGTGTGCCCCTGTCCTCTCCCCCCGAGTGAAACACAAGCCTGTCGATCTGCAGAAACACAGCTTCCCCTTACCCGCTCCCATCCACACCGCAGCCAACTCGCACCCCCCGGCAGCCCCCCCGCCCGACCCAGCACCCACCACCGATGCTCCCGCAATTTAACCAAGAGATGCAGACCCATTTGCTATGTGTTGCTCTGCTTGAGGATAGGAAGGCTCTACAGGGGGATCTGGACAGGCTGGATCGGTGGGCTGAGGCCAACTGTATGAGGTTTAACAAGGCTCAGTGCCGGGTCCAGCACTTGGGTCACAACAACCCCGTGCAATGCTACAGGCTGGAGAGCTGCCCGGCGGAAAAGGACCTGGGGGTGCTGGTGGACAGCCGGCTGAACATGAGCCGGCAGTGTGCCCAGGTGGCCAAGGCGGCCAACGGCATCCCGGCTTGTATCAGGAATAGTGTGGCCAGCAGGAGTGGGGAAGTGATGGTCCCCCTGTACTTGGCACCGGTACGGCTGCACGTCGAATACTGTGTTCAGTTTTGGGCCCCTCCCTACAAGAAGGGCACTGAGGTGCTGGAGCGTGTCCAGAGAAGGGCAACGAAGCTGGTGAAGGGTCTAGAAAACAAGTCTTATGAGGAGCGGCTGAGGGAACTGGGGTTGTTTAGCTTGGAGAAGAGGAGGCTGAGGGGAGACCTTATCGCTCTCTACAACTACCTGAAGGGAGGTTGTAGCAAGGTGGGTGTTGGTCTCTTCTCCCAAGTAACAAGTGACAGGACAAAAGGAAATGGCCTCAAATTGCACCAGGGGAGGTTTAGCTTGGATATTAGGAAAAATTTATTCACCAAAAGGGTTGTCAAGCATTGGAACAGGATGCCCGGGGAAGTGGTTGAGTCGCCATCCGTGGAAGTATTTAGAAGACGGGTGGATGTGGCGCTTAGGGACATGGTTTAGTGGTGGACTTGGCAGTGTTGGGTTAACAGTTGGACTCGATGACCATAAAGGTCTTTCCCAACCTCAACGATTCTATGATTCTATCCAGCACAGCTTTGCCGTAGGAGGAGCGGCAAGGCGGAGACGGCAGAGAAGTGATTGCAACTAAAAAGGTTTTGGGGTTTTTTTTCTTTTAAAAATAAAGCCCTGCCTCTCTTTTCCTTTGGCTCCTTCCCCTTAATCTTCTCTCCTCTGGCCTTTCTGCTAAGCGCAGCTCCCCAAGCAGGGAGCTGCGTTTTCACATCCCATCACCTGGGGCTAAGAGCTGTAAAGATGCTTCTCAGTCACAGCTGTACCCTGCCACATCAGCTCAAGTCATCGGGCCATTACTAAACTATTACCAGCTTCTCACAGATTTTTTTCCCCCTGCTTTCCCCAGATGCTGATAGATCTCGCCGGGTCCTCAGAGGGGGCCCAAAGACGTCACCGGCTACAGCAATTCTCGGCTGCTCCTCAGACCGCTCTCCCAGATGGAGAGGCTCATGTTTTAGACAGGCAATTAGCTTTTGTGCTGCACTTTGCATTTTGCAGCAGGCGACGGGCACGCTCGCAGACCTGGGATATGCTGGGAGCGCTGGCAGCCCGCTCACGTCCCGACGCCCGCCCTGCTCTGCCGGTTTGCAATGCACTTCCATCGGGGAAAGCTCCCCTCCGCAAGGCTCCATCTCCTCCTACCTCCCCTGTGAGGAAGGCAGCCTGAGAGATGGTGGCGAGACGGGCAGGTTTAATGCTAAAGACATCCCTCAGCTCAGCTGAGCACAAACCAGCTCCCCGTGGAAGGCAGGCAGAGGAGCGAGGGTCTGGAGGGCTGCCACAACCCCATTTCAAGTGAGAAAAGGCAGCACGGAAAGGAACACATGGCACCACCAGAGCCAAACACACTGGGGATGCAACTAGGGAGCCCCAACACAAACATCAGCTCTGCTAGAAGAACAAGCACCGGTGCCTGAGCCGGGGATGTTGACTGCACCAGGAGCCGGGTTGGGCAGAGACTGTGGCAGAGATGCACAAACACTCGTTTCAGCCTCAGCTCTGCACAAAGCCCACGAACAAAGCTCACGCGTGAGCTCTGCTCAACACAAAGCTCACCAGGAGCTCCCTTTGGGGCAAACTGGTACCCCAGGCAAGCACCGAGCAGTAGATTTGGGCCAGCACAGCGGGTTGCACACAGGAAAGCCCCAATGACAAATTGCATCAGCACCGCGACGCCAATTAGCTGCTCCGAGAGGTTAAGACAATGCAAGCCCCATCCCTGCCAGACAGAAGATGCCAAGGGAACGTGTACTGAAAGGTTTGGCCTCCTTAGCATCTCTCCGAAGTAATTCCACTTGTAACTCATAAAGCTTCCCCAGCCGACTGCACCGTGCTTGCCAGCTCCTGGATGAGACAGACATTTGTATGAGATATACAAAGCCATTTAGCTGTTCAAAAGCTATCAGCACTTACATGCAAGGTTGAAGCAGGACAGATTCTGCTGTATTCAGGGCATCAAAGGGGATTATCCGGGAAATGATAACAGATTTTAATTTAGATTGTCCAAGATGGGTACTGGGGCTGGGGAGGGAGAGCTAGAGAAAGAGGCTAGCTTAGCTCCAGATTGCAAGACGGGGGGAGAAAAGAAAAATAAATAAAATAGGAGAGATAGCTGAGCGCAAAAGTTGTGCCCAGCAATTTGCCATGCTGACCACGGAGCCTCGCACACACAGCAGCAGCGCTGTCGTCCCTCTGCCTGGACGCCTGCCCGCACTCCTTCCCCACCTAACCCCCTCCATCCTTCACAATTCCAGGGCGAACACCAAGCTGCAGCCCCCCGCCGCCAACTATGGCCATTTTTCCTGGGCACAGCCTCTTTTCCTGCTCAGAGATATATTTTCTAGGCAGGAGAGGAAGAAGCTGCCCATCCGGCTGCGACTGCTGGGTATCAGGCAGTCTATCAACGGCTTCTGGGTACATTAAGTTCTCCTTTGCAGAGATCTCTCCACATTCCTGTCCTCCCAACCTGATTTTCCATGCAGATTTAAAGAGCTCTACACAATGAACACTGCTACATTTCAGGCACGCCGCTGCTGCGACACAGGCAGGAGCTCTCGGTTTTATGTACTTTCAGGTATCTAATTTGAGAGGCTGGGTCTGAGGATTTCCACGCAAGGGAAGGATGGATGGAGGTACCTCCAGAGATGATCGATGTCAGCGCTTTGCGAGCTGCTTTTTGGAGTTGCTGGAGGCCCTACTAAATTTTGGACGCTCCCTCAAAACCAAAACATTTCATTAAAAACCACAACAAAAAAGGGCCCTGGCTTTTAAATTCTTTTAATTGAAGATACATCGCAAATCCTTCCAGACTGATGAATCTGGAAGTCAATCCCAACCCTTGTTTTCTTTTTAGAAGCAGCTATTTGCCTCATGTCCTCTCCTGCCACATGGCTTCTTTGCAGGTTTTGCCTTTCTATTTCCGACAGTCCCAGATGGGATCTATGAATAAAACTAAAGAGGAGCTGGAGATAGGCTCCGAGTCATTAACGCAGCAAATATAGACACCGCTCAAGATCTAAGGCATGGAGGGGGAGGGGAGAAAAGCTTCCACACCTCTTCTCAGGGACAGATCCAGGCTGATGTGAAACGACGCATCCCCGCCGACATTAAGAGAGTGGAGGGTCTGGTTTTTCCCTTTTAATCCCCAGAGAAATTCAGTGTACACAAGCAGTACATAAAATGTACTCCCTGAGGGTTAGGGGCTTCTGGCTATGCATGGCACAACTTTCCTGCCCACCTCATGGGTCCGCTCTTGGAGAAAAAGCCCAAATATCCCAAACTGATCTGCTAGATGACATATCTTTTGCCCATGGAAAGGTGTTTTTTCCATGGAGTTCTGTGGGAACCGGATCCCATGGGTGCAACACAAATTTACACACCGGTTTGACCTGGGTGTCTGCCCAGAGACCTCTGCATCACAGCCACCCATCCCCAAAACACCCACCCTTCACACGCAGAGGGATGCAGCTGGCTCAGAGGGGAGACACCCACCGACTTGTTCAAGAGGACAAGACCGAGAAGATAACTCTCAGCTATTTTCAGTCCTGACCATTTCGGAATTTTGATCAAAATCCTGGCATTTGTCAAGAAAACTTCTCGGCATGATTTCCCACCCAGCTTTGCACAACTGAGCTGCCTGGATGGGTTAGGAGTGGGATCAAGCCCAAGAAATGCAGCCAGCATCCCCCCAAAAAACCCAGATCCTCCAGCTTCCCAAGCCAACGCTCAGGACGGGTCTGCAAGCATGGCCTGTGCGTGGACTCGCTGTCTATAAAGCTATGCGAAGCACCCAAAACCCAGAGGGACGAGCCCAGTGTGACAACTTGAATGCCACCCAGCCCCACCAGCTCAACCTATAGGCAGGAAAGTCCAATCTGCTTCCAGGCCTCCGAGGTTGACCTGATGTCCGGTGAGATAACAAGAAGCTCTGAAGAGCGCCAAAAACCGTGGCAGAAACCCACCCATCACCCATGCGGGTCCACGGAGAAACTCCCCCGTCCCCCACCCAAAGCAAACCTACCGTCCATCCTCGGTTCCCCTTCTTGGCAATTAAAGTAATAAATAAAGGTGAAGGAATCTCATTTCATTTTTAATGCAAAAGGCATGAAAATGGAGAATGAATGGCACTGCTGAGAGGCAAGGGGCCATAATTAAACCCTCCCCTTTTTTTTTTTTTTTTTTTTTTTTTTTNTGTTTTTCTGAAGGCCTGACTAAAACGCCTGTAGAAGCCTTCCTCCACAAAAGCGGGAGAAAGACCCCCCCCTTCCCCTCCCACCGCCTGCCACTAAATAGAATGAAATGGATTTTTCAAATGTCGTGCTAGTATCCACTTAATAATAGATTTTCCTATAGACAGGACAATAATATATATTTTAATCACTTTTCTACAGGCAAATAAACGGCATGGAAGCCTGGCCTTCACTGGCGCTTGGAAAGTATGAATTTTTCAATAACCTTTTCTATTATTCATCCTGTGTTATTCCGTAACATTTCTATGTGAGGAATGTGCTTGCCAGACAATTTATGAATCTCTTCTTTTATTTATTAAACAGCAAGGTGTCTCCCTGAAACCCCTCCTCCCTCCTCTGGAAAGATGTCAGTGGAGCCTGAGCGAGACTTAAGACATATATAATTACACCTTGGGTTATTAATAATTTCCCCTCCGTAAGAGCGGCCACGGGAGCAGCTCCTGGGACGCAGCTGGCTCAGCCTCAGGTGGTTTTCGGAGCAGATACAGGGAACAAAGTCTAAAGTTTAGGGAGTGGGAAGACGGTAATGGGTTGGGCTCAAGGGAGATGTCCCATAAAAGCATCCTTCTCTGATGTGCTGTAAATATAGGGAGAGATTCGCTGCCAGCGTAAGCCAGCACAGCTCCCTTGTCTCTGGCAGGGCTGAGCCAAATTAGAGCTAAGGGCTGGGTCTGTGGTCTTGCGTTTGGGAGAAGGGATGTAAAGCCAGCTTTGCATCCCTGGTTCCCGTGGGTGCCCTACACGAGGGTCTGCACCGTGTCCTGCTGGGTAGGACGGCCGGCAGCCAAAAAAAAAAAAGCCTTTTGCACACCGAAATGCCAGTGCCCCACTCTCCCCCAGCGTTTGCACCGTGATCTGCTGCAGGAAAGACCCTGTAAAGAAAAATAACGCCCTTTTTCACTTCTTTGGTAGCACTGATGCCTCCACCTCCTCCCTCCCTCCGCAGTAGAGGGGACGAGCGCGTGCTGGGGCTTTGCCGGCTGTTTGTGATGCCATGTACGGCACAGGAGGGGATCAGAAAAGGAAGCACCGCTTCCCGACACCTAATACCGGCTTAATTATCTGATGATATCTGTGATTTACGTCCCTTCGCAATGCAGAGACCTCAGCAGCTGAAGGCAAAGAGATCCTTTGATGCACACCAATTAGGAATACAGATCCGACATTCAAGAGAGCTGAATGGTTTATGTGTACGTTAAAAAAAAAAAGCAAAGGAGGTGACAAGGAAGAAGACCTGGAATTAATCTAAGTACTGTGCTCATGTATACCCACAAGGTAATGGTTAAAAAGATTTATAATTTAGAAGGAATGACCTCTGGGGGGAAGAGCGGGGGTGCTCTTTTTGCAGCAACCGGGACCTTATTATTTTGCAAATGATATCTCCATCGCAAGACAGAGCCTCTCTTGCTAAAATACGTATGAATAAATGATACGTGAAGGAGCCGCTTTATGCAGATCTTTGGCGGAGATAGGAAGGGGGGAAAAAAAAAAAAAAGAGATAGAAAATTAAGGCATAGATTTCCCATGATGTTCCTGCTCCCATCCCCAAGATACCAGCAGCATTTGGGAATTAAAAAAAAAAAAAAAAAAAAAAAAGAAAAAAGTAAAATAAAATGATAGAAAAACATCTCCTGAAGCTCTGCACTTAAAGAAAGGGAGAAGGAATTTAAAAATGTGATGATGGATCCAAAAGCAGCTTTGGCACACGGCTCGAAGCGGCAAGACCATCCCTACGCTTGGTCCTGGTTGAGCATCTGGGGACCTTATCCCACACACGGAGAAATCGAGTTCCCAGGGCGAGCAACCAAGGGCTGGCCACCCTCAAATCCAAACCCCAATTCCTCCATCCACGCTCAGTATCTTTAATTAGATTCTCTCTCCTCCCCTTTGCAAGGGCACAAGGAAGGATGTCGCCCCAGTCGTGGGCAGGAGCCTGTTTCATACCTGTTCAAATACTGGTAACTCTTAGTCCTGCAGCCTCGGGTGGCTGCAGGCTGACACTTGGCAAAATATTTCTCTGATCACTGCTTGTAATCGGGATGGGAAAACAGCCCCACTGAACCCAGAAAAAAAAATAAGAAGATAAATAAAACAAAAGCAACCGTGAGAAAAGGACAGGGACAATAATGGATTTTCAGGGGCGGGAGATGCTTTTGCCCAACTTTTTCTTGTTGCAACGGGGGGCTGGAATTGGAATTGATTGCAGGGCAAGGAAGCAGCTCGGTGTCCCGAGGCTAGCATGCCAGCCGCGAGAGCACGTCCCCGCAGCAGGGTCCTCTCCAGACAGCCTCCCCAAAAAAATAATTATTCTCCTACTGTGGTTACTACTATCACGGTAACATGGAGAACCCCCGAGGCAGAGCCTACCTCCCAAAACCACCCACCTAAAACAAGCAAAAACTCCAGGAAACTCATTTCTTTCTATACCTTGCAGATGAGGAGGAGGTCCACAAAGAACCACCAGGTAGGTGCCATCACCAGGACTGCAAAGCCCGCTGCTGAGGCAGAAACCTTGCATATTTTATGCCAGGTGTGAAATGGAGTGACTGTGGGTGCAGAGTGGCACCAATTCCCTCATGTCCTCATTAAGCAGAATTCATATTTCATGCCCAGCGCTGGTTATTTTTACACTTGCAAATCTAACGTGAGCAGAAAGCTGAGAAGATGGGCAGCTCCAGCCAGGGCGGGGAGAAAGCGAGGTCCATGACCAACGGTGGCATAGGGGGTGAAGCAACAGGAGAGCGGGGCACGAGGAAGGCTGGGCAGGATGGGAGCACTGTAAACAAGGGCAAGTGCAATCCCCAGTGTCAATGCTGTCGGTGAGCAGCAGAGCTGCCCTGGACAGCCAGGAACTTCCCAGCATCTACTCTCAGCAGGGTTGGGAGAAGGGAGTGATTGCTTAGGGAAGGGTTTCCAGGCAGATAGAGAAGGGGTGACTCAGAGATGGGAGAAGGAAGCCTCCTCAGAGGGTGGGATTGCCATCCTTGTGCACTCCTCTATAGAAGCATCAGCAGGGAAGACTAACCTGGTTTTCCCAATCCCATAGGCATTTCTGGACACCTAGCAACAGATGCTCCTGAGCGTACACACTCAACTGCAGTCACCTCTGCAACTCTGCCAAAAGCACAACATTGAGGGCCACCCAACCCGTTGCCTTTCCTCTCCATGTTTTTCCTTGCCATACATGTCCTGGCAACCGGGTTCAAGCTCAGCTAGTGGAAAACAAAGGCTCGCCGGTGAACCTCATGACAACTGGAAGTCCCCAGCAAAATGAAGTGGAGGTACCAGGGTCTGTGATGGCCAACATCTTCAGAAGGATCTGGTTCCATGTAGGTACCAAAAGAAATGGTTACATTTTCCCATGTGCTCAAGAAGTTGGCTGTTGAGTTCCTCAGAAATGCAGGGGGTCGTCCAACTGTCCAAGCTTTGGAAAACACAGACTGAACTAAGCACTTGGAAAACAGCTTCCAAGTATCTCTGAAGCTTTACCCTTAAACGACAGTCACCGGCAGCTCCAACTTTTTAATGGCACCCAAAGTATTTTCAGCCTGGTTTCCTGAGGAAATGAGGCTTACACGCTGGCAGTGCCTGCCCGGCTGTTTCCTTCCTCCATCTCTAGTGATTTCTAAACCTTATAACCCATTTCAATAAAATCTGATAAAAGGACACATTTATCTCCAAGATACAAGTTTGGGGAAAATAGGAAGCTAGTCAGATGGAAGATACTATTAATGCTCTTACCGAAAGAAAGGCAGGACTGTGAATTCAACTTTTCTTAGACATCAGAAAATCTAGCACAAGTTCGCTCTCGAGACACAGACACACAGGGATCCAAGAATAATTATTTCTGCTGCTCACGGAAGTAGCTGTGTGTTTTTTATATATATGAAATCAACACCAGAATATTTGCCTGGATAAACTAATCGAAATTGCTTGTTGGATGAGTTCACCAGCTATAAAACCCTGCAGTTACGAGGTATAATTACAGCAGCTTTTATTTTCCTCAACAAAAAAAAGTCTTCATTAAAACAGAGTTAAGGTTGTAAACAGATCATTAATTTATAACAACATTATCAGATGGGTTACAGTTATTAAAAGAGCACACACCGAAGAGCCAGGAAACAGAGGACTGAAGGTTAAAACAAGCTGAAATTTGGAAAGCCGGGTTTCATAAATATCACAGCCACAGCGCGATCAGCAGCAGGGCTAATGCAGCAAGGACACACGGAGAGATCTGCATTACAGATGGGCTGGTAGGAGGCACGACGCAGCGGGGAGATGCTTCGATAACACGCGTGGGGCCACGGGCGCGGCGCTTCCCCGGGAGATCTGCCCCACTGAATAAGGCAGGCAACCCAGCAGGTACCCAGGAGGCTGATGCTCACCCTGGATGACACCCCCTGAGCCCTTTTGGGGCTGCAACTCATCTCACACAGAGGCACAGATTATACCCCAAGGCATTGAACCCAGCTAAGCCAGCCCCACCTGAAACCCTCCAGGTGACCATGCATGCCCAAGAGCAGTGACAGTCACGGGGACTACACCAAGTGATGCACAGCAAAGCTACTCTTCTCTTTTGGAGGAAATCTCATTTTAATTGCCTGTGGAGAGCAAAGACCAACGCCACCACTGAATCACAGGAGATAAGGACCGTGATGAGATTTCAGCCCATGAATCAAGGACCTGGCACGTCCCTTTGCTGCTCAATTCAAGCAAAGGTTTCTCCTAGAGGGGCAGCAGACAAGAGCTAACAGAAAATGAGGGCGAGCACACACAGAGGGGGGGAAATCACAGGAATTCAGAGAAAGTAAGGTTTCTTCAGCTGCGTGCTTTCCCTCCAAAGCTCGTGTTTGCATTCCTTTTATCCCTTACTTTTATCGTAAGTACCGAGCATTAGCTACCTCCCCAAAACTCCTGGAGGAGCCAAGCGAGCTGGTGCGATGGACCCAGCAAGGAAGAGACAACCACCCTAGGTGGCCCCAGCCCCAAGCAAAGCTGGGATTTGGTGTCTTGCCATAAAGAAGGGCACAGGCACAACCGATTCCCTCCCGGCCATGGCTCAGGGCCTCCCGCTTCCCTTGAAACTTGCTTCAGGTCTGATTTCAGTGCATCGAGTGGAGAGAGAGAGAGAGAGAGAGAGAGAAATACTACCCTGGAAAACCTTTTAAAGCCTGCACAGCTCTCCCTTGATGGCACATTGTTAAAAGGGATGTTATTCTGAGGGGACACTGTGAATCTATACAGTCAATGCTCCAGCACTTTAGTGGCAAAACAACTCAATAGCCTCAATTGACTGCATGAAATTCTATCATTTTACCACTATAAAGAAAGAAGGCAGGAAAAAAAAAACAAATAAGAGACTACATTGCATTTGTCTTTCGTTAGCTCCCTGTGCAAAAGCGTCTCAATCCCTGTCCTTAGCACAATATGAGCCAACAACTAAGTGGCTACCAAAAAAAAAAAAAAAAAAAAAAAAAAAGCCAAGCACATCCAAAACACATTCCCCACACTCCAACACTCCAGAGCTATTCTCATGACTACCCCAAAAAGAACAGCCTTGGCAGCATATAGAAACAGCATGATCCCCAGCCAGCTGCCCTGATTACCACCTTCCCTCTGATGAAGATGACGCGGGATATGATTAAAGATGCTCTGAAAAGACATAGAAGTAATAGATGAGAACTTTTTGCCTCCTTTCCCCAGCTAGGTCACTAGGTGTTCCTCCTCGGCGGCTGATTTCTTATTCCAAATTTGTCCGGACCCTGCTCTTCATCAGCAGAAGAGCTCCGAGACCGCCAGCGCCTCGATTGTTCCTCTCCTGCTGATTGGGCTTTGTGGCTCTCGGAGAGCTTCTGCTTGATGGCAGGAGTCTGTCTGCACCCTCCATCGTCTGGCGTTTAAGGGGGCTCGAAGGGATCGTGGAAGGTTCAGAGCATCACAAAGAACCAGAGAGTATTATTTTCTTAAAGCAAAACCCCTGCCCGGCTTCTTTTTACCCCCTTTTTCCTGCCGTACATTCAGGAATTCAGCTGCTTTCGCCACAGCGGCTAGGAAACACGCCAATAACCATGAGCTGTCCTCGATACGTCCCCATGAGGGAGGGAAAAGATGCTTTTACTTTGAGTAGCACAATCTAGCAGACAGGTCACCGGGCTGAGAGAGCAGCCAGGCGCCTGGCTCCCTCCCCACGCGCTGCGGCGTGACTTTGGGCAAGTCACCGCGCTTCTCCAGTTCCCCTTTTGTTTTTCCTTTCCTTTTGCCCTTCTCTGCCATCTGACACACGGGCTGTTTCCTTGTCCCCTGTCCAAACCCCAGCCGCTGCATCGCTCCCTGCAAGTGCTAATGAGCGATGCCATCGAAACCTGGACATGCAGGGCTGAGCATCTGTGCTTCCACTAAAACCTCTGGATTTAGGGGTCTGCAGGCACAGGAACAGCACAGGCAGGAGGGCTTTGCCTCAGTCTCCCAACATCCCCTACCCTTCCAGCCCTCTGCCCACCCCGACGGCCTCTCCCCAGCCTCAGGGTCCATCTCCATCCCGTGGCAGCCCGTACTAGACCAAGTCAGAGCGTGGGACCGAGCAGCAGCTCGAGTCCTGCCTGCACCAGCGCATCGATGCCAGGAGGGACTGCGCCGACTTGTGCAGCCTCCTCTGTTCAAGGCAGCACCTGCCGGGATTTCTCATCGCAGGCAATTGATATTCTACCGAGCATCTTTGGAAAATAAACTGCAAACAAGACGCTGCAGGCTATAAAATCACTCCCTCTCCTTTGCTTTAGATCGCAGCTTAATAAAAGCATAACACAAGCTAGCCGAGGAAACCGCCGCACTTTGCCCAACCACATCATCCCTTTGTGTATTATTAATCGGTTTCAAGTTGTACCACGGTTTCCTGGGGCGGGAAGGAGAAGGGGGTCTCCGGTTGCAGGGGAGACTGTCTTTTCCTTTCAGGATTCAGCAAGAAAAGTCTCACTTAACAGAGCAGCGGAGAAAAAGAGTGGCACTTACACCTCTGGTTCCCCGCGTCGCTTATGGTGAAAAACGATACGAAAAGTCATTTGGGGCTTATCTCTGCCAAAGGACACAAAGGCAGGGAGGCTCTTCCAAACCCCAAGCTGGAGAAGAGTTTCAGTCAACGCAGGTGGAAATAGCATCATTGCACAGTGGGAAGACGTGGAAAACGAGGCGTGGAGCCAGGCACCCCGGCGCAGAGCGGGCTGGGCCAGCTGTAACACCGCTCATCTCCCACCCACACCTGCAAGACCCATGCGTGGACCAAAGGGTTTGCGCTACAAGTCCCCGGGATGCAGTCCCCCTCGAAGGGCAGCAGAGCCGAGATCCCAGGGGTCCCTCGGTGGTCACGGCAAGCAGCCCTGGTCCTCCAGCTTTCTCGGAGCTGTGCTCACCACTCCCCCAGAGAGCTGCCCACCCGCAGGCAGCCTGTTGCAAGCCCAATCAGCATTGCAAGTCCATTTTTGAGAGCTGAGTGGGGCCCTAAGTGGTACCCGGGTGTTTTACAGCAGAGCAGCTGATGTCTCTCACCCAGAGCTTTCCCCACCTCTCCCTTGCTTGGTGTTGGGTCCCTGCTCAGTTTGCGAGCAGCTCAGTGCAGGGGTCTCCTCCCAGAGCCCTGAGCTTTGCATGCTCCTGACTGCCACAAAAAATAACACATACAAGAACAATAATACAGGGCTTTGCAACCTCTTCCTGGACCTCAGCATGGATTTGGTTTTAGGTACATGCAGACTCCTCTGTAAAAGCTCCCGGGTCAGACTTAGCAGCTCGCTGGGTGCTGCAGAGCCCGTTAGAGAGTAGCTCTGAGACGCCGAGTGCTCCCGTCTGTAGGGTTTCTGCATTGCCCAGCCCCTGTCCAAGGAAGGGTTTTACCCCGTGGCCGGGCAGAGAGACATGTGAAGGCAGAGAGCAGCCGTCACAGCCCCGGAAGCGGCACGGGGAGGACACCAACAGCCTGCTGCAGAGACTTCCAATAATTTTTTGCTCCCACTGAAAAAGTACAATATATTGTCTATTTGGGAGCAGTTTAAGTTGGTTCATTTCACACAGTAAATTAACCTGATTTCTTTAATAGGGGATTTTTATTTGGTGTCAAGCCCCAACTGTTATACCAAATACCGTGCCCTGGGACTCCAGCTATTAAACTTTCTCTCTGTGCTACGTGCATACCGAGCAGAAAGCGCTGCCAGACACGCTGCTGGGGCAGCAGGCTTGGTGACACTTTGAAATAATGGCTCAATCATTTCTAAACACCTCGGCTATTTACTGCTGCCACCTGACCCAGGAGATTTCTCGAAGCAAAACCGCTTTTTAGATTTACCAAATGGAAAACAAGGCATCAGGAGCCTCACTGAGTGCAGACCCTTCCCCAGCTCCCACGGGGATGCTAAGGGCAGCTCGGGGCTGCTCTCCAACCACGCAGCATACAAATTCACTCTAGGATGAGATAAAACACTAAAACCCCCTAAGTATCCTGGCCAGGAGGAATATCAAGGTTTTCATCTTCTGGCAGGCCTCGGTCTTGACTTTCTTTCAAACAGCTATTGCAGTCCAGATGGGAGCTCAGCTCCTTTGCTGGAAATTGGTACTCTCTGTGCCAGGGATGAAATGAGGCCCTCGTGCAGGCTGCGGTCAGGCCGTTTCCAGTTGTGCAAGTAACGGCACAGATCCAGCAGCCCGCTCGCCCCCTCAGCTCTCCACCACAGCTAATGGGGCTCCACGCTGCTTTAATGGGGCCGGAACCAGCGGCCAAGCCGGGAGGTTGCTGGCCCTTGCTCTGCAAGCAGTGAGACACCGTCTTTTGCAATTAAAAAAAAAAAAAAAAAAAAAAAAAACAACCAACCTGAGACTTACAGTAATTCCCGAGGGGTGAAAAGTAGCTCTTGGGGAGTAGGGGTGTGGTAATTTTTTTCCCCTCCACGAAAAAACCCAAGCTCAAAGCTGCACCCCACGGCACATGGCAGAGCGAGGGCACCGAGCAGATACTGCCCCGCAAGGCTGCCTGCTACGGCAGAGCCCAGCCCCGATGCCGAAATCCCCCCGCTCCGCAGGGGCAGGCTCTCCTTCTTCCCCGCTCCATAACACCTCCCATCCCGCACCGCTCCGGCAGCCGTCGCCTCGGCATCCAGCCGTTCTGCTCCAATCCACGCCTGATTTAACAGCTGACAAATACCCCTAGTTAATTTTTCTTCTCTACCCCTATCTGGGGTGCTGCTGACATTTTGATATTTCCCGGTGAGATTATCCTTCACATAATGAATTTCCTCCCCAGCCCCTCCTTTTTTTTTGTGCCTTTTGGCTTTGCTGGCGCACACTCTCTCTCAACTCTGCCGACTCCAGGAGCATGCCCGACACAAGATGAATCGCCCAGAGACTCCTGGTGCACCCTTCTTTACACTTCACGTCTTCCTGCCGCCGATGAGAAATAGGTTTTTTCTTCATCCATCATAAGTCAGCATGACAAGGCTGTCGTTCTCCAGCACCGCATCGCTGTATCATGCGCCTCTCCGTCCCGCTTGGCTGAGCAGCCCGCTTCCCTGCGAGCATCTGGGACCTTCCCGAAGTGTTTTTGGTTGTATCGGGGATTTGGGCACTGAGCAAAAGTTATTTCCGAACTCTTCCTTCCTCAAAATTGCTTCCTCCCTCTTGGGCTGTGCCCCAGGAACATGTTGCACGGCTCAGATGGTGTTAATGCTAAGGAGAAGTGATGTTGAAAGGGGAAACTGAGGTACGGAGCACCTTCCTTGACTCCCATGAGGTCTGGCCGCATCAGTGGCAGAGCCAGGAATAAATATCCGCAGATCCTGCCTTTTTACCCTGCACAAAGCCAGCACTGCTTCAATAACCATCTCCCAGCACAACCAGAAAGCAGCCGTGACCCCACAACTCACTGGAAACCTTGCCTTTGCCAGACAAAAGCAGGCTCAGGACCCCATTCACTGCCCCCAAACCATAAAACACAACCCCAAACTGAACACATGCGTGGAAAATGCTCATGCTACTAAATAGAAGTGCTTCCCAAAACCTGAGTGATGGCATCAAAAATAAAAAGGTAAAATTGTCAATTCTCATCTCTTCAGTAAACTCCAGGTGTTTCATTTCAATATTCCTCCTGCAGCATTAGTCAAAACAGAGTATTTCTGCCTCGGATACTTCCCTATTTCTGACACAAGATATTTTTCCGACAACTTCCACTCGTTCAGAAATTTCTCTTGGGCCTGGGACAGAGGGAATTTGGGGTGGGGGAATCACCTACTACGAATTCAGCCAACACGAAGTCCATCGGAAAGCCAGACCCTCCCACAGCCATTACGACCAACCCACTGCTTTTCACCCCGCGCTGAGCATCCTTCCTCAGCAAGCCGCTTTGCAAGAGCACGACAGCAGCACTGGGGTGGTTTCGGACTGAGGATATCAGGGCAAATGGGGGAAATCAGAGGCAGGTGAGGGTCAGATGGCTCTGCGTTGCATGCTACAACCCCGCCCTACATCAGAGCTCGTTTCCATGACAATTGCAAGTAACTTCACTCCGAACCGTCAAAGAAATGGGAGGGAAAGCTGTCCGAACGAGATGGAGAGGCAAGGGCTTAGCAGTAAGCCATTGGGCTTGGACCCCCATGAGCAGGTTCCCCTCTAGGCTCTGCTGTGCACGCCCAGATAAGTCGCTGCATTTTGTGCTTTCACCCTAAAAACGGTGGCAATAATGCTTGTGGCGATGGGGCTGCAGGAGCCCCCTTTCCATACCTGGTCCCTGCAAAACCTGTCCCCCCCAGCAAAGCCACGCACAGTTTGGAGACCTGCACCGAAGGTGACTCCACGAGTCCCGCGGCAGAAGCAGGGAAGAGTTCCCAGCCATGAGCCCTCTTGTCATTCCCAAGACAAGCGGCTCAGCCGGGAAAAGAAGATTTAACTGTGTTTGCTTCAAAACCCCAAAATGAGTTCCCTCCCATCTGCCAGGAGAGATTGATCTCCTAAGTCAGCCGTAAATCGCCTGAAAACTCCCTTGGAGCATTTAGGCAGGAGAGGAAGCAGGCAGGGAATTGCACTCCTCTCTTCGGGTTCACGTCCTGCAAGGACGCTGCCTGTAAGCAGGCTAATTATCCAGCACGCTTCTCGGATATAACGATTTCAGCTTGTTAGTTCACTTTCTAATTTCTTTTATCTGCAGGTAAAGATCTTTCCACCCCAAAATGAGAATCCTGGTTCCCCAAAAGCCTGCAGACCTCTTTATTCAACTTCCTAAAGAGTGCTGGCTCAGCATTATGGGGAGGGGGAAATCTCTCTCCCATTACCGAGGTCACAGGTACCCCCGGGAGGAACCTGGTACCACTTTTAAGCACTGGACAGTATCACAAGCTGGAGAGGAGCTTCTGGCAATGAAGCTATAAGCAGCAAGATGGAGAAAATGTGGAGTAAATAGTGGACATCAAACATCATGCCAAATCGTGTGTGTTTGCAGACCATCCAAAACCCGAAGATATCCAACTGCCAATACTTCAAAGTTACAAAGGCGATATATTTATATCTCTCTCTTTATATATCTATTTTTAAACTCTCGGGCTCATTAGTCAAGTTCAAGCTGTGTTGCTCTACTAGAAAGGCTCCGATGATGCCATTTTTATTCCTGACTGATATCTGATTTTTTCTTTCCTTTTGCAAGTTAAAGTTCTCAGAGAGATATGCTCAAAATTCGCTTTCCGTAAATCCATATTAATGGCATATAATTCCGTGCAAACCTGTGGAAGATGCTCACAGTATTATTGATCCCAAACCTTCAGCCTCAAAACCTCAAAAATCAGGAGATTTGAAAATATTGGGGTGTCTTTTCCTTTTAGTAACACCTTTCTAACCTTAAAAACTGCTTCAGGTCCATGCTTTTGAGTTGTTTCCACCTCGGTGGAAGAGGAGAGCTCTCCATCGCATCACCAAAATCCCACAGACGATTGCAAAGTACTACGTAAGGGCACCACACAGGCTGGACACTTAGAGACCCTGGGAGAGGAATCCGAGCGTCTGAATTTTGCTGTGGCAATACCTGCTGAATGTAAACTGCAAAATAATCGGGGACTTGAGACGCTCATAGCCATTTGAAATAGCAGGATGAAAGAATAACTCTTTCCTGTGAACAATCACCAAAACAAATCACTCCTCAGCATATTCTCAGGCAAATTAGGAGGAAAACCAGACAGATGCACAAACAGGCCAGCCACGTTAGATGCAACGCAAGAGGTAGAAACTTCCAAAATTAATAGATGCTGCTGAGTCCTGCCGAGCCCAGGAGAGGGGGGAGTCAGGCGGCATTTAGGGAAGCAGTCACGAGCCACGAAGAGCTCACGGTGCACATCCAGCCCTCTCCTGCTGCTCACCCACCCGCTGCAGGCAGGTAGCAGGAGAGATGGTGGAGGCACTGGCGACTCTTTGTGTCATTTCTGGCATGCTCAAACATTTTGGCAATGCTACTGGGACATGCATAAAACATAGCAAGCTCTGCCTCAACCCCAGCAGGAGATATTAGCTGCATTAGCACCACAACCTGAATTTTATCTCCCCCAGGACAAATGCAATTGCTAGCGCTGCAGGAGGTCCAGAGGACCCAGATTTAAATCTCTCCAACTGGGACATTTAGAGTGAGAGGCAAGATGCCCGTCTCACCCTACGTAAAACCTTCCCCGCCTTGGCAGGTGATAGACATACTTGCGATGGTGACAGCACGACGCCAGGCTCCCACCCACCTGCATCAAACGCATTGCAAGGGCAGGACGAGGACCCAGGAGTCCCAATCCTTCCACTTTCAGATAAAACTCCCAGATCTCAAAAAGAAACATTCCTACAGACCTTGCAGCAGTCCCAAATCCTGCATTTGAAGACGACAGGCACTGCTGACCCAGTCTGTCCCAGCTGAGCCAGCTCCTGCCCACCACCTCCAACCACATCCCCATCCTCACCCATCTGGGTCCAGGAGGCGATGCCCACACTGCACCAGTGCCTCCCACCTCACCTCCCCCTGCAAAGCCTCGACAGGGCTGGCGGTGCCTGGCTGTGGGGGATAAAGAGCTGGAGACGGATGTGGGGAGGGAAAGTCTCTGGGAAGAAAGCGATGGAAGCTGTCATGTGTCACCGAGCCGCAGCCACCAAGGCTAATTGAGCCTTCAGGGCCTCGCTCCTCCCGATGACGGGAACGGGCGAGATTAATGAACAGAACCAACCTTTTTTTTTCCCCCCTTTCTTTTATGATTCTTTTTTCCTAGCGATGTTTGAGCACAGCAGGAGAACTAGGGTCAATGGGGGGAAATGTGGATAATAACTGGCCTTTAAGAAGACATCTGGGACCTGCATGTCCTGTTCAACTACAGATGCCAATCTTGCCGGATGGGCATAATTTTGGCACACAGTCCTCTTGAGTCCTGTAAAGCGGCTCCATCACTGGAGAGAGGCCAACGACTGGTGTTGCTTCAGGGTCTGAGGTCATCCCTTGGTCCCTCCATCAGGAAGGAAACAAGGATCTTGGCTTTATGGGGCAGCAGGAGGGATGGTGAGCAGCAGGAGGGATGGTGGGCAGCTGACCCCAGCACACGGAAGGCTCCCAACCCATCCATCACCTCTGAGAACATGTTCAAGCTCTACAATATCCTATCCAATACTAACACCCACCAGTCAGTGCAATATAAATATAATTAAGATTTGCAGAGGAGCCAATTGCCGTTGCCACTGGGACAGCTTGGGGTGTTGAAGCAACCTTCAGCTGCAGACCAGGGATGGGAGGAAGAGTACGGTCTGATGGGTCAGACCTGTGAGCAGCATCATCTCCAGCCAGAGCCAACACCGCCCATACCAGCCAAAGCAACTGCACAGCTACCAACCTAGAACAAGCTCCTTAGACTTATCCTGAGTGGCTTCAGCTTCTCAGAGCCACGTCTATCCGGGTGGAAAGGCAGCACAGCCCCCCCAGGACAAGCAGCCACTCCGTCTGCAGCTTGCGTGCCTGCTTGAAGAGAAGGCAGAGTGAAGGGGGCAGCACGGTGAGGATTGCAACGCGCTTGCAAACACAGACTTCTGCATCACGCAGCATCTTAGCTGAATATCCAAGCAGGTTGGCGCAGCGCTGCTCGGGGATGCGTTCGACCCGCAGCGCCGGTTATTATGCGAGTCAGGCAGCTTTTGTGACAATTAGGCATCTCTCGGAGGCGGTGCAGGTGGCTGGCTGCCTGCACCTGGGGCTGCGTGCAGTGCCACGCTCAGGGCTGACACCATGGGAAACTGGGGGCTAGTTTGGGAGAGCTGCTCCCTTTGCCTCGCTTCTTCCAACTGCCCTCCTGCCTCGGAGAGTGGTATCAGGACCGCAAATCACTTCAAGATCCTGCATGACTTATTGCAACTCTTTTCCGTGAACCTCAATCATGGTGCAAAAGAAAGCCAGCGCCACTAAGGAAGCCACCGGAGACGGGAAAAGCACTGGCCGTGTGGAGAAGATCGGACGTAATTCAGCTCCCAGCCACCAAAGGCATCCCAAGTCCTGGCTAACGACCTCTCCCATCTCGTCAAGGCACTAATCAGCTTCCAGTGCTGATTTCACACGACTTCTGGAGGCAGGCAGGCTCCCTGGCAGGAGCGTGGACATGGACTCCTCCAGACCTCTCTCTCTTCATCAGAGTTACTGTTTTGGGTAATGATGAAGCAGGGGAATTGATTTGAAGCCTAATGAATAATCAACCACCATCAATAATTGTAATCACTAATCTGGTGCAATTAGAGGCAATTATAATAAATGCAATTTCCTCCCGAGCTGCTAACGAACTGCAAAAATATGAATTGACTTAAACTGGCTGCCTGTGATTTATGCAGTCGGAAGATCAAGGATCCCATTACACCAACGAAGGCTCTTAAAGGGACAGAGAAGTTGGTTTGTCCCCCTTCTCCATCCCACCCTCCCAGCAAAGCCACCAAACTTTACAAGGAGTCCCAAAGCAGCATCATAAAAAAGGATGAAATCCCTTTTTTCTCCTCTTTCCCTCCACGTGAGACCCAGCACGTCAGCGTACACACAATTCCCACATTAGCGCCTGCTCCCGTTGCACGACGCCTGGCAAACCAGGGATTATACGTGCGAGAAGAGGTGCCACACGCCACGTCCGTGTGCGTGGAGAGATTGCCACCTATTGGCACATCCACACCGGTGATGGAGGAGATAGCATCATCTGCAGATACAGATCAGCAGTTCAAGCAGCAGGTTCTTGTCACTCTGGAGATGAAGCAGCCGATTTCAAGTTGCCTATTATCCTTACGATGCTGTTAAAGGCACTATTTCAAAGTACCTTTTAATTTCAAGTGCCCGGGATGACACGCGCAGCCTCAATTTGAAAAGGTGATAAGCACAAGAGTGGGATCTTATGAGAGTTTTTGAGATGAAAAGCGAGCTCACAAGCATTTTTTCCTCCCAAACGCGACAGAAAGATCTTGAAGAAAAGCACAAACCACTTCCCAAAACAGAAGAGCTGAATTCAATGGAAGAGTTGAATTGAAAACGCCAAAAGGAACTATTTCAGGGATTTTTGGCAGGTCCCAACTTCTCTGTCTATTTGGGAACTCATCAAAATAGGATTTTGCCAATAAAAGGTTCAATTCCTACAACAGTGGTTCTAAAGTAGATATATACATTAGATTTCCAGTCTCAAAACACATTTGATAACACACCGGGAAGAAATAGCTGTCACCAGGCAGGTAGACACACCAAGGCTCTGTATTTCTATAATCTCCCCATCCCAAGGCTGGAGAGACACTAAACCAGCCCGATCGGACATGCAAATAAGCGTGCCTCGATGAGCAACCCCCCTGCTCAATACCAGCTATTATTCTCATCGCAGTCAATAGCTTCCACTCTCGAGTCGGTAAATCTTGATACTCACCTCCACAGAAATCAATAGCTGCCTATTATTGGTCTGTAATTGTTACAAAAATTTAATCAAGGGTCAATAAAGGAAAGGAACAAGTCTATTGCAGCGGCACAAGAATTTCAAACACAAAGTATGTCACTGACCAATTATCCAGTCCTCTTGACTTTTGCTGATAATATTTATTATTTGGGCAACTGCAATGCCCAGAAGACTCAATCTCAGCTTCGGCTGCAAAGCTCTGTACAAGGAACAGAGCTACCACCATTGCCCAAATTGCTTGCAAGGCAGACCACCAACTATATTGCGTAGAAACGGGTGTAAACTGCTGTGGAAATGATCACTGCGGTAAGTCCGGGTCCAAAACTAACCACCAAGTGAGCTCCGAGAAATTAAAAGACAAATGAGATACTCATTCCCATACAAAATAAAAGTCGGCAATAACTGGTAGAAGCTGGTGACATTTCTTCTGAGTGTATTTTGGAAATGCAAACTGAGTTTCTGTACAAAATAACTACTTCTGTGGAGGTTATTTGGATCCAATTCTCCTTAAAAAAAAGAAAAAAAATACTTAGAAGAGAAAAGGATTAAAAAATCCTTTGTAATTTCCACCTGAAGCAGTTCCAGGGGGTTGGTTTGCTCTGTTCTTTGTTTATTTATGTCTTGCAGTGAAAAAAGAGAGGAAAGATAGCAGGGAAATTATAGCAAGTCTCAATGTCTTTCAAAATAAAAACTTATTGTCATTTCTGACCTGTGTCAGTCTTTGCTGATAATTTCTGAGGACAGGCTTAAAGGGACCATGAAAGTTTCCCCGGAGCTGCCGCCTCCCCACGATGGAGTGACAGTTAATGCACATTGCCCCTTGGGAGGGGAGTGGGAGGGGGGAATTAGATTTCCAGTTTTCATACACTTTTAGAGAGGGTCTGGCCTGGCGATCTCTCCTGCCTCATTCTCCACTTGCCTTCTGGTTTTTAAAACTAAAATTTTCAAGCTTCCCATAAATCCAGCATATTTATTTCATGCAAAGTTCCCCATCAACACAGGAACCGAAGCAGCAGCGGCAGCAGGGTGTGTGCCACAGACCTTCCACACAGAGCTCACAGGGCTAAAAGCATTTAGTCATATTTATAAGAACCCTTAGGAATTTAGCTAAGAAAGTCTAGGTTCACTTTTGCTTCTCCTCTTCTCCAAAACGCCTCTTCTCTTGATGTCTGCTTACCACCCACCCTTCAAATGCACAGAACCTAAGAATTTCCAAACCACTCTATCCCCATGTGCACACCCCCCCAAAACAAAGCGGAGGCTGCATTTGTGCTTCAGGGTTTTATGTCCAAGCAAGGATCTAAATAAAGCCATCATATAAAACCACGGAGAACACACAACCACAAAAAAAACCAACCCCAAAACGTCACCCTAACAGATTCTATGTAATTACCCAGCAACAAACGCTGCCACCACCCTAAAGAAGCAGGAGTAGCACAGGCATCTCCAAACCCTCGCATCCTCCGCTGAAATTTCCAATTGCAAAACAGTCTTCCCCCCCTGCGGCACAAAACAAGTAATAAATATGGAAATCCGTAAAGCCAGCGAAAACAGGGACTCCAGTGTCTCACACCAACAGAGTACAGCACGGCTTCGTAAGGAAATGAGCAGGTTTATTCCTTTGCTGCGCTTTGATGAATTCCTTACGGTTTTGTGTTATTGCCGGTCCGTCACTGGCGGGGACGCGGGGAGGAGAGAGATGGCAGGTGGGTGCACTGGGGGATGCGGCGAAGCATCCTCACCTCCACAAACCCACCCTGTCACTAGCTTGTAGGTTTGAAGCTTCATTCAACTCCCCCCTTCAACTGTTGCCAGTGATATTTTCTGCTGGTGACTTCCACGGGCCAGCTAAACCTTGGTTAAAGTGGTATTTCCTTTGATCACGTATATCTTTCTTGCCCTGTTGTTTCCCCAAGAACTCTGTCATTCCTTCCTGCCAGGGTGGAGATGGCCAAAACCCCCCAAAAGCTATTTCAGGGCTGTACCTTAGGGTGTATAGAACAGCAAAGCCTCAGCCCATCCGAAGACGGGATAAAACCCTGAATTTGCTGCAAGTTTGTAAAAAATTTGGCTGTATTTCAAAATCAGACCCGAAGCGGTTTGAAGTTTTCTCCAAACGTTTCACCGCCGGGCAACTGGAGCATTTCATTTGCACAAAACTATTTCTGTTTGCTTCAGTTTTCCCTGCCTTCAAATTCTGTATTGCGAGATGCAATCAGAGGAGTGAAAATAAAGCAATTAAAGAAATCGCATGGGATTCACAGACGGCCATTGATACCAATCAATTTCAAGAGGGTCTTGGCACCCAACCTGCACAATATTTGATTTTCTAGAGTAGGTTCTGGGTGTGGTTTTGGGTTTTTTTGGGGTTTTTTTGTAAGGACTTGGAGCCTGGATCTGTCCAAATTTGCATACAAAGGATGACAACAATGCTCTTGAGATCCTCAGAAGCAGCAGCAAGCACTTGCGTTGCTGAGTTCTATGTGAAACTACTTTTCTTATTCATGCAACCTAGATTTATTCCTTGGAGCTCAAGGATCAGGTTTGGTCTTTACTCAGCCTCCTGCCCTTTCCTTGCTTATCGCTACGTTTATCTCCTCCTCCCAGAGCTCCCGTTTACACCGGGTAAACGCGCCCCAAACCACCTTCCCCTCCTCTCCATGTAAGCAGCCGCCCCGGTAATCACAAAGCAGCTTATTTTTAATTGTGCTGAAACTAAATTGTTATTTAAACTTCAGATCTCGCTTTTCTCCCTCAAGACCCCTTTAATTCCTCCCAGATGTTAATTATACCAAACCACAAAGCTGCAAAAATCGCAGGCTGGCTGAAGAAAAAGCCCCTCCAGCCGGATCCTGACGTGAAATCGATGAAGCCGCCGGAGCTGTATCAATTTGCACCCGCGCCGAGCTTTGGGCATGGGAACCGCGTGCCCATCTACAGCATCACGAGGACAACGCTTCCCAAAGGATCTAGATGATTGTTAGAGGTCTAATTCCCATTTTTCCATACAATTCCGAGTCTAAGCTCCACTAACGTCTAATGAAACCTTGTGGTCTACCAAATCTCCTCAGAAATTTGGAGTGAAGCCTCCAACCCATCCGGCTATTGTACCCTGGGTGTCTACACCTTTGCCCTTACGCTTGTTCCCCCATTCATTTTTCCTTGCAGACGATGAGGATGCTAGAGTCGGCAAAGGTTTATCTGGGCAGATTTGGCAGCATTTTCATATTTATTTGGAACCGCACGATATAAATTGAATTGCGGGCTCCTTCCATCAGGACATATTAGCGGCTCACACAAGGATAATGCTTTTCTATTACATCTGTACGTGGGGAAGCTGGACTTGCACCTCGCTTCATCATTTCAGATGTGTTTTAGAGTTTCTGCTACTGAATTACTTTGTTGTTGGGTTTTGGGGGTTTTTTGGTTTTTTGTTTTGTTTTGTTTTTTTGTTTTTTTCTTTAAATACCCGTCACAGTAGGTTCTGGCATTTTGGTAGCTGACTTGATAACCCTTAGGATAGGAAAGGGAATGTGAAAAGCGGAGAGAAAACACTGCTCTTCCTTCTCCTCCCCATCACGGTTCAGCAGCAGATATCACCCGTTACAAATTGATTTGTCAGAAGTAGAGAGACAGCACACGGTATTACGAAATTATGAATTATTAGGGAGCTTTAAAAGTGGAAAAACTGATACCTATAAACCACGGGGAAAACACATTGCCAGGACTAGATGCCAAACCCTTTGGGATTTGCAATGCCTTTGCACAGTGCTACAACGCGGGTCCTGCAATGCTGCGTCCTGGGCTAAAAACCCCAGCAAGAATGGGGCCAATCTCCTTTTTTAAGCCCTCTTTCCACGCCAAACCGCCAGGAGAGATGCTCCAGCTCCGATTCCCCTCCCGCGCTTGACGGCTCTTCACAAATCAAAAGCATTCCCCATTTCTTCATCTCCTCTCCAAACTCCGCACTCCTCTCATCTGCTCAGCCTCGCAGGAAGCTCGTTAAACAATTCATTGAAAGCGCTTGGAATATAATGAGCAGTGGGAGGGTTTGGCGGGCCGGAGCCAGCAGGCAGACGGGGCTGTGCATCCCTGGGGTCTGTGCAGAGCCAGGGTGCTCGGGATGGCCCGAAAACCCACATCTGGAAGTGGCCATCTCCTGGTCCGGGCAGTATGGAGCGGCTTGCATCCCTGGGCAGGCAAGTTTACTTATTTCTCTATCTCCTGCTGGTAGAAAGCAGGTTGCTTAGAAGAAAATAATACAAAGAAAACCCCCAAACGAGCAAACAAAGCTTGAGGAATGCAAAAGAGCAAGGTAAAGCCCAGGGGAGCTGGGGCACTGCAGACAGGTAACGGCCTGACCTTGTCCACCAAGAGCCTGAGCAAAGTGCAAACAAGCTGCAGGCAGCACAGAGCTGCCTGTTCCTGGGATGCTCCCGTGGCTGCCTCCCGCATCTCCCTGCTCTCTTTCAGCCACAATCCCCAAATCACCTCATCTCAGCAGCTCTTTAGCCACGGTGACATGGGGGGGGTCATCCCAGGGGAGGTCGGTCCACCCCCACCCCATCAGCCCACCATGCACAGACACACCATCGGCACCCAGCCAGGTATCCAGCACTGCCTCTCCCAGCTCTGCCCAGAGACACGAGATTTTAACCCACTTCATTTACACAACGTTAACCCCACCTCCGCAATCCCTGGGAGAAACAGGAGTTTAGCCTAATATGTATTTAAAGATTGAACGTATGTATATATTTCCAAATATCTGCCACCCAGACACGCAGCTAATCCACTTCCAGACATTTTACCAATTATCCCAGGGTCTTCTGCACAGCCCATTACCCCGTAGATGTTACTAAGTGCTGCATAAACAACCCTCTCCGCTGCGTGGCTGACACTTAAGCGGACAAGTGTAAGCGTATTGCAGCAGGACAGCAAATGGAGCCATAACAGTCACAGCAGCGAGCTCCCCCCACTGCGAAAGCCATTATCGTCAGCACATCTGTGCCACTTGTCCACCCAGAAATCAGCTGGAAGAGCCACATCAGCAGAAAACTCCCACCCTTCGCGCCGCTGACGTCCTGCCCGGTGCGGTCAAGCAAAATTTAGGGTTTGCAGGAGGTTGGTGACTCTGTGGAGCTCACTCATGTGATGTCAGGGATCCAGCACGGCTGCCTGTGCGGGAAGCACTTTCCGTATATCCTTACACCACAATTAACCACGTGTCCCACACGTGTGTCCGTGCACTCATCTGTGCATGGGCTGGAGGTGACTAGAGCTATAGCAAGGTCAGGAGGCAAGAGGAAAGCCTTGCAAAGGAAAGGCATCCAAGAGGGCGATTTTGCCCCATCCCTACCGAAAACAGGGTCCTGCTCGTCACAGCAGCTCCGGGACGGGGGTTTTGCACACAGAGAGTTTCTTTGCACAGAGGCAGAAGAGGACGGCGGGGATCACAGCCCCCTCTCCATCCACCTCTGGGTGGATCCACCCCCGATGCGGTGGGTGAGGGACGTGCCCCAGGACAGCCCGGCACCCTCCATCGTTTCCCACAGCCCGAGCCGAGCCAGCACGCCCAATCCCCTGGCCCAGGGAAGCGTGGCACAGCCAGGCTAATAACCCTAATCCTCAGAGTCTGCTTCATGCAACAGCCCTGCGGGAATCCCTGGAGCCCCAGCCTCCACCTCCTCTGCTCAGAGACACCGGGAAGCAATTCCCATCTTAAACTGGAACCAGTCCAACGTAACTCTCTGGAAACGGGGCAGCACCTCGAGCTTCCCCGACAGCCCACCGAGCGCCTGCCCATCACCCAGCCCACACCGCCAGCTCCAAATGTCACCACATGCTTTGCCCCTTCCCTTCCCTCTTCCCTATTGTTTTTAAAAGCAGCCAGATTGTTAATTAAAAAAGGCAGAAATCAATTGCCCTCATCTCCCCATCAGAAGCTCCTCTGCATGCAAGGATTAAAGCCTGCTTCTACTTTAAGTCAATTAGAGATAAGGGGAAGCTGACATTTCTACAACCCGCCTTATCAAACTGCTTGAAAACTGCTCAGATTAAAATGTAAAAAGATTATTTCTTCAGCTCTCTCTGCTTCTCTCCTTTTTTTTTTTTTTTTTATTTAATTATTCATAAGAAACCCGACAATCGGTTGCCGATAGTCCGAGATAGCCCTGCTCCGCCACAGGATTATTAGTAATTCTCAGTTCCACCCAGGATGGGCACTGGCACAAGCATCCTGCCGGGATGCTGCGATCCCCCGGCACCCCTAAAATGGGGGGGCAGGAGGCAAAGAGACCTCACGACTGCAAAACTCCATCCCCATGGGCCACATCCTGACTTCTCATGCGAGCCCCCCCCCCCCCCCCCCCCCCCAGGCACCGGC
>WAAD01039271.1:132586-210865 GCA_013389945.1 Fregata magnificens
AAAAAAAAGAAAAGGGGAAAAAAAAAAAAAAGGGGAAAAAAAAAGAAAAGGGGAAAAAAAGAAAAGGGAAAAAAAGGCAGGGGAAGGAGGGGGACTACGGACCAAAAAGGAAAAAACTGGTGGGAGGAAAGTGGGGGCAGAGGACAGGGACCGGTGGGCTGCCAAGGAGATGCAGCACATGCTCTGCTTGCACCAATGCCTGCAAAACCATGCTAAAGGCCAAAAAAAAAAAAAAAAAAAAAAAAAAAAAAAACAACACATGGGGAGATGCGAAGCACAGCGTTGTCTCATCATTTGGGGGAAAGCCATTCAGTGGCTGGACTACCATAAACCAAGAGCAGGACTCACGGGTCCCATCTCTGGCTCTGCACGTCTCTGTATCTGCCTCAGTTTACTCACCTGCAGAGAAGGCTTAATCCTTACCATTGGCATAAGGATTTCACTAACTTAAACCCTTAAAGATTTATAAAGCACTTGTGAAAGCTCCCGCGTGGGAAATATTCCAATGTCACCAAAATCATCAACTATAACATATTAAATCTTTCTCTCTTAAAAAAAAAAATAATATGAGATTATGTCCCAGGAGGAAGTTTTCCCCCTAGACTTCTCTATTCTGATAAAAACGATCGAGTGTCACTTAACGGCTCATAAATTCCATCTCACATTAAGCAGATATTAAACACGTATTTATAAAGGTTTAAACAGATCAGTTTGCTTAATTTTCAGTTCTCCTTTAGGCAAAAAATAGAGCGTTTCAATTGTGGGAAAGTCCTGCTGTGGCTAATGAAGGAGGATCTGCATCAGACCAGACCCTGAGACCCTGCACAGGAGGGACAGGGGGACAGACGGGGACTTTTCCTGAGGACACACAAGGACCAGGCTCAGCAGCACTTTACAGCCCTCCAGGACAGCGCCGACAGACAAGCCCATCACGCAGAAACATGAGATCCTGCACTTAAGCAGGTCAGAGGGAGTTAAAAGTTAAGCATGAGACATAATTCTCTCATCTACTTAAAAAGGGTATAAAAACAGTTTAATTCCCCATTCAGCTGTATGAACCAGATCTTTGACAAATTACTGTCCATCCACCAAACTGAGTTAAGTATATTATTAATTTTTTTTTTTTTTTTTAAACCCAAGTCTTTGGTCAGTCTAATCATTCTAACAGCCCATTCCACTATCGAGTGGCAAAACGCAGTAATATTGAATCCTGGAAAGGAAAAACTCTCTCCAAAGAGCATCTGGGCAACCATCCGCTGCATAAAATACATAAGCACAGTCACTGAACTTCCTCATGGTCAAAATAATCCTGGCCTTTCACGAGATCTCAAAACATCATTTGAATGCCTTTACCTAAAGCAGCCTAAAAATGGGGGGCGGTTTCATCCAGACCTGCTCGTTGGGTCAGGCACTGCTTTTTAGGTCCACCAGTGTAACTTTTAGAAGACAAATACAGACGTAAACTCACGTAGGTCTGATGGAGAAGTTTTCCCTGTTTGTCTTAAACTACAGAAAGGCTAGATTTACTGAGAAAACCAAGGCTTTAAAGCTCAGTAAATAGTAGAGAAGTACACCGTGGGCCAGGAAAAATAGCATATTTGGAAGGGAAAGGGGGTCAGGACGAGTGCCGCTCCCACGTCCAGGAGGTCTCCCTGTTGGGTGGCGAGCAAGGTCAGACCAGACAGAGCAACCTAGGATTTTCCCATCCGACCCACAACCTCCACAAACCAGCTCCTGAGCCGAATCCCTGAATATCGACAGCAGGAAGCTTTCCAACGAAGCCGGTCTGCTGGGGAGCAATTAGAGCATAAGGACATAGAGGAGAAATTAAATAAATTCCTTGGTCATCTTCACCACAGCAGCCATGGGGGAGACGGCTGTCCCAGACTCTCCCCTTCTGCATATCGAAGAGGGATTATCGTTGGCAGGATCGGAGCGGGAAGCGAAGAATTAAACGACAAGCCCTGGGACGGGTGGTGACATTGAGAAGGTGACCTCCAGTCGCAGGTTGTGCGGGAGCCTCAGCCACCTTATTCCAACTAAAACTTATCATCTCTTCCTTGAAACCAACTGCTGGACCAAACGCTGAGACCAACAGCCAATGCTGTATCCATCTGAAAAAAGCAAATGCCAAGCAGACATCCTTGCAAAACCCAGCAATTTAGCTGAGACGTGATGAGTAACCCCCAAGCTGGTTTTCTATACCTAATCCACTGGCTGCTTCTAAGACATCCACAAAAGGCTTTTAAAAAAAAAAAAAAAACCAAAAAAACAAACCACCAAAAAACCCACTCCATTATTATCTTATAAAGCAATCTATGCACATAATATTTCTCAAATGCTCTGCGCCTTCAAGTCGAAAATTTCTACGTTTGACAAAGATTGAATATTACTGTCTAGATGAGCATGATACAATAGGGTAAAACCAGACATCTTTATTCCCTGGAAAAAAAGTCAAAACATGTAAATTCTCTTTTACAAGAAATTCTGAGACTTTGAAATCTGGGGCAAAACTCTGAAACTGTGAATTTCATTCAGATCACAGAATAACCCCAGGAACAGTCTTTTGACCTCGCTGAATGCTTTCATTTTGATTCCAACATTTTTTTATTATATGGACCCATGCGAACCTCATGAGGTTCAACAAGGCCAAGGGCAAGGTCCTGCACATGGATCGGGGCAATCCCAAGCACAAATACAGGCTGGAGAATGGATTGAGAGCAGCCCTGAGGAGAAGGACTTGGGGGTGTTGGTTGATGAGAAGCTCAACGTGACTCGGCAATGTGCGCTCGCAGCCCAGAAAGCCAACCGTATCCTGGGCCGCATCAAAAGCAGCGTGACCAGCAGGTCGAGGGAGGGGATTCTCCCCCTCTACTCTGCTCTGGTGAGACCCCACCTGGAGTACTGCGTTTAGCTCTGGGGCCCCCAACAGAAGAAGGACGTGGACCTGTTGGAGCGAGTCCAGAGGAGGGCCACAAAGATGATCAGAGGGCTGGAGCACCTCTCCGGTGAAGACAGGCTGAGTTGGGGTTGTTCAGCCTGGAGAAGAGGAGGCTCTGGGGACACCTTACAGCAGCCTTCCAGTACCTGAAGTGGGGCTACAAGAAAGCTGGCGAGGGACTTTTTACAAGGGCATGTAGTGATAGGACAAGGGATAATGGCTTTAAACTTAAAAAGGGTAGATTTAGATTAGATATAAGGAAGAAATTCTTTACTGTGAGGGTGGTGAGCCACTGGAACAGGTTGCCCAGAGAAGCTGTGGATGTCCCATCCCTGGAAGTGTTCAAGGCCAGGCTGGATGGGCCTTTGAGCAACCTGGTCTAGTGGAAGGAGTTCCTGCCCATGGCAGGGGGGCTGGAACTAGATGATCTTTAAGGTCCCTTCCAACCCAAACCATCCCATGACTCTAATAAAACAAAAAGACAAGGCTAAAACACAATACTCCAGCCTATGAAAATGATATCCCCATTGGTGACGCTCTGCAAAAGCTCCAGTGGAAGCGACCTTACCAGATATTTTGATTTCACTGTAACTGGCGATGGAAAAGCCTTCCACCGCAAACCTGCTGCCTAGTACTTCCCAGTCCTCAAAGAGGAGAAACAGAGGAACCCCTCCACGAAATTCAACAGGTAACACTGTGCAAAGGTACGAAATAAGACCCCTGTTTCTGCAAGGCATTATTAACCTCCCTGTCACCGGGTATCGATAAAAAGAAGAGCTTAAAAGGGAACCAAAAGGATTCAGGACTTATATGAGCAATGAGAACTTGCATAGCTCCATGGCAGAATAAAGCCCTTGTGCTTCAGGGTCAGAAAGAAACTTCTCCAAGTGGGATGTTACTCTGCAGCCATGCTCTGGGAAGCTTCTTGGACCTTCCCCAGATTGCTATTTTTCAGAAAGAGGACAGGGGACAAGCTGGCCCACTGATCCCACAGACCCCATGCTAGTCCGAAAGCTTGGAGAACTGAAAAATACAATGGCAAAACCCTCGTGTTTCTGTGACAGGGTCACTGGAAGCATGGCACCGACTTGTCCCTTTTAATGAGCGTTAATGCTCTCCTTTCATTTCAGCGGCCATGGGATGCCAACGCATTTATCTGTTTTATGAGTCTCAGTTCAATTTCAAGAGACATTTCTTTGGACATCGAACATTATAATTTGCACTAGCTCCCCATTGCGAACGGCTGAAGTTTGAAAAATCGCCGAGTGAGTGATCAAACACATTATAAAAATAGTCAGGAAAATGCACCACTATCGTCTCCTCAAGAGCCATTTATAGGGGCCAATCCAAAAACCATTGAAGTCAATGGAAAGACTCCTGCAGAATTCAATGGGGTTTTGATCGAGTCCTTATTGTGCGATCTATAAGAAATAGGTCAGATATTTATATATATAGTCTTGAAATGTTGTGTGCCACCATGCTGGCAGCTTGCCTTTTTGAGTCACAGCGTAACTTTTTGCCATACCTGCTGCAAACCCGAGTATTTTGCAAGACCACCTCTGTAACGTTTCCCATTTTGGCACCGCTGCCACATTAGCGTTCACCTCAGCTCGTTGCTTCTGCTGCACGAAACCCATGCCAGCACGTTTCTCCCCCAACCTGGTAATGGTTTCGCGTCCAGTTTGCACTCCCTTTGCACGAGGGTAACTCAAACCTGCGGCAGAAAATTGCTCCTGGCATCCACCCGGAGGGAATAAGAGAGGGTGTGTAGCTAAGCAAGAGCCTGCGCCTTTTAACAAGCACCAGTCAGTAAACCAACACACCTAAACGGGGGCAAACACTCTTGTGAGCATAAACCTATTTCAGTTTTAAAAGGGCTTGTTCCAGCTTAATCTTAAATATGTTCCCAGTCAAGTTGAGCTGAAGTGGAGCCATTCACCCTTGCATGTTTTCCAGCTTAAATATATCAGGTTAAATTCATATTAAACCGTACGGGGAGACAAGTCTTGCGCTGTCAGCAAGACCTTCGTTACACACACCTTGAGAGCACGACTGCAAATTAACAACCTTATTTCGCATTCAGTACGTGCTATTTTGCGATAACTTGGGAGGGGGCTTAGAGTAGGTTCGGTGAGCGTTACTTCAATTGAACACGCAGGCTTCCAGTGAAATAGTTGTTACTCGCTAACAAAGTTAGTTCCTTCAGTTCCAGTTTTAGTTTAGATGAGGCTTTAGAGTCAATATTTTCTGGGGCGACAAACCTCACCTTTATTCATATGACGCACCTACCATTTTTTGAGCGCTGTGAAATAAATACAAGCAAGCCTCAGCCCTTTAAACCATTATTTATAAGCTTAAATTTATACAAGCGAATCATCCCACTGAAAGTGGCAATGCTTCTCATATACTCCAAGTGAAATACATGTCTGTGTACCAATTAGTAGGACTACAGTAGGTTTATTCATTGTAGTTCCACGTTAATTATTTATAACGCTTTGCAGTACACTAGTAAATGTACAGTAGCATCTCTTCTAAGAGTAATGAGACCTTAGTCCTGTGGAAACTCCCTGCAGCATCTGTTATTAAAACTTCACTGAAGTGAGAGAAGAAATGGATGTTTTTGCATCTCCAGCGTGAGTAGCAAACTTCTACCGAGTTGAATTTAGCTTTTGTACGTTTCGGTCCTTTCAGTAAAAATCAATGGTGAGAAATAGCAACACATACGTTTTCACTAGACCTTTTATAAGAAAGACACTTTGGGAATGTGTGTCACTTTAATGACTCGTCATTTTAAGGAACCAAGGACCGGGGAGATGGGTGAGCGGCTCTGAGGTACACTAATGGAGCTTAAGGTAGGTGTTCTTGTAGGATCAATTTGACTGCAGATAAGTCTTGCTTCTTGGCATGGATTTGATGAATGCTGGGCATAGCTTAAAGATGAGATAATCTGCTCAATTTATTCTTATTATTTATTTGCTATCCTTGTGACAAAATGAATTATGATTCTGCACTGAGCCAGAAGCAGGGATAAAGTTACCATTGGGGAAGAATATGTCATTGTAATAGTGCCTTTTTTTCTCCCCGAATGAAATCAGTACACTGAAAAAATGCTTCGCACATAACCTGGAGGAATCATTTCCAGACAGCAGAGGGGTAAACTGAGCCTTTTTGCTTCACTGTACAAACACAATTACTACAACAGCAGCTTAATGCAATTGTTTATACAGATGCCTAGTGTTTTCAACAGCGAGAAAAATCCCCTTTTTTCTAGGAAGCGATGCGGGGCTCAGCTAGAGGTGTGCTTGGGAAGCAGGGGGTGGATAACGGGGCTGTGACTTGGGGGGTCTTGATGATCCCCACTCACCCCAGCCCGATGCAAACCCCTCCTTCACCCAAGGTCTGCAGCAACCTTGGGAAGAGCCTCCTGCGACACCGGGGCGGCAGCGCCCAGCTGCCAGGTGCACCCAAGTCACGCTTGCCCGCATTGCTGGCCAAGCCTGACATGCAATCTGCGGTGGGTCTACCTGCCTTCCCGAGCAGCGCCAGCAGCCCAACGCTGCAGCCATTTCTCCTCAGCAGGTCACTAGCTCCATGGGAGGGCTTTGAGGGGCAGGAATAAGCGCTGAGCAAAACAGCCAACAGTTCAGCTAATGTGCCAAAAAAAAAAAAAAAAAAAGTTTTGTATTTTCTTTATTTCACATGAAATACCACACCAGCTGCTTCAGCACCTCGCGGAGGAGATCTGCAGCTACCTTAGCACCAACGTTTCACCCATCATGGGACAACTCTTATGGACACAGACCTCTACCCATCAGCAGATGATGCCTCAACCCCTTGTGCATGAAGCAAGACCGTCACCTGGTCAGTATTTAACCAGCAGCCGGGACAGATAGTTTGAGTATGGGGTAGACTCACATTTAGCTCCCCCTCCTTGCAATAATTTGATACATGGCTTTGGGTCGATTGCCTCCATTCCCCAACCTCATCAGAGGGCGAATATTTCCCTGCGATACAGCTTGCTAGTGTATAAACCCAGCAGTAGCAACAGTCTGATGTTCTACATACCGCAGCCCATTAATTTACTATCAAAGGGGTGTTACAAGGATAACTGCATTAATGATCACGTCTTTGAACGTCTGATTGTTGGGTAGCTGAGGATGTGTCAAGGAACGTGACAGACAGGTATTTAAATTTGCTACCTACACACAGCGCTGGGTATTAACCCTTCCTCAATACTTTGCGTTTATTTTCCCCCACATAAAGAAAGGGCACGAGCCTTTTGAAAAGCTGAGCTGCAAGAAGAACACATAAGGTTAAAGCCCCGAAAAGTCCCGACCAAGGAGCTGACTGGATTACAGCCAAAGCTGCGGCAAATTTCTCTCTTTCTTCCCCGACAGGGATCTAAACACAAAGAAATAGGTTTTGGGGGGAATTCCACCTAATTCCATCAAATCCTTTTTGTCATTTCTTCACCATCCTTTAAACATCTGACAAGGCCAATCGACCGCGCCAGGCACAGAGGGAATCGCAGAGCCGGGGCTATAACTCTAAGTTCATTAAGCGTGAATTATTATTTGAGCCAGCCTCAATTTTCGCCGACAGAATTAGACATTCCTAAAATAATGTCCCTGACACATGCAGAAAATGGGCTTTACGGCTCTCACCTTGAACTCCACCAGAACTCCCACCTCATCTGTTACCCTTCCACGGGCAGGAGACGGAGCGCAGCGCCGCAGCTTCACCTTTAATTATGCCAGGTATTTAAGGGCTAATGTTCATAGAAGAGGAGTATACGAGGCAATAAATGGCTTTTGTGGGTGATTAAATGCCCAAGCAGAACAGAGGCACTTGATAAAAGTTCACGGCGTCGGGAGCATAATCGAGCAAATGGCGCAAAGGCCATTTGCTCGATTATGCTCCCGACGCCGTGAACTTTATTCCTGCTTCCCGATGAGGAAGAAGAACATTCAACAAGCTGTACACAGGGAAAGAAAAACACGAATGCACTGGATTTAATTTTTTTTTTTCTTCACCGTTCATTGAAGTTTGCTCTGCCCAAGCGCAACAACTGCAGAAGTTTAAATGACAGGTGAAATATCACAAATCACCCAAACCAAGGAGGACGCCGGCCCAAACGTTTGCTGCGGGGAACATAAATCACGTTCCCCTACAGCTCCTTTCCATGGAGTGAACCCACGGAGCAAGGAGAATTTAAGGCAGCAACAGTGTCTGGGACACAGGTGGTTTGCAAGGTTTGGTGATGCTGCTGCTTCCCCTGAGGGCCAGCGAGCATGTGACATGCCAAGGGCTCCTGCCATCCCTGGGGACAGTAGATGGGACCTGAACCACGGCAGCACCAGGTTTGGACAAGCCTTGGGCAGGGTGAAGTGGGGCTGTGCACCAAGACATGCCCCAATGGGTCTGGCCGAGCCTCTGCTGGCTTCGTGAAATGGTCGTGGGGAGGAAAAAAAAAAAAAAAAAAGTCACCTTTAAGTCAAAAACTTTATTCTTATTAAGTACTTAAATTTAGTTTGGGGTTGGTTTTTACAATATTGCACTGCAAAAGCCTTTATCTTTTTTTAATTTTTATTTTCTTGGAAATGGTGGGGAATCTCCAGAAATATCTTTGTGTCAGCGTTTCCTTCCATTTATAGCTGCAGCCCACAGGCTGCAAAAGCAGCGCTTAAATACCAGTCTAGCCATATGTCCAGCAGCACAAGAATTCTATAACTCTCTTTTGCATCGGGTCACTTCCACCCAGCGTGACTAAGGATATCAGCACCATTTGTTAGCAGGCAGATATTCGCTATTTCCTGCCAGCAACTAACCAAGAGCTTTTCCTTGCTATAAAATTGCACACAGAACCCATCTCCTCAGCCTTTTAATTTCCCCACATCTCTGCTGAGCCCAGAAACTTGCCCGTCTTTCGCCAGCAGCGCGTTTCGGAGCTGCTCCTCTGCAAGCCCCGGGGACGCGCAGCTCACCGTGAAATCCCACCGCTCCGCTTCAGCGTGGACACGTGGATAGAGCATCACCCATCCCAGTATTTCTCTCCCTAGAATAAATTCTCCATATACAGCAAACTTGCCCTGTTTTTTCCTTCCCCTTCTTTAATAACGATATTTACCTCTCCAGAAGGACGTGGCCATTGCCACACACAAGACCACAACCTGATTTATCCAGTTCCTTTTCATAACTCCAAATGCTCCATTATTAGGGCAACTTTATATTTCTCTTGTAGGCAAAGGCCACAGCTCCGGTCACCCCGTGCTTCAGACCATTAAGAAATAAGTTAAACAACATTACACCCCAGAGGAAATTTGAGGTCCTCTACTGTTCAGCTTTTGCTGCAATGAAAATTGATCTATTTGTCTTATTCTCCATTTCCCCTCAAGTAGATGGTTTTCAGCTCCTAACAAGGCTTGGCCATGCATGGCTTTCATACCCACCGTATCCTCAGTACAGGGTACAAAGCTTCAAACTCTTCCAAGCTCAACTATCTAGCTTGCACTAAAAAAATCATTAAAAATATTAGAAAAAAATATTTAATATAAAATTATTTCATGAAAAATCATGTTAAGGTTCAAAGAGAGCATAGACAGGTCCATGTTTTCCCCCTCCTCCCATATGAACCCTTCTACAAATAAAACCCAAAAATCGTCACTACAACCTCATTTTCATTCTGGATGGGAAAGAAGCATCCTAAAAAGGAGCATCCTATTTTGGTATGGACAGGAATGAGAGAGTCCTCTCCAAACCAAATATTCATGTTTCTTCTGACTTGCTTGCCCCCATCGTCGAGCTGTTTGTTGTTATTTGTTTCCTAGCTGCAGAAACGGATGTCTCTGTTGAAATCCCATCGGTTTGGGATACGTTGCCAGCAGTGCCCAGTGCCAGATGCTTCAAGGAAATGGAAAACCCCCTCCAGGACCCACCCCGGCGCGCATCGCTGCACCGGGAGATGCGTTTCTTCCTTGCCAAAGCCCAAATCCTCCATCTCCCGGCTCCTTGGTGAGCCAAAGAATTTGCCCACAGCCAGCTCAGGGGGGCAAGGCAGGGAAAAACCTCGCCTCCCTTCTCCGCGCTGCTGCCTCTCACACTTTTTTCCCCTCCCCTGTTTCTCTTGCAGTCAGTTCCTGCAGGGACCAGCAATGAAATAGGCATCGGTCCTCGTGCCGCACGGCATCGCTGCGACACGGGTGGCCCTGCAAGGGGAAACAACGCTTCCCCCCAAAGCTCGAGGGAAAAGGGGGATGAGAGAAATAAAACTAAGCCCCCGGGAGAGCCTGCGGCAGCCGGGCTCCATCACCCTGATCCCTGCCTGTCCCTTGCAGCCGCAGTCTTTGGGGGAAAATGGGGCTGCAAGCACATTGCTGTAGCACTGCAAATGCAGAGCACATGCAGATGCATCGCCCTGGCAGATTTGGGCAGGGGGATGGAGATAATCTGGGGGTTGGAGAGAGAAATGTGGAAATCCTCTACGCACGAGCTGAATGTGGGGACTCCCCAATAAGACTGTCTTGTCTCGACCGTGAGAGAGAAAACTCCCCTCTCCAGACCTGTCATAAGGAGACCTTCTACTTGGTCCTATGCAAGAGAAGAAAAATTAATTTAGTGAACAGAACGGTTTCTGTGATACTGGTATTACAATTTGATTTCTACGATGGCAGAAACCACCGCTCTCTCCCCAGACAGGACCCTGCTACGCTGGGTGCTGTTCAAAGACACGGGAGCAGACGGCTGCTAGGAAAGGATGCTGGATATGGAAGAGAGGTGAATACCTTTGTATTGGTATTTCTGCTTTACTGAGAGAGAAACCAAAGCACGCAAAGACGGAGCGACTTGTGCCCATCACGTTGGCCCCAAGGCACTGAGTGGGATACGCCTCCTGAAAGCGCACGGAGAGTAGGACCTACCAAAACACAGGCACACATCATTTAAAGCTTGCAACGGGTTCAGACAGAGTCACCCCCAAGAGCCCAAAATTCAACCTGAGCCTCCCAACGCCTTGCACCCACCACGTCGGCGTGGTCCAAGAAGCGGCGAGGGGTGCGTGGGGAGCACTGCTGCTCTGCAAAACCTGGCCAGCCCGAGCCATCCGGGGAGTCTGCATAAACAGCCAGCAGTCAAAGCTCTCCAAATGACAGCTCGGCAGCATTTGAAGCCCCCAGTGTCACTTCTCCTCCGCCCTATTAACACAGCAGGTGCCAGCTTGTTTACACCGAGCTGCTGGCATAGCTCAGGTGGTTTTTTTTTTTTGTTTTCAGGTTTTGTTTTTTTTTTTTTTTTTTTTTTTTTTTTTTTTTTTTTTTTTTTTTTTTTTTTTTTTTTTTTTTTTTTTTTTTTTTTTTTTTTTTTTTTTTTTTTTTTTTTTTTTTTTTTTTTTTTTTTTTTTTTTTTTTTTTTTTTTTTTTTTTTTTTTTTTTTTTTTTTTTTTTTTTTTTTTTTTTTTTTTTTTTTTTTTTTTTTTTTTTTTTTTTTTTTTTTTTTTTTTTTTTTTTTTTTTTTTTTTTTTTTTTTTTTTTTTTTTTTTTTTTTTTTTTTTTTTTTTTTTTTTTTTTTTTTTTTTTTTTTTTTTTTTTTTTTTTTTTTTTTTTTTTTTTTTTTTTTTTTTTTTTTTTTTTTTTTTTTTTTTTTTTTTTTTTTTTTTTTTTTTTTTTTTTTTTTTTTTTTTTTTTTTTTTTTTTTTTTTTTTTTTTTTTTTTTTTTTTTTTTTTTTTTTTTTTTTTTTTTTTTTTTTTTTTTTTTTTTTTTTTTTTTTTTTTTTTTTTTTTTTTTTTTTTTTTTTTTTTTTTTTTTTTTTTTTTTTTTTTTTTTTTTTTTTTTTTGCTTTAATTCAGCACCTTGGGAAAGGGTGGTGTTTAGCTGATGCGAGTCAGGAAGCCAAGAGCCACGATACCGGATGATTTCCTAGAAAGTCTCACTCCGAAGACTAAAAAGAAGGGTGACAGCGTGGGATTAATTTGTCCAAGGGACATATTTCCACTCGCTTTGCTGGGAAGAAGGGAGCAGGGGGAGACGCAGCCCGGGAAGCAGCTTTGAAGAGCCCCTTGGTCCAGGAAAGGACATCCCACCCGTCCCCATCAAAGCCTGCAAGACTTTGCATCGATTCAAACCCAGCTCCAGTGCTTCGGAAGCACGGAAAGCTGCAGCCGCTGGTCTGAGCTGAGAAAAGCTTGGGATTTTCAGAATTTGGAAGAATTTGGAGCAGCCTGAGCTAAAACGCCGCCTGGTAAGCACAAGGGTTGCTGTCCCCCCAGCAGCCCTCTTGACACCCCCTTCTCGCACAGATGTGCGCGGGCAGGACCGAACAGCACAGGAAGCAAATCCTGAAGTGCAGCAGATGGTACCAATTTTGCATTAACTCTCTGCTGTAACTGGTAGCAGCTCAGGAGCCCTTCCCCTTGCTCTTCCCATGTCCTTGCTGCAGAGGTACCTGTGATGTCCCTACCAGGGACACCCACCTCTCTCCACCTCTTCTTGCAGCTGCGACTGTGCAAAAGCTGGTTTGCTGTTATCTTATTTTTCCCCAAACAAATCAGCTAGTCTAAGAGAAGATATTCTCTCTCGTCACAAATTTTGCCTCCATAAAATGTGACATTTTCCTGCCTTCACCTATTTATTGCACCACATGATCTCATTCTCTGGTGCTGATTTACACGCAGAACTTTTCAGATTTTTTTTTAATTGGGGAGGAAACTGTGCTACTTTGGTTGCATTCCTAAAGCAGTGATTTGAAAACCTGGAGCGAGCTGTTTACAGATAGGCAAATTTCTGTTTAGCGCTCTTGAGATCTCTTTTCAAACCTCAGACTGCCTTTATAACCTTGGATAAATCATGGGGGATTATTCTGTGAGCTTTTATTAACTGGGACCATGCATTTCTCCTTGGCTCAGCTGCCTGTAAAACGGGAATAACAATAGCTGCTTTATTATCTGTGGGGCAGGTCTGCCTCTTGCAGTCTGCTTGTACAGCACCTAGCACGAGGATGCCTGACGTCAGGTTGGGACTTTCAGGCAGCTGCAGGAACGCGATGACAGATAGGACTTGCAAGAGAGGTAGATGGGACCTTCTTAGCTATTGGGCAGAGGTGATAATAGATAAGATAAAGCATACATGCCTATACTGCTGTAAAACAAGAAGGGTCAGGCCAGTCTCCTGTACCAATTTGCAGCTAAGTATGACAAAACCCCAATGGACATCCCAGGGAAATAGGTGCTACCCAGAAAAGAGTGTGGGGAGCTGCTTATTTACTGATGTCAAGAAGTGTGGAAGCAGCTGCAAGGACCCATCAACCTGTGATTGCCCTGGAAAATAATCCCATCTTCCCGGCTTTCCTCAATCAGGGCTGGAGGAAAATCAATCCTGAGCCGAGATTGGATACAGTAATACAATATTTATGGCTTTGGCGTTCGAGTCGGGTGCTGCCCACAGAGGAAGGGATGAAGTGCAGTTGCTTGCGTGTCCCGTGGGTGCCCAAGTGATGCTCAAATGGGGTCTGATTCGTTTGCACCCACAGGTACTGCCCGCTCTGCCGTCCCTGTGCTAGCTGAGGGTTTTATAGCAAGGCCATAGATACATTACCCTCCTATGCAACAAGTCCCATAACTTCATCAACATTTCAATATGCATGAAAGCCAGGGAAGGAATACGGCCCCGAAGATAAGCCCGGCTATACCCAGGGGGTTTCCCTGCCCAGGGCGAGCGGTCTGTGCATGGCCACCCCACAGCGACCACGCGGGGTGCTGGCACTGCTGAGAAACCCCTGTCCCGCGATGCCACAGACTTGATTGTCCCACCGCCACAGGCCCCAGCACCTTCCCTGGTAGGCAAGACAGCTGGGAGCTGGATGCGACCTCCCCACTGGAGCCTGTCCAGCCATCCTAGCCAAGGCTGATGGCAGCGATGCAGAGCCACGGTGACAGAGGAGACCCATCCAGGGGCTAGCGATGGAGGAGAGGAACAAATGGGTCCTGCCAGAGCCTCCCCAGGTTTATTAGGGCTTATTAATTCCTTCAAGGCCACTTGGAGGCCACCGGGCACCCAACTCATTGCTTTGCTTGCTGAGAGCGGTCACAGAGATGCTCAGTCCTGGCACACACGTGTGCAAGGAGGGCACGGAGAGAGCAAGGGGGGTAAGTCCACGGTGCCAGATACCAAACCTACTAGAAACAGCCAAACCACCCCTGCCCCATCAGCCCAACCACCAGCACACATTGCCCGGCAATACTGCGCCCAGCCAAGCCGTGGCAATGCCCCAAGAGCACACAAAGCAGCAGTGGGGGATCCAGCAGACCCCCACACAAGCATCATCAGCGAGGGCTGCCGCAGGCGGCGGTAGGCATCGTTCCCCCTCCCAAGCCACCAGCCCCCTCCATCTCCAGGAGAATTTATAGGGCTGTCCCAGTGACACACCGTCTCAGTAACTGCAGAATGGCAGTTGTAAAAAATCCCATTTGCCAGCATATTAGAATCCTATTAGCACTCCCGGCGGAGAAATAACGCCGGCCCTCCTGGCGGGATTAAAGGGACTAGGACTCAGCCTCCGCAGTTTTATGGCCCTCTCCCCCATTTGCTGATCAAACTGACAGATATAAAGCTGCAGGCGAGAAGTGTCCTTGGCCCATAAGCCCCATGATGAAAAAACCACCTTTGAAGCAACAGGAGTGCCGGTAAGCAGGCGCCAGCGCTGCCAGGGGAGCGGAAAGGGGCTGTTTCTGCTTCCTTGCAGCATCCTCTCCTTCAGCCCAAATTTTGGGGGGGGAAGACGCATGGCTGGTGCAGCACCAGAGACACGGCAGGAAGGACAACGGGACAAGCGCTGGTGCTGCCTCCCATACACATCCACAGGCTATGCAGGGTGCTGTGGGTATGACCTAACGAACCCTGTCTTGCCTCCTGGCCATTTTAAAGACCAGCTTTCACAAAACACAGGCAGCTGCATAATTATTGTAATGATCACTCATGAATACCTATTGATTGTCTGGGGATGCTGCAAGGAAAAAAGGCTATTTAATAAAAGTAAGCAGACAGAGCAGCACCAATGGGCAATTCCCCCCCAAAAGGCTCAGAGCAGGGGTCGAATGTCAAACTTTCAGCCCCTCAAGGACAGGCTTTGACTTTCAAGCTAAAGAAGTGACTCCCTTCCCTAGAGACTTTGCACATCATCATCATCATCATCTGCGCAAGCAAGTAGGAGCTCACGGAGGAGGCATGCAACAAGCCTTCATCACTTTCGCTGACCACACACTCTCCTGAGCTGAAAGCCCATGTGCCCATTTTACAGACAGGGAAGTAGAGTCCAAAGAGGGGAAGCAACTTTCATGCAAGCCAAAATAATTTGTCTTCCAGTTCTTACCCATGTGCCTGAGCAGAATTACTTACGTGTGCTCATGTGCGCTCACACCAGCACTCTCCCTTACGCTGCAAAACAGCTGCACATACGTTTCGCACGCAACAGGCTCTTCCAACACATCTCCCTGCCATGCAAAACGCTCTCCCCTTCTGCAGTATGATTTTCCTCCTTTTTGTGGCCTTGGGCACAAGGATGCCCAGCCAGAGCCGGGCTGAACATATGCGCAGCATAAGGAAGGGTTGGGTTTTTTTTCCTTCCCAAGACACAAACAGGAGCTAGCACCTCACGCAGATGCTCCCAGGGCACATGTGCTGCCTTTCGGGGTCTCGGGGGACTTGCCTGCCCGCAGGGAGCCCCGTGTTTCCCCAGGACTGAGGAGACAGCGTGGGGCTGGACGCAGGCAGCCCTGGCAGCCTTCCCCGCTCCCTGGGCTTGCAAGCACAGCCTGGCTGGGGAGAATAAATAAATAATTGCGGACTGCTTGCTCAGCACAGCTGTAAATAGTTCATGAGTTCCAGGAGATTTATTCCCCCTCTTCTCGCCTTAACGAGCCCGCAGCAGCCATGGAGAGATGGGAAGGTTCATAGTTTACAGCCACTAACCAGCTTTTTTCGGGGGAACAGGGAGCTCTATGCTGCACGGCAGAAGCAAGCGGGACTCACGGGAACAGCAGGCACAGACCCACCGGCATCGGCTCATCCAGCCGCTCGTGCTTGTGCCCATTCCCACAAATAGGAAATATAGATCCACAGGTGACGAGCAAATGCTTTTCCTAACCCTTAAGGATTTGCTAAGAGGTCCTTGATGATGATCCCATTTGCTGCTTATCTTCATCTTGAAATGGCTGTATCCACCAGCCATTAGCAAGACCCTCCTTGAGAGATTTACAGCGTGGTCTTATATAAACTCAGGAGACCCAGTCGGGCTCCCAGGGAAACTGTCCGTCCACAAGAGATCTGCAACGCAAAGAGGACGCGGGAGGTGTTAAGAGCTTTCCTCCACATACTGTGACAGCCACCCCAGGGACAAACACTTACAGCTGAAGACTGCGGAAGGAGTCGAGTATTCATCCAAGCTTTCACTTTGAGGTCCCTGTTTTATTTCCAAAGCAAACTTGGCCAGACAGGGTTGTTGCAGGAGAATTTCTCCCATGCCACCTCTCCCTTTGAGCCATCTAACAAAAGGGCCAGCAAAGCGTGGGAGCTCCACCAGGCACCCACCCCTCCTCGCAGCAGAGCCAGCACTGTAAAGGCTTTATCAATCCCCGGAGCCATCCAGCCTCCCCTGCTAGGTCTCTTTATTATGTGCCTTGACATTTCAAAGGGTTATATTTCCGCCTGCGAGAACCATCAGTCCAGCAGCACACAGTAATATATGGAGTAATAGAGTCTCAGCACAGCAGGTTTAATCTCATATTGCTGAAGCCCCTGGTGTCCTAGCTGAAGTAAGTTTGTCATTAGGAATTCCTTTCTCCCAACTGCAAGCTTGTTTTGTTTGGGGTTATTATTTTTCCCCTAAAGAGAAGAGAAACACTCGAGATTGATTTATGACTTTCCCATTTCCTCCTATGCAATGCAAACTGGCAAGCTCCAGGCAGGAGCAGAGAGAGATGGAGAGAGCCCAGCGCTTGCTCTCCTTGCCAGCCGGCACAGCGACGCCGTGTCACTGCCACCACCAGCTGGGTGACACCTTGGGGACCCTCTCAAGCCCCGAGCAGGGTCAGAGCCCTTTGCAGAGAGGACTCTACAGCTTCACCCCAGCAGATTTACCAGCAGTGCTCAAGAGCCACAAAAGACTAATGATCAGCCATGGTGCATCCACTAATTCAACAAGAGGGCTGGCTCTGAAGGGGCAAGGCAGAGGAAGGGAATATAATCATGGTATTTTTCACAGTGCCAACTTGGATTTGGATGGGCGAGGCAGCAAACAGGGCAGCAGAGACTTGAAAATATCAAAATTCCTCTGTGCCTTTTACAGCTACCCAAGGGAAAGGGGTTGAGCCCCTAAAAGCTGAAAGCATTAGGAGCAGATCAAAGATGTGCAGAAAAGATGCCGGAGGCACCAGCCTGCCCGGCCACGAGAGGGCCCTGGTGCTCCCAAGCTCATGGGTCATGTTCCTCCAGACGAAGGAGCCTCAAATTTACCTCCCAGTCTAACCACAGCACTTGGGAGAAGATGCAAGCACAAAACCATTTCATTTTCTCTGGGTATCTCAATCACCTGGGAAAGGTGAGCTTCAGAGGTCAGGCTGATTGAGCGTGACATGTAAGCAGTGACACGTTGCACTGCTGGAGATGGGCTCCTGCCCTTGCACCTCCATCCCAGCCATCCCAATGCTCCCGCTTTGGGATACGGCTGAGCTGCTTGTGCAGCAGCTTCCAAACCATCACGAATTGAAGCCCAGCATCCGACCATAACCTGATGCTCACTGGTGTTCCCTTTCACATGTTGCTTTGTGACTTCTAGCAGTTCAGCAGCTCCTTCAAGAGCATCCCAGCCAGCCCTGCACCACGGCTCAGCATACATACAGCTAACAGCAGCAACCCTCCCAGCCACCCCAACCTGCATCATCTCGCTCCTCAGGCAAAGCCCTGGAGCCCATCAGCTTCTTCAGCTGATAGCACAGGAACAAGCGATGCAGCAAGTCCTCTCCCACTGCCTGAGCATCCCGGCACACCTCCGTGGTTGTGACAGCTGTGGGAGTACTTCAGCATGAGCCCAGAGCAAGGCTGGAACGTGCGTCTCCAGATCCCTAATGTGATCTGCCCTAATAGCCAGGAGGATTTTCAGACTGTAACACAAAAGCCAGGATTAAATCAAGAACGGTAACGGGGCACCAGCCTTCTGGAGCCTTCTTAGGGCAAGAGGGCCCACAGGACAGACTAGCTTTCTGCTCAGCTGTTGCATAGCTCCAAAAAGGGGGAATGAGATGCAGAGAGCTGGGACACAGATGCACGCAGCAATGCTAGCTACCAGCTTGAAAGCCCCAGGTAGAGAGCCTGCGGCACCACATCTACCTCTAGCTGGAAAGCAGAAACACCACCACAGCCTCCAGCTCCTCAGAGCCCTTCCCAGACTCCTGGGATAGATGAGTAATACTGAAAGGCTTTATCTCAGACCCCCAAAGCGCAGGAAAATCAGAGAAAGAGCCAAGCACACCATCCCCACACAGAAGCACCAGCTAAATGAAAGAACTGGGGAAGCCTGTCCACACTTGGGGCCTTGGCAATAGGTTTTGTTCTGTTGTAGGAGCTTTACTCCTTGCCACATTTGATTGCTTCTTTCCCCTCGAGCATGGTCATTCCTGGGATCGTAGCTTCATGGAGGAACGAGATAAAAAGGTGCCAGGAACGACGCCAAAACTCCTGGGCTTAATCCATCCAAGGCTAGTTGACATTTTCCAGTTGAAATCTCTGGCTCTATCAGAGCAGGTGATGCTCTGGCAGGCATCAGATAGCAAATCGGAGGACGCTGATGCAGCGAGATGCTTCACTCGGATGTCTTGGCCATGACAGACAAGGAGCTCAGCTGGCCTCTCTGCGATCTTTAGATTTCCATTTGGAAAACTAATTGCAGAAGCTTAGGGGTGCTTTGTGGGGTCACCCAGGTGCATCTGAGCAAGCAGGAGCCACGTGGGCTTGCAGATGTCCTTTGGGGCAACAAATGCTCCTGGAAAAACCCAATGAGAGTTTCAGAGCAAACCCATTGCATCTCTGCACCGGCTCTCAAAGCCCCCGGTAACCAGCAGATAAGAGCTGGAGGGGAATCAGGCTGAACTGAGCACGGCACGCTCCCGTTCACGGGAGCACGCACTCGCTGCGTGCCCTAACGGCAGCTCCTCCTGGCTGTCCACAGCAGTGGGAGGACACCACAGGCTCATGAATATGCAGAGGCAGGGCAGGAAGACAGCCGACCAAAATTAACATCTTTAATGAAATAACAACACAGGCGAGAGACTTGTTTGCCTGACCACTGCTTGATGGCTGGGGAAGCATGGGAAAAAGCCGTGCTGGGGTGAAGCGAGTCCTGGAGGCTGCCTGGCAAAAATGTCCTTCCCTCCTCCCGGCATTTGCACTCCTCTTCCAGCACTGCCCCCACCACCGATCCCACCAGGAGCCATGGGAAAGATACCTACACCAAACGCACAGGCATGGGAGCAAAGAGGTCACTGGGCGCATAAGGATCAAAGATTTAAAGCACATTGTATCTCCTAAACCACGAGGATCAGACCCAGCTGTGCTCGGCCAGCTTGGGAATCCCAAAATAGCATGGCCAAGATCCCCAGGTGAGGCCATAGACTCATGTATTTCCCCCAGATATCAGGGCAGCTTGTCTCTCCAGCAGCAGAAAGGGATCCTTTCTCGCCAGCAAACCAATCACCGCCGTATTGATTACATTTCAATTAGCAAGAATCCCATCCAGGCGGTGGGCCGGGCAGGACCAGAGAGGCAGCGACAGGGCTGGCAGCGCTATCGAGCCTGCCTAACAGCGAAAAATGCATTTCAATCCAGAGGCACCTCTCGTGCCCCATGCCATAGCCAGCATCCCTGGAAAAACCTGCTTAAAGACTCACAACAGTGAACGTAGGTAGAAGAGCCCCTCTGCTACGAATCCCAGCCAGCAGCCCTTTAATTTGAGAGACTGCAGCTCAGTTAACAAGGCTTTCTACAGGGATGCGATTTCAGGATCAGCGACTTTTCTCATGCACGTCTCCCGGCAGCGCATCCCGACACAGCCCTAGGATGCTGTAGCATCGCAGCAAAGCATTTCCCTGCGCTCACTATGGAGGGCAGCAGGTACAGAGCTGGAGAGCCCAAGCCCCAGCTTGCTGCGGGGTTAAGAGGCCCTTATGGCGCAGAAGCTGGCTGAAGTTTCTCCCTCTCTTTTGTCAGGTCAAATTTACTGCAACAGGAGAACATTTCAGGGGAGATTTGTCATTGTTTGTGGCGGTTTGGAAAGCTCCTAAATACGCTCTGTGCAATCGTGAATGTAAATTGAATAGAAGGAAAAGCAATTTGCGAAGCATTAAAATCCCTCTGCAGGTTCCTTTGAAATGATCGATGTCTTAAACCACGATGTTATCTAGACGTAACTGAGTTGGGCAACGCAATCCAATCCCTGAAGTCATTGCCTTCACAGGTAACTTATCAGCTCGTGGACCACATTCGCTCCCGACCTCGGTGCAGCCATCAGTGCGCCTGCGAAGCGCTCGACTCCCCATCTCTTATGGCACCTTTATCACACAGCAAGAGCTGGGGGGGGGGAACCGGCATAGCCAAATTTCAGGATGCGCATGCCTGGCCTCGCTGAGCAGCATCGCAGCCCCAGATGCCTGCAAGAGGGGACCTGGACCGCCTTTGCTGTTGTTTTTGCACAATGCACAAAAACCAGGGGACGTTGCTTGTCAGGAAGCTCTTAACCCTTAAGAAGTGCAGTTAGCCCCGTGCAGCGTGTCCTCGCAGCTTCCCAGCTCCCCGACCCGAAGCACAGGCAATCTGCAGCAAAACGGGAGCAATCGCCGCATCCCCGTTCCCCAGGGGAGCGTATTTTTTTGGAGGAGATTCATTGCACCGGGTGCCTGCCAGATCTCGGCGTGCTGCAACGCAAGCCCCAAGGCAACATGTGGGATCTAGATCCAAGATCACACAGCTGACAGGCATAAACCCAAGTAAGCAGCAATCGTACTCATCAGACTCCCGGGCCATGCCTGCAGCCTGTACGTCTCCACCATGAAAACGTTTGTGTCCGCTGCGTTAAGGATTACGGAGGTTTAAGAGCCTTTACAAGTTTTCACAGGATGGGACTTTGCAAAAAGCCCGGACGGCTCCAGCCAGCGGTTGTGCAAAGCCACCGCCGAAACAACTGCTCTCCATGATGCTCTTGATATATGTAAGCCCGGTTCCTGGATCCAGCCCCGGTCCCCCGGGAGCGCAGAGCCGCGCCGGTGCACGCAGGCACCAACACAAAGCATGTGCATTAGTTGCAAGGCGGCTTCCCACGGCGCCCATCAATCCGCCCGCAAGGAGCGGGTAAGAGCAAGGGGGCCATGTGGGCCGGGTGTTGTTTAATGCACCATAGGAAGGAGCCACGACGCTGAGCTGATGAGGAGGATACAAGAACCGGGACAGAATAGACAATGATCCGCCGAGCAGAGGCATCCGCCTCCTGCGGTGACCACTGCTCCCTGCCTCCCGGGGCACCGGTCTGCAGCAGGCAGATAGGCAATGATTTCTCTGCAAGAAAAGTTTCTTCCTAATCACATTAGCTAGAGCTGGGCCCGTGCCCTGAAGCGGGCAGGTTTGTATCTGTTTCAAAGCCTTCACTTATTAAAATAAATTCACTATTAGAGCTGTGGACCGTCTTGTGCATGTATAAGCAGAAGGCCTTTTGGGAGTTGGGTTTCGAGTCACAAAGCGAGGGTAGAAAGCGAGGAAGAAGCGAGCTAGCAAGAAGGGACGAGGGAAGGCGAGAGAAAGGGTTAAAGCTCCCTCCTTCCCTCCCAGGCAGAGCAAGCCTCTCTCAATCAGTGTGTGATTGCAATCAGAGGGAAGGTGCCGTTTGCATTAAACAGAGCAGACAGGAAAAAAAAAGAAAAAAACAAAAAACAAAAAAAACCCCACCAAAAAACAGGCTGTGCAATCTGCAAAATATATGTAAAAATCACAAGCAACAATAAAACACAGCTATTTCCACCCCCCCTCCACTTCCTCTTGTTATTATTTTCCCCAAGGGCAGAGGACTGGGATGGAGCAGGGAGCCAGCACTTCCCGGTCCCCCTGCCTGCGTCGGCCGGGCTGCCGTACCTAAATCCTCCCTATATCAAGCCTTGCAATCAGTCTCCTCTACCACTAATTTTCCCTCATGTTTTTTAATTAAATTCCCCGCTTCCTTCAAATACCAGTCAATGAACCATCCACATTTCCTCCAAATACCCTTGAAAATGTTGAATCAGGCAATTAAGTGCAGTGCAGCGCAATGATACCCAAAGAAACGTCGCCAAAGAAGTATTACCCACAGCATGCATGGCCACAGCAAGAGCCGGGGAGAAGGCTTGGGGTAAAACACAGAGAACTTGGCCACGCTGGATTTTTAGCATGCTCAAATCAGCAGCCAAGTGCAGTAGCAGCACCCAACCTGCTCATTATAACTTCTGGGAAAAAAAGGTAACGACAATCCTGAAGATGGCACTCATGGGCTACCCTTCCCAAGCCAACCTCCCTTCCTGACCCTCCCTAACGAGAGGTTGCCCAGTGCCCTGAAGCAGGATGATTCAGAGCTCCTCCAAACTCTCCAAGGTTGTCCAGGTTGGCCATGAAACGTGTCCTTCCCGCCCACCCTCCCACAGCTACGCTGTTGGTTTCAAAGGTGGCTCGTGACAAGGAGTTTGAGGGCAAAGACCATGGGGGGGGGAAAAAAAAAAAAAAAGGTGAGAAACTTCAGGAGTAACGGTGCATTTTGTAAGAAGGCGGGAAAAAGGGAGAAGAAAGATTTTCTTTCATCGTTTTGACATTTGCTGCTTTTCGGTTTCACTCAGCAGCATCTCCTGTCCGTACACCGTGAGACAGGTGGGCCAGCGGCTCTGTTTATTCGCCTGGATCCCCTGTACCAGCCTGGGACCGATTTATGGCTCGGCATCGAGACTCGATGGGAATTGGCTGAAATGCGACAGTTTTGCTCGGCGTTTCGCTTTGAGGGCTGAGGCTTGTTTGAACGGGCAGCTCAAAGGGAAGCGAAAGGGCCTTTGAAGCCCCCCGCGGCTTGGGACTCCATGAAAAAGCCCCTGTGAGCCCTCACCAGCTCGATAACACCCTCGTTCCCTTTGTGCCGGGGCTCACTCACACCTCTGCGGAGCATCGCTGAGAGCTCAGGACTGAGCCCACACAAGCCCTCGTTGCTCCATGGGGTTGCCGGAGCCAGTTACAACCCCGAGCAGGAGGGTGCTTCATACAGAGCAGCCACAACTGAACTATGCTTCAGCCGGGCTGCTGAGCCACCAGGAAGCCTTGGGCTTTCACCTTCCCCACTAATGAACCTTTCCAAATCATCTTCAACATCAGAGCGGCTCAGGGCACAAATGGTTGGACCTTGAAGGGAGTGGTTGAAAGCAATTTGATCAATGATATGGAGGAAGAGCAGACCCTAACATGCATTTCTGTGCATCACATCCCTTGTGGCTGAAGACCCAGCTTCAGCTACATCTGAACCTCCTCCGCATCCTTGGCTGCCTTGGATTTGGCCTTCCGGCTTGGTACAGCCACGCACACACAGAGGTGTATTCTGTATTTAGATGGACTTATCCCAAAGACGAAGAGAGATGGTGGGAAGGCAGCGTTTCAAGCCTCGGGGGACAGGCAGAGAGACAGGCAGAAGGATAACTAGACACGTTTCCCCCCCTGTCCTCACATCACCTTGAGCACGGTGACTTTCAAAAGCATTAAACCCAGGACACTATGCCAAGCAGAGCGTTACGAGGGCTGCAACGATGGGATCAGGCAGGACTAGTGATAACTAGAGGCTTTATTAGGCTCATTTCTTTATTTATTTCGATAAGCAGTAGGTGTTAGCCTCAGGTGAGCAAAGAAGTGACAGTATTGGGGATGGTAAACAGGGTAATATGTTATTGAGAAATCTTCTATTCACAAGCAGAGGGCTGCTCCTGTGCTCTATGCATTATTTATAGCCCTGCCTAGCACCACCGTCCCCTTTATCTGCCTTCCAAGGGGCTCGCTGAGAAAATGAATCTTTGACTCAGCAAGTTTTATCCCAGACAAATNCAGCCCCCCAAGAGGCTGCAGGTATTGGCTCTCGGCGGCTCAGAGGGAAGAGATTTAGCTCGTACATAAACTGTCTATGGCTCTTCCCCTTCTGCTGACCTCTACCGCCACGCCTGTCTGTCCTTAGGCTGCACGCCACTGAAGCAAACCCAAACCCCAGCCTTTGGGAGAGCTTATGAAGTGCCTAACGCACTCTAGGTGCTGCCATCAATTAAATAAATCTGCACAATATATCAAAGAAATAAATAAATAAGTGGAGATGACTGAATAGCTCCACTTTTTTTTTCCTATATGCACACATACACACATCTACTTAAAACCAATTTTTCAAACAATAACACACTTGAATTTTTTCTGCATGAAAAATTCATTCTGTCTCACAGCCATCAAAAAAGCAAATAAGCAAGCAAACAAATAAACCCTTCTTGGTGGAAAACATCACCCAAACCATTGCTGATGAATCCTCTTCACCACACAAACAGACAGAATTTCCAACCAGCCCTCGACGCCCTTATTGCTCCCACCGCTGGGAACAAGGCGTGGATAATACAACTATGAAAATAAAACCGCGATAATAAAGTAGCATTCATCAGCAGGGCCTCTTGACGAGAGACAAAGGAGAAGGGAGTTATTTCTTTCCCCATCCCAGCCGCGTTTGCCCCGGGAGTACGGGTCTGCCTGTTTGCACAGGTACCCGTCCCGAGCCCCGGCTTGCAGCGCAGCCGCTGCCACCAGCTAATTATCACCTCTTCCTCTCCAGCATCCAGGCTTTTTATAAATAGTTCTTTTAATCAGGGCTGCTTCCCCCACCGGGAGCCCATGTGCAGTCCTAGCACCGGTTGCAAATGGGTGCCCCAGATCTATTTTGGGCTGAGCTCCCCAAGGGGCTACGCATCCGGCAGGCCCCCATCATCGGCGCACATCGGTTGTGCAAGCTGCCTCACCTGGTCGGGGTGGGAGAGGATGCTCGAGCTGCCTGATCCCCAGGGAGCATCAACAAGGGGCAATTTTCCTTCCCCCGGGACGGAAACCGCAACGCCGCTGGTTCCTGAGGGTGAGGAGCCGAAGGCACTCGTTACCCTCAGCAGATAAACCAGGGCTAGAGAGCCGCTGGGAAGCAATGCTGAAGACATTTGCAATATGCACCACGGAGATGAGTTGCACCAGACCCTGCTAGTGGGGAAGTGACTCCTCCTTTCTCTCCTTTACAGCTCCTCTTGGTAAACTCCCACCTGGTAAATCCTCTCCACGATAATGGGTGGGAGAAGGGGTTCCCTTCATCCCAACTCTCCCCAAACCTGCTCCCATCTCAATGGGAAGAAAAGCCAAAACATCAAAATAGGTTTTCCAATCCCCGGTGCAAACACAGCCACAGCGTAGCCAGGGACTAATCCATCATAGCCTTGCGAGCGCTGCCGCGCTCAGGCGACCCTCTGTGCGTCAGTACTGGCAAACCAGCAGTGCCGGCTGCCACGATGCCGTGCTGATCATCAGCAACGCAGCGCTGTGGCAGGTCAGCGACACGGTGTTACGGGGTATTTGGTGCCCCTTCGATTCCTCATTCCTGGACACCACCCTCAGCTTACACCTGTGCTCTAGGGGACACGAGCGCCCGGGCATGGGGAAGCTGCAGAAACAACTGTGCTTCCAAAAAGGTGTCATTAGGGTGCAGCAGCAGGACACGTGCCCCTTGGGTGACTCCCTCAGAGCACCCTGCACCCGGGATCACCCTGTGCTTGCACACCCAGGATCTCACACCACTCGTGTTTCTCCTTGGAAGGATAGACCATGAAATATCATCCTTAAAAACAACCAAACCAACCCAAAACCCTTCCCTGAGATTTTTTTGGGGGGACAGATGGTGATTCAGATGCTAACGGGTAGTCTCCCTCACCCTGTAGCTGCCATCCTGGGGTGACACAGCTCACGTACAGCCGTGCCTTTGGCTCCGGGACAGCTCTGCTCTACCAGTTGGTGGGGAGAAAGGTCGACCCAGCGACAGCCAGCACTGGTGCTCACAGGCTGAAATCCATTGCGAGACAGGTGGAGCAGGCTGGGCATTTTTTGAGACATTTGGTGCCTGTAAAAATCTTTCCTAGCACAAAAAACACATCCTCTGCCACCAGCCCCAGCACGGAGGTGGGCTCGGCAGTCCCAGCCCGGGAGATGCATTCATTATCGAACACCGGAAAAGCATTAAAATAAATGAAAAGGTAAATAAAAGAGAGGCAGTGAAGGAGAATGCGGCTGGTAGTGCCTTCTGCTCGTTAGGAAAGAGGGGCACTTAACACTACACAGACAGCAAATTAGCCTTTAATCATCGCCTGCGTTCACTGGGTTTTATCTGCAAGCGTGTTTCAGCCTTGGCACCTCCCTCGTGCCGGCAGCCCTGGGGACTCTAGCTTGCCTCCTGTTTATTCCCCAGCTGCTTTGTTGTCTCAGATCAGCAGAATTAGGGAGCCGTGTCGGCAGAAGATACTTCTGTGCAGCCAGCGAGAAGTTCACACAGAAAATTGATATTCGCCGGAAATTATTTTGGATGATTTACTGGAATGAATTAACTCGCAGCGACGCGGACAAAATTCCAACACCGCCGCTGCCTGCCTCCCACCAGCGGCACCCATCGATAGCACGGCTCGGATTTTGGCCTTAACTTTGTTTTGTGAGGATGAGGATGGCAGCAGCTGGGAAAGAGCCCTTACTAGGGCTCAGTTTTGCTGCCTGTAAAAGGGGCTGACCGCTGTGGCTCCGGGAGCTCCGACGTGGATGGGCTTGCTGTGTGGATGCTTGCAAAGCCTCCAGGTTTGGGCTGCAGCACATGCCATGCAAAACCAAGTTGACCCAACACGCTCACGTCAAGCTACTCATCACATTTAGGGAAGGGATGCTCAACTGGCATCACACGGGGAGGAGTGCCGGCATGGGTGCCGAGGGGGAATGGGTGCAATGCCCTAGTGTGCTCCCCAGATTTGCTCATGAGTTCAACGATTACATTGTGGTTTCCTAAAGGGCACTGGGAGAGGTGCCCCGTGGATGAAACCCCTTGCAAACCCCAGGTTGCATGCACTAGCACCCTGGGAACTTTTGAGAGGGGTGGGAGCACCCAGGGAGGGCAGGGGCTGTTTCACCCCAGCTCTGCTCTGCTGCCTCGGTTTCCCTGTTTGCAAAAAGCAGAGATAATGCCACTGACTGATCTTTTTCAGCCCTTTTGAAGTCTCGGGATGAAAGACTTGGGGCTTAACACAGTGAAAAAGGATTGCGCCCCGCTGGGACAGCTCTTCCCTTTGTCCGCACGCCCTCGTGATGGTGACTTCTGCGGTGCTCGCTCGCCTCCAAACCAGGGCACCAATGTGGCCCAGGGGTCCCCCGCCTGCGCTGGTGTTTGCTGAGGGATCCTTGCGACTCGGAGTCCCACGCAGGCGCTCGGCGTGACTGCCAGCCAGCTCGGCAGAGGGTTACGCTAAGTCAATACCGTTTAGGGATTGCTCTCGGGCCGCGAATGCACCAGGCCAGCCCTGCTCTTGCCAGGACTCTGCTGACTTTGACGGGCTTACAAGAGGGATGAACTCAATCCCTCAATCCTGGATTTCCCTCCCACCACCTCCCTGACCCTAAATGTGATCAGCATGGTTTGTTGGGAAAAGGGAATCCTCCTGCACCTGGGGCTTCCTCAACCATCCATCCACCCACCCACAAATGGCAAAACCCAGATGAAAAGGTCCCTCCGCTCCTTGGCCGGAGGAGAGGAGGAGGAGGTTGGCTGCAAGCTGCCTCGACATTTTCTGCATCCTGGGATTGCTCATAACCCTGCCTAATCCCTCGAGTAGCTTAAAGCATCCTCAGGGATCCGCTGCTTTACACACCGAGCCCTGCGAAGCCAAGAACAGCAAAGGACGCTCACTGCAACCACAACCCCACCCGGGGAAGGAGCTCAGCATCCCATGAGTGAGGATGTCCAGAGGCATCGTTGCCCACCACAAACCCCATTTTCGGGAGGGGGAACAGGGATCTGCGCTCCCATCCCTCTCCCAGCACAGGACCCTGTGCTAAAAGCAATACTGATTTTCATCCTCCAGTCAGCCCAAGGTACAGATGTCCATCAGGCAGGAGTTATCCCATATTTACCCCAACGCCTGCCCGCCGGGGGTCCGCCGCCACCCCCTCCCCGTGGGGCATCCAGCCCTGCCAGGCTCTGTTTTGCCATACTCAGTTCATGTAATAGCCTCTACGTAACCACCTAAACGCTGCAAACTCTTTGAAATAAGCACGGAAATTGGTTTCCAGGCTCCAGCAGTTTCTAAATAATGGATGTTTAAGATAATAATAATAAAAAAAAAAAAAAAAGGCAAGTGGCATACAAAGTGGATTCTAGAGACAAAGATAAAAAAAGGTGGACCATGTTCTTAATGTGAACCTCCAAGAAAACCTGAAACAGCACAGAGGGAGCAAGTGGGGACCAAGAACTACTGGCTGCAGCTGCCAATTTAATCCCGTGCTCTTGCCGCGGAGCAAACCTCATTTCACTGTGCTCCCCCTACCAGCTCCTCTTCACTTTATATTCCGCCTTGATGCAGATGTAATATATTCTGTCAGTGCAAAATTTGGGCTGAAAAATGTGCCGGCCTTCAAGAGACGTCTGGATTGGATCGGAGGGGCGAGAGGAGGGTGCGTGCCAAGTGTAAGTGTTGCAGTCAGGCTCAAGAGATGGAAGGGAACTGGAAATCTGGAAGGCATCAACTTTTGGCTCTCTCTGTTAGCCAAAAGACATCCTTAGCTACTACTCAAAGCGAAGGACGACGGAACTGCTCATTCCTGTACAGCTACATCATCTGCACAACTCGATTTCAGCCGCAAAAGGAATCTAGTATTTGCCTAAAACCATAAAACTTTCTTAACGCTAGGCTCGCAGCTGGGGTGCATGCGATGGGCACCTCCCAGGAGCTCGCGAGCAGGCAGGAGGTCTCTGTGATCACAAAAATGAGGATTTTGGAGACTGGGGAACAGCTGGGCAACATGGGAAGGAGGTTTGCAGTACCACTACAAGGAAAAGCCATAAGAGGATGGAGAAGCAGCGAGTTCCGACCCCCTGGCTTGCTCTGTGCAATGCCCCCACGCCGTCCCAGCGAGGGCTCAGCCTCTTGCCATCGGGCGAGCACAGCAGGGCTGGGGACTCACGCCAGTGGCAGGGGGGCACTCGTGCACCCCAGTCGGGCTCCCTTCCTGCTGGGCGCAGGGATGAGCACCGCAAGGGACAATCCTTGTCACCGAGCCCAGTAAGAGCCTGCGAGGCAGGTTGATGTACATCAGCTGTAGACATTTGGACCCAAAGGGAGCACTACAGAGACATCTGTACTGCTGAGATGCATCTGCAGGGCACCGCTCCTGACCTCTCTGCAAGGAGCAATCCCGCGGCTTTGCAGCTTTTGCTGCTCCCACCGCTGGCCCAGGTGGGTGGCCATCTCACCTCCCCTCACAAGGGAGGCAAAGCCATTAGGGAAAGGAGGAAAAGGAGCTGGTGTTTGAGTCCCATGCCACAAGAAGAGGAGGGAATTTGCTTTTCCTCTTCAACAGGTATTAAAAGCTCAGTCACCGGTGCCCGCCCTTCAGGGGAAGGGAAAGTTTTGGAGAGCTGAGGGATGCTCCCCACGCCTGCAGCGGGACCTCCCCACGGCAAGACCATCAAAGCAGCTCCCGGGCGCCCCGAGGGCAGTGACACCGACTGGGAGGGATGTTTGCTTTAATTACACCGAGCGCGTTACCTTTACGCGTCGCCCAAATTATATACACACGCGTTGTAATTCACTCAAAGGGGCTTTTTTGCCCGAGTCAGCAAAATGAAGAGATTCAATTACAGCCTTTGACTGGGCCTGCTTATTGTTATTTATAATACAATACATCCTGGCTGCTGGAGAGAGAGATGTACAGGTGCTGAAATGGTGGCTGTCCTGCCAGTTAATTGAAACGCCGGCGCCTTGCTAAGATTGCTTCTCCCAGCCTCCCCGACGCCGGGTGGTGGCATCTACCTGCTGCACGGTAATAGAGAAGCACTGTCTCCAAAGGACACCTGTGGCAGGAGCAAACCTCTTAATAGCTGCCAACTCCCGCGCTCCAAACCCAATAGCCGCCGAGGTACAATGGGGGGTTTCAAATGAATCCTGGAGGAGTGCTTGGAGGAGAATGGCTCTCTTTTTGAAGAATGGCACAGGGGGGATCCACAGCCATTTCCTCTGAATGGCTTCAGACCCAGCTGCACTTAATAAGCAAAGAGATGAATTTCCCCCCCCTCCCCATGCCCCTAGCTGCCCAGCCTCGCTCCATCTGCAATGAAGTCATGCTACCTGGGTCCTTTCTGTCCCTGCCTCGCTGTTAGGGAAAGGATACTGAGGTCGAAAATGAACTCATTAGCTGCTTCCGGGGCACAAAGCAGGAGGAGAAGTGGCTTTGCCCTCCCTGAGCAGGGCAGGCTTCGCCAGGCTCGTGGGACGAGCTCGGCTTAGCGCCAAGGACTTCACAGCTCACCCGGATCGAGGCACAGCGGGGATAATATCCCAGGCGTGCAGCGTCCAACACTGCCAACGTGGGTGGCAAACACCCTCTCACCGACAGCAGCTTCACAAGAAAGCACAAACCCAAACAAGTATTTGCCCAGTCCCTGTCTACTCCTCACCCCGCTTTGGGGCAACACATCACCTAGTCCTGGCTCCAAATACCCCAGCTCAGGAATAAAGAATAATATACGGAGCCCATATGATGCTCGTTGGCTTCTTCTCTCTCCATCTGCATCTGGCCTTGAGGATGACCTTTGAAAGCCAGTATAGATCCACTTCTAGTGAATCTTGCTTCCCCTTTCCTAAAGTGGAAATAAATGCACGTGATAGTCTGTATCTCAAGCAGCCTGACAGTCCCCGGCGCTCCTCTTGGCTAGCGGAGGAGATACCCTCCCCATGTAGGCAGCAAGATATGGGGAGATGCAAGCTCCATGCAGATATCTCTCCCCTTCCTTGGCAACTTCATCTCTTGATCATTTCCGACAGCCCAAGTTTTGTCCGCCAGACACATTTAAGAAAAAACAAACAAACAAAAACAAAAAAATCCACAGAAAAAAAGAAAAACTGAGCAAGTCAAAGCAAGTTGGAGATGCGACTGGGGGAGGGGAGAAGGAATAAGTAGGAGGAGGAAAGGAAAGGTCCCTGGAGATAGCAGTGAATATGTAAACTTTCTCGATTTCCTCTGCCTACTCATACCTCTGTGTGTTAACAACCAGACAGACATCTTGTATATATTTGATAAATAAAGCCTCTCCATTTATTCAGGGGAGTGAATTTGTAGCTATTATGATTCAAATGGCATGACAGGTTCTGGATTGTTGTATTTTTTACTATTGAGTTTACAAAAAAAACGAACATGAAAATTGCAAAACTCAAAGCAATTTTCTTCGGCTATGGATCCTCACAATGCACAGATAGATAGATACAGTTATATATATATATATATGTAAAAAAAAAAAAAAAATACAAAAGCCAGTCCGAGTGCCTCTTCCCTTGAGACAGGAGGATGAGGGGCGCAATAAATAATTTAGAAATTGCTACCATCACTAGATTCAGAGTGATGGATCTGGCATGTGTTACAACAAGGCACATGCTGTATTCATTACCCATTGAGCTACATTTTAATTTCTCCCTCATTAACCTTATCTGTGACTGGGGTTGTGCATCAAGTCAAATCCTTCGGATGTCAATCAATTCATTAGATGGTTGTTTAGTTTGTCATATGTGCTGTTATCGCTTATTAGACTGCCACGCCAATCAATCAATCAAAAGGCAGCGAGGAGCTGGCTGGAAGGGGACGCGCCACGGCGGGCAGGCAGGCAGGCAGGGCTCTGCGGAGAGGGCTCACTGGAGCAGAGCCCACGCCTCCGTAAGGAGCACGAACGTTTTGCAAAGTGGAAGGGAAAAAATTCAAAGAAATTCAAATAGTTCTCATTAAGCGTAGCTGAAAACCACAGCTTTGTTTCAGATCATTGAAGCAAACTATAAGCGTATAAAAATAATAATAATAATGTTAGCTAAGTGTTTACTGTCAGGGGCTGAAAACTTAGTACAAAGGACGTCATATCACCTGTCCACCGGCGCGGAAAGTCTCCCCTCCTAAGCAATCCTGCTTCTGTTTCCACCTGATATTTGCCTCCCATCAAGCTCTTCAAGCGTCCCCTGAGATGTTTTCAATCGATGGAGCATCAAAGAAAGGCTCTGGCCCGGCTGGATCTACATTCCCACCCCATTCCACCTTCTTGGCACTGCCTATTTGAGCATCATTACTGTACGTGGATTAAGCAAGACGCCTTGCCCACCCTGCTGGGAGAGGGGTTGGATTCAGGCTAGCACCCCCGGGCACAGCCCGTGCAGGATGGGGGTCCCGGGAGCACGCTGCACCCTCCACCAGAGCCAACCTCACTCCCTCGCATCCTTTTATTTCCACTGGTGATACCATGGGGGAGGGGGGAGGAGCACAAGAGCGCTTGCATGAAGGCACAGCAAGTTTTGATTAATTTCCTTAGCTACCAGCAACTCCTTGTGCAGAAACCTCCATGGAGCATCCAGAACCACATAACAGCCTGGCAAGGGGCTGTGGGCGATGCTACACCACTGCACCCCAGATCCCCGTGAGTAACACTGACTTCTCATTTCTCCTTCTTCTCCCCAGCGTGCAGCTGTGGGTGCTGGAGGGCTGAGCTCCTCCACCAAAATAAAATGCAAGACTCTGGCCGAGGGTTGCAGCCGACGCTATGCAAAGCTTTCATGCTCCGATTCACACACGCCTGGCCAAGCGGGTTTAGTTTGCAAGGCTGTTTGTATGGAGAAAGAGCAGAGGAAATCCCAGTGTGGGCACTTTAGTTCGGCTCAGTGTTTCCTCCACCACATCAAATAAAGCAAGCAACAGCGTACTAGCTTTTTATTTATTTTTTTTTTTTTTTTTTTTTTTTTTTTNTATTCACCAGAAAGGTGGGATATGATTCACTTTGCCAGCTCCCAGTCCACACTGCCCATGTGAAATAGTGGAAAATAGTGAAAAATAGCAGAAAATATTTTCAGTTCCAATGAAAATAGTGGAATCACGGAGCCTGCATCCAACATTGGTGACCAGCAGCCAGAAAACATCGACTACAGCCTTTCCCTGCAAAGCATCAGGGCACCCGTGGCTCCAGGTGCTAGCTACCAGGGCTCCCCAACTGCTGTGCTGAGCATCACCAGATGAAGCCACCCCTTCAACCAGCTCTTGGGTGAAGCTAAGAGCCAAAGAGAGCCTAATTACCTTCCTCCTCATCAGCAACCTGAGACAGCAAAGCCAGCCAGGTCTGGGCTGTATTTTCCACCAAACCCTTTAAAAATAGCGCCCAGCTGCCATAGGAATCACTTCACTACAGCAAAGCAGAGGCAAAGGCTGCGGTCGGGCCAGGACTCCTGTCTCTCTCCCACGTCCTTGCCCAGCAGAAACTAAGCAGAGACACAGAGTGACAGGTAAAATAGCATCCCGCGGCTCTCAAAAGCAGGCTGAGGTCAAACCCCCACGGGGATGCTCAGAAAACATCTCAAGGGCTCCCTGACCTTCCATACCACACGTGGGATGAAGAGGGTCACTCCAGATGCCACCGCAGAAGGCACGTTTGTGCTGGGACTTGCCACGGAAAGCTTTCGTCTCCCACCAGCAGAAATGTTTGCAGATGAGCGAAAGCTTCCAGAAGGCTCAGCGAAACATCCACATTTTTTAGGGGCTCGTCTGAACCCATTAGCACATCTTAATTGCTATCGGCACAGAGGAACGACAGACTTTCGCACGTCTGCTGAGTCTGTCTGCCTGCTCATGGATAAGGAAAAACCACCGGCGCGCAGCCCTGAATCCTGCAGGCTGGAAGTTCAGTCTCCTCCGTGCACAATCTGTCCCCGGGGCTCCTCAGATGTTTGCAGGAGGCGGCAGAGAGAGGGAAAGGAGCCAACGTTCGTCTCCCAGCCCTCCTCTTGGCGAACGCCCGGAATCGCACCGGGGCTTGCCAAAACATGCGAGCGCCGGAGCTGAGCCCGGAGAGACACCCACGCTCCCTGCGAGCCAGCACCAGAGTCACGCAACACCGATGCCTTATGTGCCTACGACACCGTGGGGACACAGCGAGGCTGCCCGAGGACAGAAAGGCTTCCCCGAAGCGGGGAGGGAGGTGGCAGCCAAGGGACAGCATCTCCCTGCCGGCACCCGGGCAGACCCCGCCGCAGCTGCTGGGAAAAACTTGGGGCTGTTGCAGAGCATCAGTTAATTTGTAATCATGGAAATGGCCAGCCCGGGTCAGCGGCTGTCGGCGGAGGAGCTGGGGAGTGCTGCCTGTTGTGATCTGTTCATTTTTTTTTTTCCATTTCTTTTAAGGGGATTTCATTTAAAAAAGCTGCCTTGATAAGGAATTTACCAGGGCAAAATGAGATTACACCGGAGCTCAGAGTAGCTAAAAGCAGCAGCGTTGCTGGGGACTCAGAGGCTGCTGCTTATACTATCTCTCTATCATCACATATATATCCTTCTATCTAATCTATCTAGCACCGTATATACCCTTTAGCTCACCAGCTCTCACAATCCTTGCCCTCTATCCATCATCCACCTATTCATCAACACACATCCAGCTCTATCTACCTAGCCATCACTATAAATATCCCATCCATCCATCTTTCCCAATCTATCTCTCATCAGAGAGACCCTTTCCCTACCTACATTCACATATATACACATATATATCTACACACACACCTCCCTACCTGTCCATCTGTCATCGGCAGAGTGCTCACCTCCTTTCCCCTTCCACCCCCCTATCCCTCACCGCACGTATCCTTCTATCTGCCGGCCCATCCATCACAGCCCCTCACTCGCAGGGGCTGGGGTGCCTCTCTGCTCGATTTCCCACCTGAGGGCACCAGATATTTTGCCGTGGAGCACCAGATCCATACCCTATCAAGCGGTAGGTCCCCTTCTCCCACACCCTGGCAGCCCCGGAGAGGGGATCGAGTGGGTTAGTGCTGGGAAAGGTGCTCTGAGCCAGCCCCAGCAACTCGTCACTGGAGCAAGATGAGGAGTGCTCACGTCGCTGAGCTGTGCCGGACCTGCACGTGCCATGACACATGCACGCACAGGCAGGAGAAAGGAGCAAGCTCCTGGTCTGGGCAGGAGCAAACCATGGCAGCCCATAAAACACAGACGACCACTTATAACGAAGGTGCTGAGCACCTTCTGCCAGTGTGCAGCAGTGATTTAAAGTAAAATCCTGATCCCCGTGCTGGGGAAGAGCATCAGTGCCCCATATCCCCCCAGATCCTGCCTAGCCCCTCTGCAGAGCTCTGCCAAGTGCAAGGGCAGCTGGGGGAATTTCGCAGGTGCATACGACACCATGGCAGAGCCCAGGCCTCCAAAATCCCATATTCCCTCTCCAAATCAGCTGCTGACCAAATCACGCCCTAACTTGCCCCTTCCCACCCTGCCCCTTGCCGACTGCCAGGCTGGGCGCAGCACCACCACGCTGGAGCCGAAAGGCAGCTTCGGCACGGGATGGTGGGTGGGGGGTGTTGCTGCCGAGCGGCACAGCGACACAAAATTTGTCAGAGAGGAGAAAACACACAAGCAGTGCTTAAAAACTGAAAGCTGTTACTTTAATTACGGGCTTTCTGCTTTATCACCAATAGCGTTTCTCACACATTCATCAGCAAACCTGGTAATAAATCAATCGCGGGTAGCCAGGAGCTGCAGTCTGGCTCCTTCCCTTTCTCTTCCCTGCTCCCTGCGAGCTCTCGCACCATTAGTATGCAGTCCGGCACTGCCAGTCTGTGCATTTCTCATCGGCTTTGGACTGGAGCTGGTATCAAGCGGATGCCCCCAGCACAGATTTCACACGGCCAGCTTTGGCTGTGGGGAAGGCAGGCGCTGGCAGAGGAGATGGTGGACGTGCCTGCGTCTCTCAGGGCACGTGCCTGGACCTGCCCGCACGCCGTATGGGTATTTCTGCACCTGTGGGGTTTTCGGGGGGATGCAGGGATGGGGCAGCTGGACAGGCAGGGCGCTCTTGCCCTGTGGCTGGGTGCAGACACCGGCTGCTGTGCAGGTTCCTGCTCCGTCTGCTCCACGTTTTGTGCCCAGAAATCCTGACGGCAGGGCCAGGGTGGGGGGTTGTCAGCACGCTGGCTGTGCAGAGGGGCAACCCCCACCTCGGGCATGAAACGTTTTGCATGCACTGACATCAGTACCGCAGGGCAGTCTACGCACCTTATCCACTGTCGAACCCACACAGAAAACTCAAGTCTGGAGGAGAACCACATAAAGGTGTTTTCCTGTGCCTTTGCTGCGTCCTTGCACTTGGAGCAGCCTCAGAAAGTGGGTGCTGCTACCTGTCCCATACCCGAAAAAGCCAAATTTGCAGGCCAGCTGGGAGGGTGCAACACCCAGCCATGCTGCACAGGAGCTGCCAGGCTTATCCCTGCACACTGCATCCCCTGAGTGCCACCACAACTCCCGGACAAGGCAAAGCACTCCTGTCTGCCTTGCTGGCAGGGCTGGAGCAGGATTTGGCATGGGGAACCGAGGACAAGGACCATGACCCCGGCTGAGGACTGCATGCACAGGCTGTTTGACACCTGCCCGCTCCTCGACCTACTGCTGTCTTCTGCAGCAAAACCACCAGCTCTGATGTTTGGGTATAAATTAAACAATTCCAAACCCTTCATTTCTCCACTCCTCTTTCATTTCACTATCAACTCTCTGAGCTTCCCAAATCTTCCCCCCCCCCCCCCCNTAGCAAACCCTAGATGCACGGTGGCAGAGGTCCGCCCCTTGCCCCTTACAGCACGCCGATACCTGCTGCTTCCCATCAGCCACGCGAGTGCTGCACAGATGTGCGCAGCAGCAGTCCAGATGTGCGCAGTGCATCGCCAGGCTGCCAGGGTGGCGACGGAGAGGGAGCAGCCGTCTCACCTCCCGCTCCCCTGCTCCGATTCAGCCTGGCTCAGTGGTGACCCCCCATCACTGCAGCATCTGCTGTGCAAAATGAGGAGACGGGCTCCCTCCAATTCCTAGTGGAGTGAGTGTGCAAATCAAATTGACCTTGAACACTAATTGGCCCTCTAATTAGCACTCTCAGCAGAGAAGCAAAGGACCAAGAGGAGACTGACTTTTCAGAGAAGGTGGCAGAGCCTTGCCCGGGGGTAGAGGAGCAGCCATCCCTCCACACTGTACGTTTCTCCGTGGGCGAAAGGGCACATCTGCACATTTAACTATGAAAATCCCCTCCCTGAGGCTAACTCTTGGGAGCGGGAGCTGACCTGAAGCTGGGACCCCAGTCCCAGGGAGAGCATCCCAAGGCGGAGGTACCGCACAACCCGGCCACCCTGCAGCGCACACCTTCCCGTCCCCAGAGTCCCACACTGGATCACAAGCATCTTCCGAGCATCGCCCGTTGCCTGCGGCGGAGGTCGGTTCCAGCCCTCCTGCCCAGGGTTTATATCTCCATCACGGACTGACCATCTTCCTCCATCACTCTCTCTGTCTCTTGCCCCCCCAACACCAACGCACACACTTCCCTCTGCTTACCCGCTCCTTTAGCCTGGCATTAGGAGCTCTGGGCTTGACATCTTCACCTACAATTATTTACAGGAGGGCAGATCCGAGGAACCCATCACAAGTGATTCCCCCTCACCACCAGCTCCGCTCCGCACAGAGCCGCAGGAGCCAGATACCTCACTGCAGATATCATTAATTCTGCAAATCCCCAAATCCCACTCTCCTACCCTCCCTGTCCTGGGGAACCTGGAGACACAACATGCTAAAACTGACAGCAGCCGCAGCCCCGCAGGAGCCCCCGGCTGCAGCAGGAGCCGCTCTCCCCTCCCCGAGCCCCAGGGGCAGCCCCACGGGCCAGATCCTGCCTGGTCCACGGGCAATTAGGGGAAGCGCTGCACAAAGAGGGAGTAAGACCCTCCATGGCATTGCTTCCCAGCAGTGAGCAACCAAGCCAGGGAAGAGCAGGGGTCACCCGTGCTTTGGGTCCGGCAATGGAGGGACCCGAATCCAGGGCTGGTCCCACTCCCGTGCGGAGTAAAGCCAAAAAGCAGAACTTGCAAACGTAAACCCAGACCTTTACACACTTCCTTTCAAAAAATAACCAACTGACACAAAGTGATTGCAACCACCAGAAACCGAAGGAGATTCTTCTGCTACAATTACCACCAGGAGCTGCCGGTGAACTGGAAACTCGGGTCGCAGCTCCTCTTTGGAGCTGCTCCTGCAGAAGTGACACCTTGGCTTCCAGCTCAGACGAGCTCCGTCAGCCGTCGCCATCCTCCATTGCTCATGTGGACGGTCAGCGAAGAGGTGAGGTCGCTCCTATACCCACCAAGCTGCCCCTCTGCCCCAGACGACAATCCTGATGCCGTTGATAAATCCCCATCTAGCAGGGATGATGTCCCAGAATAGGCATCGTCATTAACCAGCGTGGCAGCACCGGTGCCCAGCTGGGCTGGGCGGGATCAGATGAGTCAGGCATCATCTCCACCCCCAGCATGGCTCAGAGTCCAGACCAGCACACAACCAACGAGGCCCCAGCAAAACCCAGCGCTCCTGGCTCACACCTCGCTGCGGGAGCAGGATCGGAGCGTGCAGTCCCAGCGAGCTCCCAGCTCCCCTCCTCGCAGCGAGCGGCGCTGGCAGCACACCCGGGGAGCCGGGCTGTGTGCTCACCAGCTGCTGCTTTCTTCACCTAGTTGCCTCCCTGACCATAACTGCTCTTTAATTATTTAATGTCTGTAAAATACCTCGAGACTTTGCATGGGAAGAGAGATGAACTGCATGACCTAAAATTGGTCTTTTCCATCTCAAACTCCTTGCATTTTATCCTGGGATGAAAGGAGCTCTATTAGGCAAAGCATCAGTATTATTAGATTTCCTTGGAGCCCTAACAAACGGATATTAGATTATTACTGCAGATGCATTTCTAAGGCACTCATCACCAGAGTATCTGGGCATCAATTACACAGATTTAGAGATAAAAATGCTTCCCCCAGGAGAACAGGGTACAAAACCCCTTCTCTTTTTGCCTCCCTTTCCCATTTCTTCCAAATACGTTCACCTCCCTCCCACTGCCTTCTGCAGAGCCAGAGCTGCTTACAAGGAAAGCTCTCCAGTTGATGGGCAACCAACCCTTCAATCTTTGAAACATCTGAAGCAGCAAAAGCTTTTTGTAAAGACTGGCAGGAGTCAGCTGAAGAGATTTCAATGTGCAAATGGACATAAAAAGATGCAAGGGGGGAATGAAACGCCAGATTTATTGTTCTAAGGACAAAGGATTTGCTATTAGATGAGATGACCCGATGGCCTGGCCCCAGCACCTACAGGTCACGCCACACAGAAAGCCAGTCCTGCTTCAGGGGTGAATGGGAAAAGCTGCAAAGTTTGGGTTTGACTGTGCTGATAACGTCTCTGATAATTCCCTGCATTACTATTGCCGTTATGCTAACCCCTAGCAACACCACAGGAGTTGTGCTGGATATTGAACATACAAATCCACGGCTGGAAGTGCTTAAAGGCTGAAGAGAAAAGATCAAAGTTTGAGAGGGAAAACAAGGAGAAGGGGCTTGGCCAGGATCACACGGCTGGTCTGCAGCAGAGACCAAGCAGCTCCTCATCCCCCAGGCCCTAGCACGCAGTCAGGCTGGCGCGGGACCACGCCGCATCACCCCTGCCTAACTCAGCCTTTCTCGCCCTTCCAGCTTATCTTGCTTCCAAAAAGACTAAATATCATCATGCGTACATGTTCTTTAACTTCAACGGCTAGTTCCAGAGATTGCTATTTGGCCCAATTTCAGAGCAAAGCATCAAACCTATCACTCTGGCAGTACCAAGCCATGCCCATTCCAACCCATAGGTAAATGCTTCACAACTACACCCAGGAGATAGTTCCAGCCTCTCTCCCAGCCCAGCTCACTCTCCCTTGCTCACACAGCAAGCTACCAGAAGGGGCAAAACCTGAACCAAATCTCCTAATTCTTTTTCCAGTCGCCGTGGACCAGGCTCCCTTCCCTGGCATGGCTTTGCCCTGCCTCTGCAAGCCAAGCCCAGCTGCTCGGCTCATCGCAAAGCACCTTCTGCATCACTGGTGGAGACAAAACCGGCTGCTACAGCAAGTCCAGCTTTGTGCATCAGCCAGAGCAGCAGCCGTGCGGCAGGGAAAGCAGCTCTATTTCAATGAAAAGCTTTCAAAAGCACCCTCTGCTTCTATCCATGGGCAGGATTCCAACTTGGAGCCAGGACCAAGGTCTCCCCCTGCAATCCCAGCTCTGCCCCCACCAAGGCCAGGAGCCCTATACGTGAGCCACTGCTCAAAGCATGGCATCTCAATATATGGATGTATGCATGTAACCCTTCCAGTGGTCAGGTGCAACCTCCAAGCAACACAGCTCTTGGCATCAAACTGTCTTGACATCGCTGTGATGGGCTAGACGTCCCTCTGTGTGAAACCTGCCAGCCCTGGGAGTGGTGCCTCAGGGGTTAAACACTTTGCAGGATGACTGGGAAGGCGCAGCTCATCAGCATGAGAAATCCTGACCAACTTGGAGGTACACTATGATCCTGTCATCCTGCCCTAGAGGGAAAACCTGCACGGCTGCCGGCCTTGTAGGAGAGATGAAGGGGAGCCAGGGCTCAGCTCTGGGACATGCTGAAGGGAGAGAGCTTGGGATGGGCAGGACCCTATGCAAAGGGAGCAAGCACAAGCAAAGGGATTTGGCTATGTCCAAGGAGGGCATGGCTAGCAGAAGAACCACAAATCCAAGAGAAAGAGCGTTACCCCTGCCCCATCGCTGAAAGATGCTGACACCAGCGTCTAACCGAGGGGCTAGCACAGGGGGACAGCTTGTTTGTGCAATGGGACCCACTGCTGACTGTGGATGCCAGGCACAGCCAAAGCTCAGACGCTGAAGAACAAAAAGCACCCCCACACCTCTTCTGGATGATTTTACGAGTCACAAGGTCAATGTGCTTGGTCCTCCCTCGAGCAGAGATACAGCTTGACCTTGTGCTGCTGCTCTAAGCGTGGCTGTGAAGGCACTTTTCAACCCCGGCAAGGGTCAGCGGCCAGCAGCATTTCCTCTCATCTCCCAGATCCCTGCCATGCTCCAGCCAGAGCGAGGGGATCTCATTGCTAAAGCCCTGCAAAGCTGTGGGCCCCCTCCTCCCCTGCCAACCCCATGCACGAGCCACCAGAGCAACTCCATCACCACCTTTGGTGTCTGTGCTGAGGAGGAAAAGATATTCCAGCAAATCACCCATCATGCACAGATGTATAATGAAGAGGAGGAAGGTTCCCCAAAGGTTCAGAGAACTGTCTCTTCCTCCTCTCCTCCACCACAAGCATCTCTCCCCGTTTCACGAGCAACCTCAGGAATCAATGCTCACTGAATCACAGTTAGTTCCTTTGGTTTATTTATTATTTTCCCAGCTTGAACTCAAACCTCCTTCTGCCCAGGGGGAGTTGGGGAAGAACCACCCAGCACTTCACAAGCACAAACACTGCGGGAGGGGCGAGACAGCGCCAAGACACGGGAAGGGCAGGAGATCTTCCCTTCCAGCACATCGCTTTGGGTGCCACCAAGTACAACACAGCCTAAGTCAGCAATCGGGTGATGGATGCAAGATCTGGGAGAAGGGGGCCTCTGCACGCTGGCTGTTGAACAAGGGATTTCCTGGGTATTTTCCTAGATTTTGCATCACCTGGGCTGTGCTACGATGCACCGGCCCTGCTGCAATTCTCCTATGATGAGCGGTTAAAGGAAAAAAAGCAAGCAGTTATCAAAAATCCCTGGCAGCAAGGACAGAGGAGCACCGGGGCACATGTCCTGCTCCGATTTCTTCACTGGCGATGTCTCTCCATCAACCTTGCCGCGCATTAGCTGCCGCCTTTGCCCCAGCCAAGCATCCGATGCTTTGGGTCAAGGACCATGTCTTTGAAACAAGGAGGCAGGACTGGCAGGTTCCCGTCTTGGCTCTGCCTGCAGCGACACGGGGCAAGTCAGAGGAGCTCCTGCTTCTGCAACGGGCACCAACTCCTTACACCCCAGCACCAAAGGGTCTCAAACCCACTGGGGCTTCTCCAAAACCCTCGCCTGCAGAGAAAAGCCCTCCCGCAGCACCGTGGCTCCCTTCTTCAGCGGCCAGGGCTCACCTTTGCAAAGTTAATTGCAAAGACACCAGCGCCTGAGCAGAAGGCAACCATCGGGGCTCTCTGGAAAAGCCGATTCCCACAAAGAGCTGATGGGATTTCTGTGCGGAAGGGGGCAGAGAGGGGCAGGGGTGAGGGAGCCAAGCGCATCCCAGACAATCGCTCCGCTGGCGCTAACGTGCGGATAAATAGCCGGTGCCGACATCTGCTGAGAAATACCTTCCCCACTCCACACAGAGAATTGCAATCTAATAATATCCCATCTGCCCCCCCCTTCTCCATCCCTCCCCCACCCAATTACCAAGCCTGACATTATCCGTCATCTTCCCTTTGTGTCGGCGAGAATCCAAATGCAGACGCCGGGAAATTAATAATAATTGTTGTGTCAAAATGCGGGATGTAATCAGGATGCGGCGTGGAAGCTGCTACAAACACAAACAAATGGTATTTATCCTCCCGAAAGATCCCTCCCTTCCCTTCCCTAAGGGCCGCTGATGATAATACTCATGGAACAGATGAATCAGTGCTAATATAGGGATTAGGAATAGATCCCAAACCCCAGCCCGGGCTGCAATCAAAAGGAGCGCTCTTAATTGAAATTAGAGCTGGGATTTCTGTGCCTCTGCAGAGATGGGTTAAGCCCATCGGGGCTAAACAGAAGGGAAAATAAAAATAGCATCTTTATTCGAGAACAAGAAGGTGGGCAACGAGGAAAAAAAAAAAAGATCCTTTCTGGCTTCGGCACACCTGGTTTTCACAGCCCTCGCTTTTGAGGCTGGGTTTTGTCCCAGCGCCGATTCCCGCAGGCAGGGCAGAGACTACGCGCTCCCGCTTCTCACGCAGGCACCTCTCTCCCTTTTCAGCTCGAGCACGGGTTCAGAAAGGATATTTCAAGATCAAACCGCGCCTCCCGCGCTCCGATGAAACCCAGGGCGAACTGAGCTCGTGGTCCTGTTCCCTACCCTTTCCTGAAACTTTTTACTGCTCCGCAAGTGAAACATGCTCTTTACCCTGATGCTCACACCAGCAAAGATAAGTGCCCTCGCTTTTATTCCTTTTATTCTGCAGTTGAGGCGTGTGGGCACAGAAGGTGAGGGACAGACCACCAGAAAAAAGGCACAACTCCTGCTTTTATTGCTGCTTCAACTTCCACGTCCCTCTGCACCCTGGGACTGATATCCTAAGCGGCAGAAACACAACTTCACCTCCTGTTAGCTCACCCCAACAAGCAGCCCCCAAGCTAAGCACATTTGAACATCTGCCATTTACCCAGAGGGGCTGAATTCTTCCTAAATCCCAGTCTCAGGCAAGAGGGATGCTTAGGAGCCAGGTACTTAACGGCAGCATCTCATTTTCTCTCTTTCCAAAGGTCTTGGTGATGGACTGGCTCCTCTTACCTTCTCTCTCCCAGCCCTAAGCATCACCCCGAGTGGGTATTACTCAAAGGAGAGTCACACACATGAGAAGCAGAAAATAAGGACCCGGCCACAGTTTAGTTCCACAAGCCTATTAGCAATTCCTGTGCTTTAACTCCAAATTAGACTTTACTTCTAAAAAGAGGTTTCTAAATTCTTGGCTTTGGGAACAATGCCACAGTCTGTGCCTTCCGCTAGCAAATACAAACCTAGACTAAAAACAGGCCCACAAATAAATCAGCCAGCTCCAAACACTCCTGCTCCCAGCAATGGTTGGGATTTGGCTCTAACCTTCACCAACCTCGCTCTGGCTTCCCCCACCTCCAGCCTCCCTTGCCCCTAGCCCAGTTATGCAAAAAGCCCAGCCAGGGGAAAAAAAAATAAAAAATAATAAAAAAAAAAATCACATTTCCAGAGCCGAGAGGCAGAGAGAAGACCCTCTGCGAAGCTGCCTACGAGCCTGTACAGACTTAATTCATCTGCTCGGCAGCGGCAGGTCCTCCAGGGCAACCCAAGGGGTTGCAGGTCAAGAGAGACTCAGTCGAGTATGGCCAGTTAGAGATGACTTAGATGCATTCCTATTCCCCGTCTAAACTTTCAGTATCTCTACAGTGTCCTCTCCAGGAAAAGGTGGCACAACAGCAAACACGAGTGCATTCAAAAAAAAAAAAACAAACCCCAAACAAAAAAAAACCCCAAAAAACCCACCACAAAGCATAGCAGCAAATGCTGATATTGCTGTTCACCCCAACTGCATCGCTCCGCGATGATGCTGGGGATTTTACAAGCCTCCTTGCATCCCGGCCAGACTTTGATTTATACCTTCAAGCTGCAGAAAGCTTTGGAGACACCGAGTTGACTAGATGGTTGTAACGACCAAGATTTCAGGCAGTGATCTCGTTATATAGAGACCAGAGTTTTGAAGACCGCCCATAAAATTCCTCAGTAGCTTTCATTTGTACAGTCAATTACAAGTATGCTAGCAATCCAGCGAGGACAGCTTTGGATTAGCCTTAAGACTAGACTTTGAGAGCAGCTCCCAGCTCTGAAGAGCCTGGCTCATCGCATATTGAGCCCCTGAATCCAGTACAGGTCTTGAGGTTGGTCCAGAGCTAAATTGATTTTAAACACAGGCACCATCTAGAAATTCGGCACTTTCGCAGCCAGATGCATTTGAAGTTGGTTTGCAGCTGGGCATTAGGAGTTCAGGCATGTACGGCTAAATGAGCTCCCCAAGGTTGCTCAGCGGGGCAGGGATTCATCTCATCCAGCTTCTGCTCCCAAAAACTTGGCTATCTGGTCCAATGCAGAAATCTGGCTCCTCCATCAGGAGCAGAGGTCGATGCCTCTAAAAAACCCCTATCTAAGGATGATATGAACTGCGCTTTGGCACTGCCTCTCTCCCTGCTAACCACCCTAACGTGGGCTGGACCACAGCCTCCATGCCCCAGAGCTGCTGTAGCTAATTACGATACTCCACCTAAAAAGATTTAGCAGAACAGCAAAGACCTGAGAAGTTCTTGTTCCTCCTGCCACCTCTAAACATGCACTTAATTCCCAGGCTGACTTTCCTGTCTGTAAAGCACATGTCTGCACTGTTGGCATCCCGAGGCTGGACAGCCTCCAGGTCCTCCTCCCGGCTGTACCATCCCCTCGCCGAGCCAGTGCTGTGCCTACTTGATCCCTTTCAAGTCACAAATTACAACAGCAAAAGAGGAGCTGGGTGAGGACAAGCCTGCAAGACACGGCCGCTCCGCAGCAAACCCTGCACCCATGGCGGGGCTTGCGGCTGGATCATGGACTGTTGCGAGCATGAAAATTCATTCATATGAATTTGGAATATAATACCTGACACACAAGATGTATCGCTGCTGCCACACCACAATCCCAGATAAGGACACAGCAGTAACAGATGGAGGAACAAGGTACTTATCTTGTTAGCTGATGGATTTATCTCTCCTTCCCCCACCCTTCCCTACATATTCCATAGCGTGCAGAGAGCCACGTTCCTCGGCAGAGCAGCATATGGAGCACGAATTGATTTCTTCCTAACACCCCCTCCACACTTTAATTCAATAAGAGCTGGAGTGGCGGATAAACAGCTTGTTGTGCTAGGAAAATTTCAAAACAGTCAAGAAAATGTCAAACTGTCTTTTTTATGAGTGCCTTTTTTTTTTTTCTTTTTTCTTTTTTTTTTTTTTTTCCCCTTTTCCTTTTTCTTTTCCCCCTCCTCCTCAGGCGCTCATCACTGCAGTTAGCAGCAAAGAGCTCGGTCCAGAGAGACCAGAGAGAGTGGCCCTTCCCTGGCTGTGGGAAGGCAGGCACCGGAGCATCTTCTGCCAGGCCAGTCCATGGCAGAAGGTGGCTTTGGTCCCATCCTTGGATGGAAGCTGGGAACAGAGCGGCTCTGGGTAAAAGATTAGGCAGATGGTTTCATCTGGCAGCTCCCTTAATCTCATTACTGGAGCTGGTGGAAGTTTTTTATGTGATCTCTCTTTCCTTCTCCACCCTCACCCCATTCAAAATGTCTTTTTTCCCCAAACAAGAGACATATTTCCGTGGTGGTTTCTTTGTTAGGCGTGAATAAAAACTTTAAAAAAAAAAAAAATCCATTTTTGGTGTCCTCTACTTCTCTTTCAGTGCTTTATCTTAGCTCTGAAAAGAAGGAATTATTAGAAAGGAGGAAAAAGCACTATTACACGCTTTCTGGATCTGGCTTAAAAATATGGACCCTTTTGGAAATACCAGAGACATGCTTCTGAAGACCGCAAGCCACCTCGTGTGCTCTTGCCCTGCAGACTCCTGTGCAATGTCACCTTTACCGGTAACCTAAGCAGAGGCAATGGCTGTGGCGTGGGAGTTTATTTGGGGATGCGGAGGTCTGACCCTGAGCGGACACCAGCGTGTCCCACTGCTCAAGAGTCCTTGCAGGCGTCCAGACTTGCAGACCTCTCCCAAGCACCTTGCCCCAGCTATACCCTCATGCAGCTGCCCATTTCTTTCCACCCTGTAAATCAGCCAAGAGCCTTAATCTCCTCCCAAACACACCAACCCATCGCTCCTCTCCTTCCCAGCTCTCCCCACGCCTGCCACAGCTTGCTCTCCTGAAGGCTTCCTGCAAGACAAAAGCCTTCGTGCTCTTCCTCACACACCCATGCATCCTAATTTCCCTCGCTGTTCAGCTACCGTGAACCTCTCTGCAGAGCAGAGACCACCACAGCCCCAAAGCTCAGCCCAGGAACACATGCAGCCCGAGCCGTCCCTGGTCCACAGGGAGCAGCTCCCAACGCTGAAAGCTATCTCCGAGTCGGTTTGGAGGAGGTATTGGAGGAATGAGACCCCGTCAAAGAGCCTGCTTTCAGATTTTGAAAAAAATCAACACAACCATGAGGGGAAAAAAAAAAAGGGGGGGGGAATGTGCTCCCAGAGATGACACCAAACCCAATGGATTCCCAACAAGCTCAATAGAAGACCTCCCTCAACTTAATGAATAAAAACATGTCCCCTAAGTAGGAGCTGCTTTGTTTCCTTCCAAACTTCTCTTGGAAAGTCTCCGCACTGATGCAGGACCAACTGCAACTCAGATGTGCAGAGAAGACCCCACGCAGCCACGGTTAGATGCCATCGGTGGCCTCAGCGCCCTGGTCAGGATGCAACACCAGCACCACCTTATCCCGCAGCGCTGGCAAGTGCTGCTGTAGGTCAAGCAAGGAACTGGCATCTGCAAACCCCAATCCAGGACAACATCACCTGCAGACCCGCTGGGGAGCAGAAAGGCAGACAGAGACCTGCGGGGTGGGCAGCCGCACGATGCTCAGGGTTGCACATCCCTGCAGAGAAAGCGTGCAAGAGGGAAAGCAGCTGCTGTTAACACACAGCAGCAGCACACTGGCACAGAGCAACTCGGGTCGGGCGCTCGCTGCACATGAGCTAGGATCATTTTGGGGGAGAACGGACCCGCAGGAATGTGTCCAAGGGAGGAGGGCTCCGTCCTGCTGCTTTCCACCTCCCTGCCATCCGCCTGCTGCTGTGCTAGAAGACGAAAGCCATCTCCCCACCCCCTCTGCAGCAGAGCAGTGCAGAAGGCTGCAGGATCCTGCAGGGAGACGGCGTGTTTAGCATGCAGGAGAGAGTGCCGAGCAAAAGCCCTGTCTTGTGCCATGGTGCACAGGGCCTGCCAAGCAGCTGGCCAGGAGCAGCAAAATGCTGCTGGAAGGAGCGGAGTGGTGGGTGAACTCATAGCCCCTCCACTGCTCCCCCTCTTCCTCCCATTTAGCTCATAGTTGCAAAGCAGGGCTTGGCTTTGGCGCCTAATCTCTCTGCCTCAGTTTCCCTCTGCAAAGCAGCAGTGACAGCTCAGAGCAGCGGGGCAATGCTGGGATCCCACCACCCCTCTTGCTACAGCCCCAAACTGTTGGGCAGCAGCATCGAGGAACTCATCTCTTTGCTCCAGGAGCATCATCTCTTTGCTCCATCCTTTCCTCCCCAATTGCAGCTCCTGCCAGCTTGCACCAGGGACCCACAACCCCTAATGACAGCGGCAGCACCCAAGCACCCACAGGTGACACATCCTGGCCAGCACCTACCCTACGCCACGGCCCCCAGCCCAGCATTGAGCTCTCCTCCTCCGCTGCAGGCTGGGGCTCGCCGCCTTCCAGCCTTACCTGCCGCCAGCATCCCCACCTCGTCCCTTCCCCGCCTGCCTCCAAGGCCACACCGGGGCAACGGGTGGCAACGCACCACCACCGAGGGCAGCCGGTCCCCGTTTGACGCCGGTGCCTCCGATCGGCTCCAACCCCCCTGCATCCGCCTTCCCCACCAAAGGGCACGGCAAACCCCTTCTCCCTCCCACCCCAGGACCCTTTCAAACCTGCCCCTTTCAAGCGAGGCTCTCGCCAAGCACCCAATTACGGCTCCATGGCCAAGGATGAAAAGCTGCTCTCGAGAGCATCCTGTTTTCTCTCTCCCTTCGCCCCCCCGCCCCTTTTCAAGGTTCCTTTTCCCTCCCTTCTCATGAGGTTAAAGAGCTAAAGACCAACTCGGAGACAGATAATAGAGTGACAGTGCCTCATAAAAAAGCAGCCGAAGCTTTGGAGAAAGCTGGCATACGGTGCATTAGGGATTTCTGTCGCGGCAGCTGGGAGTAACAGTGACCCTTCTGAACTCAATTTGCTCCACGGCTTTAAAACGAAGGAAAGCCTTTGGACTGTCAAACTCCTCGTCTGGCTTCCAAGGGTGGCTGCAGACTCTGGCATGAGCTTTTGGGGGCCCAGCACACTCCTCGCCCTAAAACTCCTCGCTCCTACCTGGCGACGCAGGTGGCATCCCAAACCCTGCAGGGATGAGGTTAGGCGGGATGCGGTGCAAAAATACCAGACGGGACCAACGCTGAGCCCTGGGCCATGGATACCTGTATTTATTCATTACAAAGTGGTAGCAACCCTTCAGAGGATTATTGTCACGCAGTGGCCCTCCTTACAGTTCCCCCTGCCCCAACCCAGCAAGAGCAGAGGGGCAAGGGGGAGACGCGTGCAAGGTTTGTGCTGCATGTAAATAGCTCGGTGCCGCTGCACAAACCCATCACATTCCCCGCTGCCTTTTTTTTTTTTTTTTAAATGAGTAGAAATTCTTCCCACTACGCATTAGCGCCCGACGTAATGGTGCAAAGCATTTTTCATTTATCATCATAATGCCAGTCAAACGAACCCCCTAATAACATAAATGCAAGAGGAAAGCTATTAGAGTTTATTTGTGCAGTGGCTTTGAACTCGTCCCCACTGCTCCAACCGTGTAACTGGAGGGGATGGATGGAGCTTGCATCTTTAGGCCCTTTCATCGAAAGCTATTCCTCAGCTAGCCAGACTCTTTCCTTACAGACCATTGCAGCCCTGTGCACGTTACGGTATTTGCCAAGTTATCAAAATAAATACCTAAATACCTGAAATAATCCAGTCCTGTTTAGAATCACAAGCAGCCACTGAGATCTTTTGTGCCTTTCCATAGGTATGATGTGTTCCAAGTCGAGGTACTGGGGAACAAAACGCCTGGCTATTAGCTCCCACCTTCAGCTAAAGATCTCCAAATTCTTTGCCTGCCATTCCTCCCATGCGTAGCTGAAAACAGGCATTTACCTTCTGCACCATACAGCCCTGCAGGGACTCCCTATCCCAGCTCTGCACATCCAACAAGCACCGTCAGAGCTTCTCCGATGCAGCTCAGTCCCGACCTCCTCCTCTGCGACCCACAGACCGTACACACTAGGGAGACCGGTGCTCACGCGATGGCTCTACTGATGTCGGCGAGGCTCATTTACACAAGGAAACTTGCCTATATGTAAAAGTACTCAGAAGATTCAAGTCATTCCTCTATACAGCTCTTTATTCTCCTTGGCTGCAACCGTTCCCATCCTAGGGTTTCACCACAAGCATCTTTCCCTCCTGCCCTGCAGGTCCATCCTCATCACTCCGGGTCTAGCCCCCAGCATCCCTCATTCCCAACATCTTCCAGCTTAACTCGCCCCAACAGCTCTCATCCCACAGAAGCTCCGTCCTGGAGAGTCATTGCAAGGCATTTCATTTTATATACAATAATTTCCTCATTAAGCCTAAATTAAATGCATATTTCAGAACCTACGAGTGAGAGCAAACTGTTCAGGCTTATGCTTTATTAAACAAAAATCTTTGTGTGGAAAGAGCCTTGGTGCCAAATTACAGCCCTGCTGATGGGGCCGAGCTATTCCCAACCGTACAGTAACCGGCATGTCAAGATGTGCAATGCTGGCAGAGAGGACCTGCACTGCGGAGGGAAACAGAACAGCGCCCGCCTGACAAATTAGTTTACTCGTTAAGTTAAGAAGCCTATTTTGCTCAACTTCTACAAATCAGCGTGCTTAGCAGTTGGGAAACTTCCAGGGAAGGGATGTGCCCAGTGCGGTTGCAAGCCGGCAGAAGCCCCAGCTATCGCCACCGCTGGGCAAGAGTAAGCCTTCTCCCCTTCACCATGCTGTCCGTTGGAGCAGGGAAAATTCACTGTATATATGACGGGATAGTAAGAAATCCAGGCTCATTCAGGGCCTGGATAGAGGGGAAGACGGGAGATGCTGTGTATCTGCAGTAGAGCATGCACGCTGGGTTGGACCTATGGTGGAGGGCTGCAGGATTAGCAACTGAGCAGCAGCGCCAAGGAGGGACCCGTCCCTGTGGTATAGGCTGGGGACAAGGTGCTGTCAGTGAAGCACAGCCGGTGGTGTGGAAGAGCATTCCCCATGCCAAAACCAGCAGGCAATTCTGGGGATCAGGCTGAGGTGCAGAGAGGTGCCCACCAGCCCCCTGCCCATAGCCAGAACCAACAAGCTATCAACCATCTCCCCTTCTGCTCTTGCAGCTTTACAAAGCAATAAAAATAACCACCAATAATGTCTAGATATATTTATAGATATATACCCCTGCCTCTGAGTTTGCAGTTGATGGGCTCTGAGATGCAGACTTTGCGAAGAGCCTCCCTGGGTGCAGAGGTGCAGCGGGAGCCGAGCGGGAGGGGAGAAGGGGTGGGAGACAAAACTGGGGTGGAAAGAAGATGACGTGAATTGAGATCAAGAGTCACGGCAGAGGAGGGCTCACAAGAAGGGAAGACAATAAAATCCAGGGAGGCAGACAGAGATTAATGAGTGTTTCCCAAATATGATAATTTGTGGACATCGACACATTAAATTTAATAACCTCATGGGCTACTGAGAAGGACTGCATCTCTCTGACCCTATGCACAGAGGGGAGAGGTCCCAGCTGGCTTTGCAGGACCCAGGCACCACCAACCCACCCCACGGCACGTCCGCTTGAGCTTTTGTGTGCACAGGGGACGTATTTTCTACCGCAGCGTAGCTCCAAGGCTGTGCATTTGTGCCTCCTCTGCAGCAGCACATCCAGCTGTCAGCAGCTGGGCGCCGGTGACACGTCCCCAAGCGCGGGCTGAGGATGCAACAGCCTGTTTTGGGAAGGCGTCTGTCAACAAGCCCGCGTGCATCCCTGCCACCGTGTTGGCATGCTGGGACACTGCTGCGGCACGCACAGCCCCTCTGCGACCTCCAAGGAGATGCCAAATCGCATCCATTGTGCGTGCTAACCGGGCGTTAGCCTCCCGTACGCCATCCGGACAGAGAGCAGCTGAGGGGAGGCTCAGCCCCGAAATCCCCGTGTTTAACATCAACCCAACACACGAGCCAGCCAGGGGTTTCCGCAGGGTTTAACTCTGCCATGGTTGGTGCCAGCATTTTGCACAAGCAAAGCACACGCAGTTGTGGTTTCTTGGGCACTGCTGGAGGGGCAAATCCTGCCCTTATTCTCACTCTAGATTTGAAGGCAATAGGGCTGCTTTCCTGAGATATTTCAGACTGAGTCTGTTGTTGCAATCCCAGAGTTCGCTGGGTGTCTCTCGACACCGTCCAGCCACTCTGCACCATAACCATGCATCCAAGCCCCGCACAAACCACGCTTAAGTTACCACAGCCTGGCGTTGCCTGCTTTAAAAAAAAGCTACCACCAAGCCCATGGGAAAGGGCACTCCCTCCCACCATCTCCACAGAAACCACTGAAGCAGACAGATCTGCTCTAGCAACCACCAGTGCACCCTGCTGCGACCCCTTGGCTCGCAACCACGTTTACTTCGCAGGTCTCGTGTCTGCCAGAGGCTACTCCGAGACTGACCCGTTGCTCCGGAGTCAGAGAGTTTGCCCAGCGCTGCAGTCCCTGTCAGCTCCCCACCAAGATTTGTGGGCTGTGCAGAATTGCTTTATTGACATTTAAAAGTCTTTGCCAACCTGGTCCCACATATCTTTGTTATGGAGGACAGGATTCGCTTCACCCAAGTCTGCCGCCTTAAAGTTCAGAGTCAAGTCTAAGCTATTTTTGCCTTCTCGGCTGCTATGACAGTCACCAGCTCGGTGACAAGAAGCGTGCCCCATCACAGCCCCGCGGGGTCTGCCACAGCCACCAAAGCCTTATAGTCGCCATGCACGGGGCATTGACGCAGCAGGCTCTGCCAGCACAAGCAGCAGCAGAGAAGTAAGCCAGCCCTTCCCTCAAGGTGCTGGACGCTTGCAGGCATGTGCCACGTGGTTTGGACAAGCAGCTAAGGTGATGGCTGCAGACTGCATAATGTCCTCAGCTGGAGCAGGACACAACCAGGAGAGCCCCCAACCCAAAACGACCACGCGCAAACACGAGACAGGGAGAGCACGGAGAGGACGAGAGCCAAGGGCATGGGTGCTCCATCCCTGGCAAGCCCTTACCAAACCAAGAACCGAGGGACAGACAGAAGGACACACCGTGTCCTTCTTTAAAGCACAAACACAACACGGCAAGACGCGGTCCGTCGAGCCCCTATTACGTTCAAGGGAACTCAGTGTTTGGGAAGGCGCAGGGCAAAGCCTGAGAGTGGAGTATGCCTAGTAAAGACGGACTGCAGGCTTTAAGGGGGAGGGTAATTTGGGTGAGAGTGCCGATGAAATGATAAAGAGTTCACAACCCGATGGAAAGACAGACACAGAATAAGGATAACGGACTTCAAAAGCCAGACTTCAACAAATTCAGGAAGCTGGTAGATGGGGTCTCCTGGGAAAATAATCTAAGGTACAAAGAAGGGGAGAGCTGGCAGTTACTGAAAGAGACTATGTTACATGCACAATAGCAGGCTATCCCCATGCACAGGGAAGATAGGAAGCATAGTAAGAGGCTGCTATGGCTGAATCAGGAGCCATTCAATGACCTCGAAATAAAGAAGGAACCATAGAAAAAGAAAATGAAATATGGAAACAAGGGCTCATAACCAGGGATGGGTATAACAATTGCAATAGCATACACAGATAAAGTCACCAGCACTAACATGCAAAACAAGTTTCAATTAGCGAGGGACACGAGAGGAGAACAAAAAGGCTCTTGGATGTGTTCAAAGGAAGAGGAAAAGGAAGGTTAGGTCCATTACCAAGCAGGAGAGGAAAGCATGCAGCAGAGACCTTCATTGCTGTGTTTGATTATATCTGTATAAAGGAAGGTGTATGATAAGCAGACAGCTCCAAAATACATGTTAACAGGGAGCTGGGCATTCACGCCAGAGCAGGGAGGGAAACAAGAGGGTTAACAAAAAATAAGCTGGCAGAGACTGAGGAAGCTCTCCTGAGAGTACTGAAAAATCAGGTAGAATCGTCCCCAAGCCACCAGCGCTGCTCTTGGGGAGCTTGTGGAGGCCAGCAGAAAGGGCAAGAAATCTTCATATCTTTAAGAAAAAAGCCGGGAGCTACAGGCAATCAGCTCATCTTCAATCACCAGGAAGATACTAAAACAAACGATGAAACTATCACAGCTTGTAAGTCCCAGGAATTTAATAAAGTGAGGGGAAAAAAAATAAAACCAACCACCACCAACATGAGTTTGTCAAGAACAGATCATGTCAAACCAACCTAATTTCCACCTTGACAGGATAACTAGACTTGGTGGATAAGAGGAAAGCTGTAGACATGATATACCTTGACTTTAATAAGGCTTCTGATGCCAGTCCCACACGGCACCCTCCGAGGAAAGTTGAGGAAACACGGTCTGGATGTAATCGCAGAGGCTGGGGGCAGAGGGGAGGAGAGATAACAGCCTGTTGACAAAGCGCTCTCAAAAAGCGTTTATCTATTATTTACGACCAAGCTAGGAGGGCAACCTACAGTGGGATTCCTCTGGGGCCTGTCCCGAGTCCCGCTCTCTCCAACATTTGCATTTAACAGCTTACATTATGGATCCAGGAGCATGCTTATTAAAATTGGCGGATGATGCCAAGCTAGAAGAGGGGCTGGGAGGGCTCCGAGGGTAGGACCAGAATCTCAAATCATATCTGGAACGAGCAATAGGAAATCCGATATGGACAAGCATGATGGGATACACTTGGGGGGGGGGGAATCAAATGCACGTATAAAAGTGAGGAAGACCAGCTAGGGAACCATGTGCAGAAGAGGACCAGGGTGTTACAGAAGACCACAAACTACAAAGGAATCAACCGGGCTACAAAAGATGGCAAATCTTATGTTAACATGAGCGTTGTAAGAAGGACAAAGGAGAATTATTTTGCTCCGCTCGGTTTAATTCAAGGCCTCAGCTGCAGTACTTCATCCCAATGTGGACATCACGCTTTCAGAAAGCTAAAGGTTAAGTCCCTGTGGCTGACACGTTAGCGCCCACCCGCTGACCTGCACTAACCACATCGTCTTCCTCCGCAGCACATCTGGCTCCGCCAAACCCGCAGGTGGAGGTTCCCTTTCTTTTCAGATCAATCTAAACTGCATTTGCCACAGTGCAAGACACACATCTCTAACTGATGCGATACAATTGATTGCACGTCCCAGCCATGGACGAGTAGGGGGTGAGCCCACGGAATAGCAATGAAATTGGAGAGAGATGCAGACAACTCTAGAGAAAGATGAAAGATGCTGGGCTTTGCTTTGTCACTAAAATAAAAGATTAAGACATGACAGCACGCTTCCCATACATAAATATCATATGAAGGAAGTGGTGAATAATTATTTGCCACATCCCTTCCAAGAGGCAGAAGAAGAAAACAGCCTAATTTGCTGCAGAGATGATTTTGGTTGCGTACTTGAAATAACTTTCACTCAGGCTCGTGAAACCCGTGCAGAAGGTCTCCAGGAAGCTACACCACCTCCATCACCAAAGAGCAGCTCAGTTGCCCATGAAGGATGTCCCACATGTGTCCAACTCCACTCCAGGGCAACATCAGCTGGGATCCCACCTAGCCCTATAGTTTTGTAATCCTACAGAGGTTATTGAGCAGCAGACTAAGACACAGCAAGCTTTCACAAACATGTTGTGGCAGCGTAACAACGGACTGGACCACGAAACCATTTCTTCCCGCTGGCAAGCGACCACCGTACAAGTAATCTCTGCAACGTCAGTGAGATCCATCTGCAAGCACCCGCTCTTCAGTGGGAGCAAGGGCTCCACCGTCCAGACAGCGTGACCCCACAAATCACAGCAAGCCATACTCAGCACTTTTATTCTTTATTGTTACAGTTCAGACAGCTCCATTATTTATCCAGATGACTTATTCATGTTCTATTTCCAGGGACAACCCGCTTCGCTGGATAGAGTTATCATAGTCTCGCCCCTCCAGCTCGTCCCCCTTTACATAGTATTTGGACGTGGTACTACCACTGTTCATGTAATAACGTTGGCTTTGACTAGAGAGGCATCCCAACTGTCTCAGCCCATCATGGGTGACCATCCCATTACTCGTTTGTCCCCTCCCTCACACCACTCGAGGGTTCTGACAAGGGGAGGATTGAAAAAGCTCAGCCAAAAATGACAGCTAAGTCTCAGACACTGACTGACACAAGCACTGAAAATTTCCCGAGGCAACTCAATCAGACCAGGTTTTCCGTCCATCTTTAGAAACTGAAGAAGCTAAACCAATTCAGACAATTACTACTCCTACCTGGAGAGACAGTAAGGGCTGGTCATTAAGAGCAGGGTGGATGCTGGCTCAAATTCAATAGAGATGTTCAACATATTTCCATATCCCTGAGCACCACAGTGGTTTTATCACCCTCATTTTAAGGCTGCACCTCGAAGTGCAGATGGACTTTTCTGCGTATTGCAAAGATTTGAAGGCTGAAAGGTTATCATGGTGGGTCACCTCCTGTCTCCAAGCTGACTTAGATCTCACCATTTGCCCCGAGGCAAGCAAGACCCCAGGTCAGACCTCTGGGCACAGCCCTACCTTCCAGACAAGCCCCCATCACTCAAGCTGAATGGGACCGGTGGCTCCTGAAGCCAGCCAGCTCCGTGAAACACCTCCTCCTTCCCCTGGGGGCCTCAGTTTCCCTATCTGAAGTGCTGACATATTAAAGTTTCACCCCCTGTGAGACAGTATTTAGAGAAGGAAAAGTATTTCTAAGAGCAAAACTTGCCATTGCTAGAACTTGTGATTGCTCCTCTGCCGAGCCCCGCACAGATCCTGCGCCTCCAGGTACCAGCAGCAGCTCAAACCCACACCTGCACCATCCATCCCCTCCATCACGCCTCCTCCCTATGGCACACACGATTTCCCCAAGACCACACTGAGGTGGAAGGAATAAAAAAAAAAATAAAAAAAAATAAAAAACCCCACCCACAAAAAACCCAACCCCAAACACCTCAAAACAACCGAATGAATTCCCTTAACAAAATGCTTAAGTCAATGCTTAACTCTTGTTAAACAAAGGGAGGTTTCTCCAAGGAGCAATTACAACCAGAGCAGCAGCCTAACTAGGCTTCAGGCAGCACTCCAGGCACACATTTCTGACTGTCAGACAGCACTCTGCAAGGTTTGCACCCTATTGCAATGGGTGCTGAGCACCTCCGAGCACGCACAGATTTTAGGTTGCTGCTGGCTTCAGCAAGAACTGAAAATACTAAATACCTGAGCCAGAAGCACACTCAACCTAGAATATCAGGTGCAATGACTTTTACTGACTTGCTCAGTATTTCACCATTCTTGCGAAAAAAAAACAGGGCAAAAGCAAGAACTCCAATTGACCCTACGTGTTCATCTCTCCTCTCTGGCTTAATCATACATATCCCTCATGGGCATGACCCATGCACATCACAGACCTCCTACCACACACATCAACACCACCAACAAGGCATTTCATGACCTACAAGCAGACATCTATTTCCAGGTCGCTTGAAGAGAGCTTCAACAAGCGTGAAGTCCCAAGAAATCACATGCTGAGCGCATAAATACTCCCAGCTCCAACTTCCAGCCTCTTCCCCGAGCCGTCCTTTGAGGTGCAGAACGGCGGCAGTGGCTGAGAGATGCTCTAATCAGTGCATCTAATTTCAAACAGTGTAAGGACCATGTTATGCCTCGGGATAAACGTGAAAGGCTGCCATTGAAGTAAAAGAGAGGTACACACGTCACAAGCTGGAATATGGCCTTAAAAAAAAAAAGTCCCTAAAACTAAAATATTAAAGTGCATTTAAAAACATAATAAGGCAGATTAACAATCAAACAGAGCGGCTTGCTGGGGAGGATTCCAGGGGCAGATACCACTACTGAAAAAAGCCAAAAAGGCCTTGTTTAGAGTAAAAACAGCTTTTCATCCAAAATACAGCATGGAAATTCATTTTTTCTCATGCATTTTCCATGACAAAACCAGCCCAATCAGCCTTGTTTTAAACAGCAAGGCTGAAGCTCCCACCTGGAGTCTTTTGCACTGGGAGGGATGGGAAATTGCCTGGTGACTCAGTGGCACGATGCAAGCTACGGCCCCCTCCCTTCTCATAGATATTCAAAGCACTTTTGACTCATTCAGAAAATTATTTGACCCAGCCTCATCCCAACTTTCCGAATCACGCAGCAGAGGAGCTGCAAAAGTCCTGCTCCCTCACCAATCCTGCTGGAATCGGGTCTCGATTTTATTTGCTCATTAAAATGTCTGTGCAGGAGACACCGTTCACCTCTTAGCACTGTCCTAAAAAGCAGAGAAGTCATCGGGAGGAGTTAGCTTTGGGGATGGGCTGGGAGGGATGGTGCGTAGAAGGGCTGGGAGGACCGCAGAAGCTCAGCGCTTTTCTTCAAAGAATTCCTCAGTGTCTTACTCAGCGATTCTTAAGACACAAATAACTAACGAGGCGGCAACGTGTTGGGCTGCAAAGGCTGGAGCGCCTCTTGCTACAGCCCCAAACCTTTCACCATCTTCAGACTGAGGAATCGATACAGGTTTTGACACCCATCAAGCTTCAGTGTGCCTACAGGCTAGCACGGAGCAAACCGGGGCCACCTCTGCCAAGACCCCTCTTCCGTCTAGCAATCCCCTCGCCTCCCGGCTTTGCAGAAATCCTTCTGCACCGGGGAGCTCAAGCAGTTTCAGTTCCCCAAGACTGGTGGGCTGAGCTTATTCCGAACCCGACTCAGTGACTGAATTTTGCCTGGTTTAGGATAGAAAGTAAGATGACATCTCTTCTCTTACTAGACCTTGGAAGCTTGTATGAAAACCATCTTATAAAGAAGGGGCCAATGGCTCACGTTCAGTCCAAATTTCACATGTATTAGCCCAAAATATGGCTCAGCTCTATTCAATCCCCAAAGTCTGTGTATAACTCATGGGACACCTCCCTCACCTGCACCAAACCCCTTCAGGTGTCAAAGCCAGCATGTGAACAACCACGACGAGCACACCGGCGCTCAGTGGTCCAAGGAAATGGGGTGGGAAGTGTTTTCCCACCCCTCCACAAAGGGAAGAAGAGTGACCCCCGTGTGCTAACTACAGTCAGGATCCCAGCCGCATTTTCCCAGCTCAGTCCGAGTGGCTTCGCCCAGGGGACCTCCAGCTGATCCCGCCCCTCCCAGCATGCTTGCATGTTCAGGCGGCGCTTGGCTCCCTCCAAACGCGGGGATGTTCAAGCCTTGTTACTTCAGCTGGGGTCAGGGAGACTGAAAACATAAGTGTATAATCCTTTCACAAGTTAATTAAAGTACCCATCCATCCTTCATTCAAACCATTAGCCATGGGTTTTTACAATTAATTATTTGGAACCAAATCAAACAAACAAACAGAAGACGACACAGAAAGAAGAGAGAAAGCAAAGCAGAGACAGGGCATTCCTGCGGCGGGGCATTAGCAAGGCTCCTCCGTGCCTCCCAAAGCAAGGCACGAATCATTTTGGCCAGCACAACGGTGTGTTGGAGGTGGGGGCCATGGCTCAAGTTTGGGCGCTATGTCAAGCTGCTTCTGTGACCTTGGAAAAACCTCTTCATCTCTCCTCACTTTACTGCCGGCCCCTCATGCCATAACCCATTGCCGTGCGCCGTACCCAGCACGCCCTCCCTTTGCCCTTGGCAGACCCCCGAAGTGGAAATAAACTACAAATAAATGATTTACAAACCACGAGGACTCTTTGGTGAGGTCTTGGTAGGCTGGGGCGCTTGGGTGAACCGGGGCCAGTGCTCCCAGCACCTTCCAGCACTGACTTGCCCCACTGCCCCAGGGCTCACAAAAGCATCTGCAAGACCTCAGACGAGCCGAGAACAGAGCGGAGGAGCCTTTCCACCCACACGGATAGCCTGGGAAGGGCTCCTGCATATTGCAAGGAGGGCAAGCAGCTCTCCTCCTTGCTCGGGTGGAGGCTGGGTCCCCAGCTGAAGCTCTCTGGCCTAGTTTATCTCCTCTCTTCCATGATCTCTCTCCTTTTGAATGCTTCATTTCAGCACAGGTATGCGAGGGGAGAAGGGGAGGCGGGGAACAGGGAACCATCCTTCCTTTTCTCCGCTTTTCTTCCTTGCATTTCCTTCCCTCTCATTTGCTGTCACAGCTACACTCCGTCTCTTATCCCCAACCTCCCTCTCCTCCATGCCCTCCCTACTCCCCATCAAGACAAGGTTTAATGTCTTTCCATCTCTTCCCGGGTAAATTGCAGCGAGCCTGCCGGCTGCTCGGGTGGAACACGCTGTTTTATATGCACCATAAAAGGAGAGAACTCTGTAAACAATATTATTTTTAATAAAATCCTAGGCTTTGGCAGGCCAGCTGCTTTTGTGTCTGTCTTAATTTAATCAGACGATCAGCTCTCTCAAGCAGCAAGAGGGAATGAAAAGCATTAGCAAGGAATCAAGGAACTGGTGAGGAAGAGACATGATTTCCATCAAGTGCTTTCTGGCCCAGTGTGTTGCTATGTGAGCAGGACCAAGTTTGCGGGAAACAGATTCCCAGCCTGGCTCATCCGAAAACAACTTTGTCAAGGCACGGGAAGGACATGAGCACATCTAGGTGTGTAACACTCATCCTATAGTGCTTGAAAAAGAGCCGTACAGCTGGTATGGGCAATGAACAAACCCAGGCTTAATGATATTTTCAGTTAGAGCAGATCACTGTGGCTTTCCCCGGGCACTGGCAGGTCTCTGCCATACCCCACGCTCCCCAGGACAGGAATCCTGCCCGGTTTGGTGGCGCCCCACACTTGCACCCAGGTCCAGCCACCCAAACCAGCATCCATCAGCTCCCTGTCCACGGTCAAACTCCAAACCACGCTGGCCAGCAGTGGCGTACCCTGTTTGCCATGTCAAATTTCCAAACCAAATAAATACGATAATAGTATTAAGGATGAAATATTAAATTCTGCAAATATACCCCCCGAAGGTCCAGCCAAGGCTACGGCATGCATTGGCAGGGAAAACGCCTTCTCCAAAGAGCAGCGGGCAGGAGATGAGGTTGGTAGCTGGAACAAGGGGAAAGAGAGGGAAGCCCCGAGCATCCCTTGACACGCATCATCGCAAGCAGCAGCTGAGTTTGAAAGGTGTCACTTATAGACAGCAAAAACCTGGCAGAAGCAGCTGATTTCATGACACTTCTGTTTTTCAAGACCAAGCAACAGCCAAGTGAGCTTCTGCCGTGCACAGACAACTCCCTTCCTCTTGCACCAAGCCCTCAAAAGAGGCTTCACTGCCAGCAGGCTCAAAACTTGGCCATGATGTCCTCTGAGCCTCAGCCATTACAGATGTGATCGCTGCCTCCTTCTCCTAGCTTTTTTTTTTTTTTTTTTTTTTTCTCCAGCTAGAGAAGCCTGGAGCAGAGACCAGGACTCCCCTTGGCTTGGAAGCAATCAAGGGTTCCTCTGCTTCCACTCAAAGCCACAAATCCTCCAGGATAGAGATCCTCAAAAATATGAAATAATAATCACTAATTACAGACACAAACTGAACAAATTAATTGATATTTACTTGTTTACCCAGTTACAAAAAATGTTAATCACTTAGCATGTATTTTTAAGATATTAAACTGTGCTAAGGCGCAGCCATAAATATCACCAGTAAAGCAAATATGGTGCTCGGCACTGCAAAGGAATTAAAATTAGTATTTAATTACAAGAAATCGCTCGAAGTTCTTTTGCTACCATTAATCACTTTCAATTATGAATGTAATTATAAGTCATCTTTTCTCTTTGGGTGGTCGCTGCTGGGACCTGAATCGGTGACCCTCTACTCCACGAGAGAACACCCCACTTTGCTCGCCAAATGACAACTCCTCGCCAACTGTGCCAACGGGACCGATCAATTAGTGCCTTCACGGAGCTCCTCAGTGCCAAGGGCATGCAAACAGGGAAGGGGTGAGGAGGAAGACTGAGTTACTTCATCCCCTTTGCTTGCACCGATTTTTACACCATCCATCCGCCAGCAGGGCGAGAACAGACCCAGAGCTACCGAGACAGATAAATTGATGCGAAAAATATTCCATCCTCAAATCATTAAAGGATGAGACGATAATGTTATCTCTTGCTACAAGGCAAATCAAAGCCTAGAGAGTTCCTTCCCTGTGACACAAAGCTTTTCAGCAGGGACACGTGGCAGCTCGACTCCATGCAGGCAGAAGAGCAGCGTGTTAGAGGGCACAGCCAAAACTTGCCCCCTCCACCCCTTGGCTTTACTCTCCCCAGTCCTCACCTTCTCTTGGGCAGGCAGTTACGAGCCAACTTGCCTCTACCTGGGTTGCACTATGGTCAACATCACCTCTCAGCAATACAAGGAGGAGCGTGCTCACCGTGGAGGTATTTTTCAGCTACGGATCAGTTCTCAGGGGTATCTGCAGAGGGAGTCTGCAAAACGTAATTAAGAAAAGCAAAACTATTGGCAGCAACTCTGATTTTTTTTTTTTATGTGGGGAGTGGCACTTTTCTTCTGGGGGACGTACAAATCAAAAAAAAAAAAAAGGCTGAAAGACTATTCCTCTGCTCAGTGCTGAGCCTCCATCATTGGTTCAGACTTCACACAAGGAGTTTGGGACAGTGGAGCTCAAGCCCTGACCGCAGGCGGTCGATGGAAATAAATCCATGCATCAGGTTGGATGAAGGCTGCTGCTGGCAGAGCATCTCCAATCTGGGACACCAGGGCCCCAATAACCGTAACACGCCCCCACGTATTGCTGCCTCGATTCCGCCCCGAGCCCATTTAGCCTCACAGCTTGCTTCTGGCACTGTGCGGTACCAAAGACAACCAAAACACAGAAGACAACGTGGAAAATCACATGGAAACGTTCCCTTTTGGTTCCCTTGGTACTTCTGCACAGGGAATGTGATTAGACTGTCCTTATCTTGGTGGGAACAGTTGTTAGCAATAATGAAATCATCTAGTCCTTTCCTTTTTGAAATCCAGCCACATCCTTTGGCTCCAGGAAATAGGGGCAGTGACATGTGCTGTTTTCATAAAAAGCCACAAGACAACGTATTTCATTGCAATAAATTCCCTTCCCTCAAGTGAAGGGCAGAGGAGAGAGATTTCAAGGACGAGAAAAGTTTCAGCCAAAAGAAGGGGCTGAGCTGAACTTCTGCCCATCTGACACTCCTCGTGAAGCTGAGTCTTCACAACCTGAAGCAGCTTGGATGATGACACCACTTGTTGCTTCCTTCTCTCTCCACACTTGCTCCTTCTGTCTCAGCTCCTCTGACGATAACAGGAATCGCCCGTTGAATTTCCATGCCGACATGAAGTCCAATATGACAACTCTCCGCTGGGAAAGCCCAGGCTCTGGAGAATGGCCACTCCTCCCACCGCGTTGGCCAAGAGTCCAGGGAGGACTCAAGGCAAAAGCTCCCTGTGCTTCTCCCAACAGAGACTCCTGGCCAGCTGGGAGTTGGGAATATGCTTACTAGGTTGTAAATCTAGCCAAACTGCATGCTTCATCCTCACCTCATCCTCCCTGGGCTCTTTCACCACTTAGTTTCGGATCCAGACCAAGACCCAAATTCCCCGCTGGGTGCTCCTCTCTGCCGAAGGTCAGCCCAGCATCCCCGAGGACTTGGGCATCCCGGCGAGCGCGTTGCCACCCGGGCAGATGACACGCATCGCGACTTAGCACCTGAATAAACCAGGCGCCGTCCCCCCGCGCCGTGCTGTACTGCCTCCTAATTAGCAGGCTGCATTTCACCGTCCTCCCGGTACTTGGCTGAGTCTCCCCTTCCCTCTGCTCCTCGCTTACTCTGTTCACTGAACTAATTGCTGAGTGCCTGCACCCTGGGTGTCTGCTGCTGTTGGAGAAGATTAGTATTTTTACAGAGAGGGAAAAAAAGATTAAAAAAAAAGATTGTGTTTTTTAAAGCAGATGAAAGGAGAGCCCAAGGAGATGTGCATTTGACTCTCAAACACGCTCCTTCAAGTCTCCCTCAGCAGTACTTAAAGGCATTTCCAAAGCAAGACTTTATGAATGCTAAATGAACCCGGCGCCTTGTTCCTCTGCCACAAGAAAGGAAAAAACTTATCTTTTATATACAATATTTCCTTTATGGCTGACATTGTGCATCACGCATTGCTACGACCAGCCCCACTTCAGACACGAACGCTGACCTTCACAAAGTCACAGGGAGACCGCGGCCTCACCGGGCTGGAGTAGCAACACTGCTGGGCAGGGGTCGAGGATCCTGGCTGGATCCAAGCAGCCACATATTGTTTCACCTGCTGCTTTCCAGAAAGGACAAGGTGAGAACACCACAAACGGGGAAAAGTTGAAAGTCTTGCTTTCAGTCGCTGTGATCCTGGATGCCCCAGCCAAACCTGGGACGTTGGTTGAGAAGTATCACCCTCCAGAAAGCTTTCTCAGGACGCAGCTCAGACAAGAAGGATGCAGGTTGGACAGAGGAACGATGAGCCGGGGTGGGGAAGAAACAGCAGCAGCCCAGCAAGCCAGAAGGACAAGGGAGAAAACGCACCGCTGACCATCCAGCACTGCAAACTATCTGTACCACCACCTCTGCTTCTCCGAGGGATGCTGGCGGGGTCCTTGTTCGAGTGCCCAGCGCCCAAACTCCCCAATTTCAGAAAGGACAAGCAACAAGCACATCGAGGCGTTCGGCATCTGAGCACCTTTGGCCACCTGGGTCATTTGGTCAAGGCCACACAACGCTCTTGCAAATGGAGCCAACGGCACAACACAGTGCCAAGATTGCCCGCTGCCCTCGCTGCAAGCCTGCTCCCGAGCTCAGGCTCACCCTTACTGAGGATTTTCAGCAGGACCGCTACCTTTCCCTACCCGTGAAATGGGGGAGAAGCACATTTAACTTTACACAAAACACTCCAGGCAGAAGCTGGTCCACGCTCTTAGGAAAATACCCACCCAAAGGAAGTCTTGGGAGATTTAATTAGCTGCTGCTTGAGCTTGTTAGGTGCTATATAATTGCTAAATATTATTATTATCATCTCTGCAGGTACAGCAGTTTGTTAGGCTCATGATAGTGATTGACATTTCCCTGGCATCTTTCATCCGAACCAGATCCCGTATCACTCTATTATAAAACACTGTTCTGCCTTGGTTCTCCATACGTCTCCAAACCGTCAACAGGATCATAACCGGCTCTGCGTTGCCAAAAGGCGTAAAGGCACAAAGCGGCTCATGCGAGTTCACAGGATGTATCAGAAGCCGAGCGAGGACCAGCTCAACTTTGTGCTCAGGAATACAAGTTGCACAGGTATACATATGATATAGAGAGGGATATACGGGCTCTACTTCAACATCAACATGGAGTAAAGCTGCAAGAAGTGGTCCTGTAAGCCACCACAGCACTGAAAAACCTCCCTAGTCCATCCTCATCCCCCTCTCCAGGCAGGCAGCAGTGGGCACCACAACCCAACTACCACTTTGAAAAATATATTTCAGAGGCAGCAAAGCAGAGGGGCCACCAAGTGATTAATTGGAGACTATCAGTTTGGGATAGGTCTCTAAATTCTCATTAAGTCAGGTGCTGAGGCATCGCACATTAATCCAGAACATTTCCCCTTCGGCCCAAACAAATAAATAACTCTTGTATAATTCAGGGAGAATTGGGTGGAGCCACCTCTCCCCCTCTCTCTGTCTCTTTCCAACTAACCAGTGAATAAAACATCGCCCGCAAATCTATTAGGCTAATTTTAAATCCTGACAATTTAGCAGCACTTCAGCAAGATAAGAGCCATTTATTAAAAGCCACAGTTCATTAAGCCAAATGCTGCTGGCGTATTTACTCAGAGAAACGGGGCTGGGCTCGGCTCTCACCAAGACCAGAACTCCCCGAAGGAGCGGGAGTGATCCGGTTTCACCTGAAAAGAGAGGCCAGCACGAACTTTCGCCCACCCCAAGCCTACGTGTGGCTGCCTCCCACCAAAGGGGCTGGGTATCAGGGCTGCCTCACCCCATCTTGCTGAGCAATGGGTGATCACGAAGCAAGAGTCATGGGATGCTCTGCGGGTTTATTATGAAAGGTCTCCAGGAGGTCCGTCAGAGAAGCAGCTCACACGGCTCCATGCATTGCAGCAAACCTCCGCTGCAAAGCCGTGCACCACCACACCGGGGACCCCTTCCAAAAGGATCAAAACCAGAATCCGGATGGGACACACACCACTTTGGACCCATTCCCGTTAATGGCGAGCACAGATTGACTTCAGACAGGGGACGATTACTTCTGACAGCAAGCCAAGAGAGGGCTATTTAAGAAGAGCTGTTGCTTGCCAAAAGCTACCAGATTGCACCCGGAGCTTTCCTTCCTCCAAGCTGCTGCCCGACATCTCTGCTAAGCCCCCTCCGCTGTGCCATCGCATCGGCTCCCTGAGGCTGTGGGGCTGTGATAGTGAGCGCAGGTGCTTTGGGACACAGGGAAAGGGCTCCGGGTTTCCTGCTTCCAGGGCGGCAGCAGGAAGGAGAAGGAGAAGGACCCACCGCTGTGAGCAGCCCTGCTCTCTGGGAACTGGGATTTTTGTTAACCTTCACAAGGGACGAGCTTGACGCTCCACCCAAACCAAGATGCTGATGGGACGCAACAACCACAACCCCGTAAAACCAGGCTACGCACGAGCCCACCTTATGCCAAAGCAAGTTTGCCCAGCAAAGACGCGCCCAAGCGCAGCCTGGCAGAGCACACGTGGCCCTCTCAAGCTCTGCACCAGCATCGATGAGCTTATTCCCCTTCGGGAACTGCTTGCTGCGTGGCTCCCAGCGGCGCACGGGTCTCTGCAGGTAGGGAGCAATCGCGAGGGGCTCGGTGGTCCCCGAGAGATGGAGCCAGGAGGGAGGGAGCCGTGCCAGCATCACTGCGAGGAGCAGGCAGCAGAGGGCAGTGAAGAAATCCCATCTGGCAGAGTTTGTGAGTGTAATTCATTCCAGCAGGAGACATCCAAGAGACTTTATCAAGTGGAATTGTCCCACTGCGCCTTTCACCTGCACACACTTGCAAGACAGTCTGGAGTCACTACAGAGTCTCCCTTTACAGTCAAAGCTGAAAGGAGCATTATAAAGGTGAATTAACATTTAAAAAGAATGTAAAAAACCCAGAACTGTTCTAATGATGATTAATGGGAAGCTATAAGGGAGGCCGTGACCTCCTAGTGTCATTAAATGGATTGGCAGGTTTCTGAGCATTAATTATAAATAGCCACAGGAGTTCGAGTGCTTAGCAGAATGATGATAAATCCACGACACAGGCGGAGGGACAAGAAGTCAGGAGCACCGGGGAACACGTGCCTCTGTGTGCACGCACACAGCTCAGCGTGCAAGGAAATACAGGTTTGCACGCGTTATGGGCGGGAGAGAGACAGAAAGCAAAAAAAGTGGAAACAAGTCCGTCCGAGCATGCTTCTGTGTTTGGGTGGATATGAGGATGGAGGGAGAGAGAGAGGAAAAAAAAAGAGAAATGGGTAAATGATAAATTAGGAGCTGCCAGTCAATCACATTTTCTAAATGTTTTATATCCCAAAAGCTATAAAAGCAATATTCCTTTCTGGCCTTATTGGAGCCATTTCTGTAAGGCAATCACATCTGTTTCCTCGGGGATTTGAGCTGAACTGTGCCTTGGCTTTTTTTTTCCCCTTTTTTTTTCCTCCCCTTTATATTTACTCTCTAGCCTGCTACCAAAGCAGGGTCAGAGCATGCATACAAATAGGGAGGAGGAGTGAAAAACAAACAACCCTGAACCAGCGGCCAGCGGTGATGAACAGACAAAAAGTGGCTGCAAACTTCTCCAAATTCCCCAGCCCATTAGCAAAGCAATGGCTGCAATAATCAGGGGCCGCCTGGATTTTGAATCAGTCAGCTCTTACAGTTAATGTTTCCTTCGCTTTAATGTGCATTATTCCACAATTGCGCTGATATTATGGAGATCTGCATCCCAGGGCACTGCTGTGCATTACCTCCGATGCGCTGATCCACCCAGCCTGCCTGGGATTTGCAGCGCCATACCAATGGCATCGCCGTGCTCTTGGCAGCCACGTCGCTCTTGCAAGAGCCCTTGGAGAGATGCTCACCGATAAAAGCCCAAGCCCCTCTCGGAATACCATGGGGACCCAGAGCCACAGCCACAAAGGTACATTTGCTCCACAAGGCAGGAGGGGAGTTTTTGCAGGAGTATGAAAACAGGAGTTCATTGCAAAGAGAGTATCAGCAAACTGTCAGAGCCCTGGGATCATGGGTCTGAATAAATACAGGGGATGAATGGAGCGAGGACCTCAGGCTCATTAATGAGCTCTCCCAGTGAATCGCATCGACTGCAGGGGGTGAAGGCCCCTCTTGCTGCCAACGAAGAGAACAAAAAGGCTCCGGGTGAGATGCCAGAGGGGCAGCCCTGCACCTGGGCACCCAGAAATGCCCCCCTTAGCACTCAAGAGGGAGCCTAGAGGCTCCCAGAGCCGGTACAGCGCTCCGCATCGGCAGACCCATCCCATCGCCCAGCCCGGGACAGCAGCCCCGGTATCCAGCCGCGGGGTGTTTCCGTTGGGATTGGGAGCCCTATTTTCTCCGGCACATCTGCAAACTGCTGTTTCAGCTTCTGCCTGCTCTATGGGGAAGCAAAAAGCACAAGCCACAATCACCTCCACCGAAATTAAAAATATTCCTGTTTCTATTTAGATTTAAGTATCATTACCTTGCTAGGCTCTTCCAGGGGAAGCATTATTTCAACTGATTGGAAAACGGTGGCAAAGGAACAGGTTCTCCATACAATTTTCTTCATATCCTATTAGTTGCAATACAATTACAGTGAATACATCAATTCTTAGCCCCAGCAGCTCCTGGAAAGAGCCACCTATTAAAAGCTGGCTTATTAATGGAATTGTACATCCAGGATTAATCGGGCCGCATTGGCCATTTCCATTTCTCACTCCACAAGTGCTTTTGTTTGCTTAATAGGCTGAAGTAACTTGAGAATGACACAACTTAGAGCTTCGCCCATTTGCTGTGCATATCGCCAGCAAATTTAATATCACTTTCCTTTCCGGCGCTGCTCTGGGGTAAAACCGGGCACATGCCAGCATGGAAATCCAGGCAGCAGGGTGGGGAGGGGGAGAAGGGGCTTTCTGCCTTTGGCAGAGCCAGCAAGGGGAGACCCCTAATTGACCTAAGGCTTTAAACTCCATGGGAATTTGCAATACCAAAAACAACTGCCAAAGCAAGCAGGCTGGACGAGAGCCAGGCTACCACTGCAATATCATCTCACAAGCGCTTTGAAAGCCTCCAGCCGCCCCGAAGAGCGTCACCCCAACCAGGCGGGGGGGGGGGAGCTCCTCCAGCCCTCCCCTTGAAGCCCCATCAGATCATGACCCTGTGGGACACCAGCCCCATTCCCAGGCACCATCCCCGCAGTTCGAAGCGAGGATCGCTGTCTCCCAGCGCAGATATTCCTGTGGCAGCAAAGTCAATGCATGTTGAAGCATGGTAATATAGTATGACTTTTCCCTTTAATGGAATTTTTCTAGCCCACTAGGAAAAAAAAGACTCCATTAGCCATACTACAAAGGCTCCTACTTATTAGTATTTTAGAACAGCGGCAAAAACATTTCTTGAATCTAATTATTGCTGACAAATATGAAAATTGAAATCAAAGTTAAATTTTCAGCTACAGTGCCTCATACGGCAGCAGCTCGCCGGCTCCCAACTATTGCATCAACACATTTATTCTGCTGAGAAGGCTGCGGAGATCGGCCCCCTCCACCCCACCCCTCCATCTTCGGAGGCATTAACTCTGACATATTCATCTCAACAGCCGGGGCCGCGTAACTAACTTCATGTTTACCAGTCGCACGCAGCCAACAGATCAGAGCGAGGCTTGCAGGGGCTGAAGAAGGGAATAGGGCTTTTTTTTTTCATTTATTTTTATTTATTTCCAACTTTGCTCTCTCCCACCCCCTTCCAACCTGATCTCAAAAAGGAGCCACTGGGTGATTTTAAATTCCTCAAGATAGAGGATCTGGAAGGGGGGCGGGGGGGGAAGCCTTGTCAACATATTTCCTTTCTCCTACCTCCCCCCAACACACTGTAAAAATCAATCCCCTTTGTCATTTTGCTCTGCTTGTGTGAATGTTTAATGGCTGTCGAGGGAGATAATGATTGCTGCTAGGAAATTCATTTCAGATTTGCTATTTATAAAGTACTTGGTGCTCAGGTGGGAAATTAACATAAGGANAGGGGCCGGCGCCCCAAAGAGGATTTGCATCTGTTCCCATCTTTCCTGGGACAGCGGGAAAAGGCTTGTACATGGTGGGGACAGCCACACTGGGGACATACAGGTGCTCCCGCGCACCCCCAGCCCCTTCCCGGCATGCACCCATGCATGCAAGGGATACAGAGCCAGGGTTAGCAGCCAAGCGGCTGGTGGCTTTTGCAGCCAGTGATGCTCCTTGCACACCATCAGCCAAAAAACCTGACCACCACCAGCACCGCTGATGGTTTGCGCCCCAGCTCCCTCTCCAGCCTCCCACCCTGGACCCTCGCCCCTCTGGATTAACTGCAAACCTCCTTCGAGTCCCCCCTCCCCGGAAAGCCCGACGATCTGTTGCCACGTGTTTGATTTTTGAATCCTGGGGGAATTCCTGTCTGTGATACAGCCGGATCCCGTACAGCCAGCGGTACGCGCGCTGCCATTGAGTTGCTAATTCCTTGTCTCAGAAGTTGCTTTTCACTTTCTGCTTTTGCAATAATAGGCTTGGTATGAATCCCTTAAGCTTCTGAAATAAGCTGAAAACCGCTTTTCCAACCATTTACATAAACACAACCGGATCAGAAGGAATAATCATAGTTTATGCATTATTTGGGGGCTTTGGAGCCGGCTGCTAATGTGATGTCAGGTTTTGAAGCCCAAAACATACAACGGGAAGCGTTGACGTGCAGAAAAGTAGCACAAAAGGTAAACAATAAATAACACAAGTTTTTAAATGTTGTCTTCAACGACAAGGCGGCTTTGGCTTCGCCGCTACCCCAGCCTCTGATGGATCCTGCTCCCCGCCAGCCTTGCTCCAGAAAGGGCTTCGTCATTAAGAGAGATGTCACTCATGCTAAATCCAAACTCACCTCTTGCCAATCAGCCCTGCCGCTCTCCCGTGCCTTGGCCCGCTATCAAAAACCCCGGTGCTGGCTTTGGGGATTGACTTCGCAAAAAAAAAAAGGTCTAACGCAGGCACCCTCTGATCTATAAATACCATCTGTCCTGCAGAAAGGCAACAAAGCTAGAAAACAGCCAACCCAACCCAGGAACTTAGCGGTATTTACCAGATAACTCCTACAAAAGGGGGGGAAACACCCACTTAAATTGTGAGATGATATTACAGTATTAATGAACCTTGCTTCGCTTCAAGTGCTTGTCACGCTTCCAATGAGGTGGGTCAGATTTGGCTTTCAAACCAGTTCTTTAAATCAAGAATGCCGTTTCTGGCAAAATCAAAACGTTAGCAGAGGATCTGTTTTGAAGAAAAAACAATAAAACAAAATGTAGCAAGGCTCGAGACTCCAGGCTCTTTTGATACCGCTGGAACGCAGCCTTCGGATCTCTTTTTTTGTTTGAAATCACTTCACGACTTTTGTACATAAAGCTTCTGCAAGCTCCGAATCAGAACAAAAATGCTTCAAAATCAATCCCTATTTTTCCCAGAATTTACTTTCACTGGGAATTTGCAATTGTTCTATTTTATTCCGCTTTGGAATAAATTAAAAACCCCACTCTCCTTCGTTTCTAATATTACACAATTTCCTACGGCATTTCCTACTTCTTAGCAGCTGCTGTCTCCCATCGCGAGTCACGGGAGGACGCGAACCGGCCACGTGAGCCGAGTATCACAAGCTCCTTTCCAAGCTAAATCAGGGTTTCCCCGTGCTCAGTGACGTACAATTACGTGGCGAGGAAAAGACCCCCTTTTCAAGGCAAACCCAGGTTAGCTAGACCAGACGCAAGAGGGGGAAGACGGCCGGCATCCTCATGGAGCGCGTGGCCAAGTGAGGAAGGGGAAGGACCACGCAACAAGGCCAAATCGCTGCAGAATTAGCAAAGGCCGTGAGCTCAGGACCCACGTCCCAGTCCAGCACCTCCAGGCTCACAGCATCTTCTTCTGCTCCTTCCCACCAAACCCCCGCTGAGCACCCGCTCCCATCCTCCTTGCAAACCAGACCCACCACAGCTCCAAAAGTAAGCGCTTGGCACAAGCCATAGCTCACTAGATGGATAGAGGTGCCGTCACGCAAGGTGCTGAGCACCCTTGCACCCCACTGATGCTGGGATCCACCCACCTCCAGAAGGTCCTCAGCGCTGCACCGTGACTCTTTAGCCTGGCAGCAGCTACATCGCTCTGCCCCTGTCCCTGTGGGAAGGCGGAGGATGCCATGCCAGCTTCCATCACTGCCTACCCAGCGCTTTAAAGCAAATGCTCCAACCACCAGTAATTTATGCACGTTGGGTCCCCGGGATCCTGGCTTCCCCACACGGCTGCTACAAAGCATTTCGGAGCCGTGGCTCCTCGGCTGCATGAAGCCCTGCTCAGAGGGCCTTTTTCGGCTCCCCCTGATTAGTAAGCGAAGCATGCAGGAGGTGGAGGAGTCGGAGGAAGGGAAAGCAATGGGGGGAGGATGCCAAGAACCGAACACTGTCTTTAGTGGGAACAGTCCACGGGACGAGGGGGTCAAGGGGTCAATTAATTTACAACAGCTTTCAGCATTGGACATATTAACTGTAAGCGCATCAAAAATCCATGATATCCTTCTTGGCAGGAGATAACAGAGCACGGTGAAGGCAGCACCTCTGATTTATTATTAACCTAGAGCAAGGTGCATGCTTCTGGAAGGAGGAGGGAGGTGGCTAGCTACTCCGGGCTAGCAGCCACAGCTCCAAACGTGCTGGGAGCACCGGGTGTGCGATGCCTGGAAGATGCACCAGCACCCGCAAAAGGGCTGGAGGCCCCCAGGATTACGGTTACAGCTGGGATTAGGGTGCCCCAGGGGATGCAGTCACAAAGAGCTCATCCTTTGCAATATTTTTTTTTTTTTTTGGCCTATAAACGCTGCTGAAGGCATGGAAAGTCCCATACGCAGAGGTGCAGGATGCTGCCCGAAGATGGGAGACAGCAGTATGGCTTGGGCTTCCACTACAAAATCCCAAAATCTGGCACCTTGCTCATTTTGGCTCCCATTTGAAACCAAGAGCTCAACTCCAAGTCACAGCTCCAAGTCAGCTGCAAGTCTTTGCCACGAACGTCTGAGACGGATCATGTTTGGGTCCCATCGAGTCTAATGGGAGATTTGCCACTGAGCATCAAAGGAGCTCTGCAAGTAACACTGAAAAAAAGATCATATTCACCCTCTTTAAAGCTTTGCTCTAGCAAGGCATCCCTTCAACTGGAGAACGAGCAAAGAAAATTTTGCCCTTTCCTGCCACTACTGACATTTGGGAAGGAAAGACAGGTGCAAAAGAGGGGGATTTTTTCTGATCCCCATGGCCAGAAGGATACTCCCCACAAGGTGCTTCGCAGGCTGCAGAGGCAGGCTGGAGCCCACCTCCGCTGTCTGACTGTGAGTTGCCTGGGAAGCAGGCTGGGGAGTTCTCCACCTCCACCCTGGTTTATCACAGAAAACAGCAAGCCCTGCTTGCTAACTTGACCTAGATCTGTCAACTGATCAATTTTTTCCCCATAGGGAAAAAATAAAGTGGGGGGGGAATCACAAATATGGATATTTTTAAGAAAAAGCAGCAAAAAAAATATATGAAGCAGACACTTCCAATATTGAATGCACTCGTCTCATGCACAAGGCAGGGCTGGCACAAGAGGAAGACAGAAAAAGCATAAGCCAGGGCTAGTATGATGGTCAAAATGCCTACATGGGTAAAGAAAAAGTAGTTTCCGCTAAGCACTAGGACATCCCAAAACTGGTTGCAGCCTCCAGAGCATCCAGCACCCCCAAGTGTTGTAAACCGGGATGGTCCCTATGACGCTTCAGAAGTTTAGTTTCACTAGAGGAGGTTTTTTCCAGGCTCGCAGCTACCACCTGATCTTCTCTTACTTGTCAAACTCCTATTCATCTCCTCTTGACCGGTCCGCGAGTCCCATCCCAAATGTGGGGACGGCTGACCAGTCCCATACCTCCTTGGCCATGCAGCCCAGGTCTGCTTCATTGCCTCCTCATGTATCCCACCGTAGATAACCACAGCCGCCTTCTTCACGCCTGCATTTTAAGAACAGTAAGCAACTGCATGTCCCAAAACGTGCGGCAGTGTGCATGGGACCTCGCACGCCTCTGTTCCACAGCTGGGGCTTGTAAAGCTATTGCAGCTACACAGCATGAACCAACTCCAGCGCGTGTTCCCCATCACACCCCACTATAAAGTATCTCATCACAATCGACAACTCTTTTGATAGAGATCCCTCCATATACGCAGTGTAGAGCAACCACAAGTTTACTCCTCGCTATATTCTGCCAGCCCACCACTGTGTGACCCGATCAGCGGAGGGATGCTCCCAGGGAAGCAGCGATACCCCACGCACAACGCTGCGCAGAGCGCCCACAGCAAAGCCACCGACCCAACCGAGATGCCAAGCGCCAACTCAGCATTTTAGGTGCCGTCCCACGTTTTTACGCAATGCAGCCTGCTTTCGAGAGCATCTTCCCAACGGCAAAGGTCTGCTTGGGTTCCTGTTTGCTCCGCTGAGTCTTAAAAACGTACCGATTTAATCCCATGCGGTGGCCTGATTTCCAGAGGTGCTGGATACCTGCTTACAGCTTTGGTTAAAATCAACAAGAATGACAGATGTTCAGCAACCCTCCAAATCAGGCCATTGAGGAACCAGAGCGCATTCCCCTCCTTTTATGTACTACATATAACTGGGTTATCTAATCATGTAGGTATTGATTATTACTGTTATTACCTATTAAATAGCTATTTTCTGCTGTTGGGGTGAATATCACATTTTATTGACCTGCACAGTAACTATTAACCACCACGAAGCCACATCTAATATTTTCCCCGGAGAACAATAAATCCGGGTATTCACAGAAAGATGTCGATACACATAATTTTTCTTATACACATTCATTAGCACAATTACCCTCTTCCACAAACTGCCAGATTTCCCCTCCCACCTCCACCAAGAAAAACTCCTCCCGGGATGCACAGCCCCGACCCGTGCTCCCGAATCCTGCCTTTCCCGAGGGGAAGCAGCCAGCCGTTCCCCCCTACAGATGCGTCTCCGGGCCGGATCCAGCCTTTTCTTCGCACGTGAGCGTAGCCCGTGCTTTGGTTTGGGAGTTATCTGCAACCCAGCCACATCAACGGAGCGAATAATTCTTTCGGGTGAGGAACACTCCGTGTACGATGTTGACATATGTTATTATTTTACATACCTATTTCAGCTTGTATGCTTATTAGAATAAGGTCTTTATGCTAATTTGTAAATCAAATTCCCATAATTCTTGGCTTACTGATGCTAAAGGCCCAGCTAAATCTTCTATGACCTTTTAGCCTGGTTAATCCTTTTACGCATGGTTGAGGGAAGAGTGTTCTTCTCTCTTCCACTCCCACGTGCTAGGGTGGGATTTTTGCACAAGCCCTCCTCTTCCTCAAGAAATCCAGCTGGGTGCGAGACAGGGACACGGGACACACGCGAGGCCACCTCTCTACTTTGAAACAGGGAAAGAAGGAAGAGAAAATGCTGCTGCTGGGTCCTTATAGATAGCGTAGACATTTGTTGTCGCTATTTAAAAATCATACAGAAGAGATACAGCAGACACAATGAGAGCTGTGTTGCCAAATAGCCACTCATTTCTCAATGCCCGGGGCTATCCCAGCCCTCTGTAACCTCCCTCTTCCCAGCTCCTTTCCCCAAGCCGGGGCTGGACCTTTGGCCAGCTCTGCCCTTCCCACATGCTGATGGGCACCTGCATCTCATTCCCATGGAGATGCAGCATCCAAGCAAGCGCCCCAGCCTTGCTCTCTAAGTACCAACACCCAACAGTCAACAGCTCCCTTGGGACCGGCAGCATCGCCGCGCACAAAACCACGCTGGACATTTCAAGGCTCAAAGGGCTCCTTCCTAATGGACGCGACACTCAACAGCTCCCGTTTTGGGGGCACGTTTCCAAAAAAACAACAGTGAATCTGCAAAAGTTGAAGGACCTATGGGTGTTTGCACAAAGGCAGATGGTCAAGCACTTCGGAATTATCCCACTTCACGCTCCACTTTACCCTCAAGCATACTCACAAACCACTTTTCTTATTGTTTGTTTGGCTGTAAATAGGTAAATGACCTAGAGTATTGATAAACTGCTGCAGAGGGCAGCACAGATCTCTTGAGCTATTTGTAGTAGATTTGTGCAAAACACGGTTTTCCTGCATGACGATAATTTTTGCATTTTCAAACACAAGCCAGCTCCACTTTTGTATACGAAGCTAGAGAGAAAAGTTAGAAATTCAAAAAAAATACTGTGAATGTCAGAGGAGTTCGTGAAGCAGCAGCACCATTCTGCTGCTATTTGGCAGTGCATGCATACCTATATATTACCTTTGGGGCTGAATGACCCCCAATTTCTCAAAACCCCCTTGGAAAGTTTTTGCTGAAAAGCAAAATTATTTTTGCTGGGTGGGTTTTTTTTGTTTGTTTTAATGACTCTTTTCAATACAATTATGCAAGAAAACCTCCCAGGGGACTCCTTCCGTCCAACAACCCCGCACAGCCAACATCCCCCAGCCCAAAAAAGGCCCAAACTTTTTGCTGCCAAACGCTGCCCTGTGCAATACTTTGCCCAGCACCCCACAGCTCTGCCCTGGGTCCCCCCGGACCACAGTGCAGCGTGGCTCCCTGCTCCCCCCCACCCCAGCTGTGACTCGGGGACTTCTGGCACCCACATCAGACTCCTGCAAGACAGGGGACTCGGGATTTTTGCCTGGGGAGGCAGCACATTCCTCCCTACTGCTCTGCTGTCAAGGAGAATAAAAAAAAAAAAAAAGAAGAAAAGGAAAAAAAAAACCACCCAACTACTTTCTGATCTGTAAGCTTTGATGGGAGCAGGGAGAGGAAGCATGAGAGATGACCAGAGGCAGGGAGTAAGACTGCAACGAAGCCAAGCCAGGAGCCAAAAACAAGCATTAAAAAAAAAAGAAAAAAGAAAAAAAAAAGCACAAATTCCAGGCAGGAGAAACAAGGAGAGGAAGGGCAGCTTCGCCCCCGTCCTGGGGAGCCCCAGCCCTCCACCACCCCACCTGGGCTCCCTACAAAGGTGGCAGCCAAGGGGGCCAGGGCTCCCCATCCCCAGGAAAGCCCCTCGGGAGCCAGGGGTGCAGGGATGCCAGCATCCCAAGCAGCATGAGCGGGAAGCAGCAACCCTGGGAGAAGGGGAGAGCTTGAGGAGGCAGAGAGGGAGGAAGGCGAAGGGGAGAAATGCCTTGGCATGTGATGTGCATGCTAAGCAGCCCACGCCGGTCAATACGGCACGGGTGGCTCTCCGCAAGAGCGGGCCCAGCCTGCCCAGGAGAGAGAAGTTTGAGTGGAGATGGTGGCTGGCCATCTCCCCCCGCTCCACCGGCGCACGCCAGCCCCCAGCCCGGCTCGGGCAGCCCCCAGCCCCACGCAGGCAGGGGTTTCACACCCCACCGGAGTCCTGCTGCAGAGCATCTCAGCTGAAGGGGGCACCAGGCAGGGCTGATTTGGGCACGCAGGTACCCAAACCCCATCCCCAGCCCTCGGTGGGCACCGGAGCAGCGCAGAGGTGCTGCCTCCAGCTCTCCCTTTCCCTCCGCAGAAAGAGGGTGCATCCATCCCCCCGAGGGTGCCTGCATCCCCCGCAAAGCCCCGCTTCCCCGGGTACCATCCGCGACGGGGCTGGGCGCATCCCGGGCACGGTGCAATGCAGCCCCCGGGCGCATCTCCCCCTTCCCGGCCCGCTGCAGCCCGAGCTCCGCAGGCGGCCCGGTGCAGGATGCGGCCCGGTGCAGGATGCGGCCCCATCCTCCCCTCCCACAGAGGAAACCCCGCTCCCACAGCCCCTCCAGATGGCTGCGAGGAGACTAACGCAAGCTGACAGGCTCGGCGCTCTCGGCCAGATGGGGCTGGCTCCTGCCTCCTCCTTTCCCCCCCTTCTCCCCTTGCTTTTTGCTCTTTTTTTTTTTTCCTTGCACAGCCCCCCTCAAAGCACCATCCCCCGGGAGGGGGAGGAAGCCCTGCTCACCCGGGACAGGCTGGACAAGGACTTCCCAACTCCCCAGCCCGGCGGGGGCGAGCAGGACCGGGGGGTGCACCGAGTTTTTGGGACGACCTTGCAGGCAGGTCCTGCGATG
>WAAD01039271.1:211586-480355 GCA_013389945.1 Fregata magnificens
CCCCCCCCGGGGACATCCCCCCCCCGGGTGACACCAGCGATGCCCTGACTCAGTTTCACCACCTGCGTGACGATGAGAGGGAGACCCCCTCGTACCCCCCACCTTTGCTTTTGGGGGGGCTGGTGTCTGCAGGGGCTCTCCCCCACACTGTCCGAACAAACCTCTTCCTCCTATAGGGCTAACTCCCATATGCAAATTGCTCTAAAAGCAAATTTTTAGGGAATAACTCTTCAATTTGTAGCATGAATCTACTTCTATTCCAGATCAAGGCTTTTTTTTTTTTTTTTTTTTTTTTCTCCTGTGCTGTAACCACACTCAGATTCCTCACACCGAGACCATCCGCTGCTCCGAGCAGCATCTGGGCCACTTACGTCCCGCTTAGGTTCAAACACACTCCCGTTACTTAAGCTCCTCGACACGTGCCAATTTCTGGTGCCTATTTCACAACAACAGAAACAAGATAGACCTTTCTCCAGCTCAAGATACCTAAAACCACCACATCTGTCCCTGCCACAACCCAACATCAAGAGCGTGACACCAACGTGCCTACGTACACAAGGTTCTCAAGACCTTATTTTTTTCAGCCTTTTTCCAATAAGGAGAATATTAGAGGCACTGAACCCCGAGACTCCTATTTGACACAATCCAAACAAATAATACCTTGTTAAATATTCATTATTTTCATTGGTGGTAAGGATGTCTCATTTTGTTGCTCGAGGTGACTCACAGCCTCTTAAAACAACATTATAGGCAGAAAAATGACGAAGCAAAAAAAAAAAAGAGATATCTTGGCTTTTTGTATTTATTCCTCCTCAGAGGATTCCAAAATCTGAGCTGTTCACTTTGCAATTCAGAAGAAGATTTGGCTGCAAACTCTTGGAAAACCACGCTGTGTTTCTCTCTCTCCTCTCCATCACTGCCACCCAGAGAGACTCTCCGACTCAGATCTGGGCCAGCCTTTGTGCTGAAGAAAGGTGACAAACCACAGGTGCCGGTCCCTCTCCTGAAGTCCCATCGACAGGTCTGACAGTAACGATCCGCACGTCAGAAGCTGGCAGCCAGGGAGGGATCGGCAGCTCTGGACAGATGTCCCCAACAGCCCTGGCTGGTGCCCGCACGTCTCTGCCACCAGCCAGCCAAAGGGTCGTGCTGTCCCTAACTAGGGAGATGCATCTCGCCATCCTCAGGTTTTCCCCAAGACCTCCGCTGCTATCATCCATCGATTTTCATGGGGGACTCATCAAAACAGCAGCTGGTGTAAAGCTGCGGCCTGATGCAGAGAGCTTTCGGCTCTCCTTCCTTTTCCTCTCCCAAGGCTTGGTTCACACCATAGACCTCGAGGAGGTTCGACTGATCCGGAGCTCTCCACCACCATTTCATGGTACCACCAGGAGCAGCCTACAGCCTGCTAGTGCCTGCACAACCTCCCAGCTCATTAGCACGGGAAGAGCTAACAGCAGTGGTACCACTAATGACCCAGTCCTGGGCCGCACACATTCCGTTCAGCAGGATATTTTTCGGGAAGCAAATAAAGGATCTGGGGTATTTAATACCTGGTCCTACCCACCCCGTGATGTTATGGCTTGAGCTGTTCCTCCGGCTCAACAGAGCAATGCAGAAAGCTGTCCCTGCCCCAGCTACCTCCAGCTGATACATTTTGCATGGGGAGATGCTTGGTAAAGGGTAAGGATTCCTGCCACCGTCACAGCACCTCATCCTCTCCGCTTCCTCCGCACTACTCCGCCAACACAAGTTATCTACAATAACACAAGATGCCACATAGCAATTTTTATCACTTTTCACAACGCTCCTGGATTTGACCCCGGCTGCCAAGCCAGCTACCGTACTTCCAGCAGCTGGAAGCAGTTGATGCGGTTAGTTTGGTTTATTACCTACCCATTATGCTTTAAAAAACACAACTTCCCTGTCTATTTGCCTAAGCAAAGAGAACAGTTTATAAGAAGGCCCTATGCAGTAGCTGCTCGTCTTACGGATTTGCTCTATGCATTATTAATTCACACAGCGCTTGTTCTGAGCACGTATATTTACCCGATGCACCAGAACAGCTCTTAAGGAGCCTTTGGCTTGTGGCTTTGTGGAACATCAACTTTTCATGTTGAACAGCAGGTGATGTTCAACAGAATGCCTTGCAATAAATGCCTAATATCCATTACGCTCATACATATCTATGTGCCAGGCTGATGTGAACATACAGATAGCAGGGCTGCACTCCCGAGATAGGGGGATGGGGGGGGGGGGNCACATATACATATGGTGTTAAACGGGAATACCATGCCTCCATGTGTACCGAGCTGCAGAAGGCCCCTTTTGGCAGAAATTTCTGCAAAATTTTAGATGATATTTCCCCCCCCCCGGCCAGATCTGAATAGAAGACCAAAACGCAACACCTTAGCTAAAAGTCTATAGGGGAAAAAAAAACCCAAAAAAAAACCCCCATGACATGCTGCTTTGAAAGGAAACCTCTAACTGGCTCTAAAAGGAGCGTTGTGACCTTGCTGAACAGCACTGCATAATTTTTAATAGACATTTTTTGCTGGAACTGACATACTCCCAGGCGTGGTTTTATTCCGCTAACATTTTTCCAGGGGGAAATGCCATGTTTCATTGGATTTTTTTCATCATCCTTACATATACATACCTATAATTACTATATGCATTACAATAGCATTCATAAGCCTTTGATAAGATCCTGGTTCCATTATGTTAGACTCTGTATGTACACCAGGTAAAAAAAAAAACAGTCCCTCCCTTGAGCTCTTAAAGTCAAAATAGAGAAAGCAGAGAAAGGTGTTGAGACAAGAGGAAATTACTTCCCATTTTATGGCTAGAAAAATAAGACTTGAAAAGGGGAAGTCGCCACGTGAAGTCAAGATGAGAATTTCCAGCCGCGTCAAGAACGGAAAAAAAGTCTTCTGAATCTTAAATAAGGGTTGCAGGATTTGCCTGCTTCCTCTTGCAGTGTTTCCCCACCCTTGGTTACTTCTGCCTCTAGTTTCACCAGCGCAAGGGGAGAGTTAAGGGAACACTTCTACCAGCTATACCAAAATATCAAAGATGAGTTATGTGCAAAATATCCTTTTCCTTAATGAGGGATAGGAACTGAGGGGGGAATTCGTAAAGCGTACCCCAGCCCACATCTGCATACAAAGGCGTTTTGGCACTCCCGTGCCCTTGCGTGCACAGGACACATGGAGCCAGACAGACGAGTGCCCGCAGGCAGCCGCCGTGCGTGTGGATGCCTGGCTTTGCTCCTTTAATTACACCTCCTACGGGTGAGAAAGATAAGCCCAAATGGAGTGACTTCATGAAGGGAGGAAGCCTATAAGTTATTCATAAGTTCAGGCTCAAGCTCCTCTCTTGCTTTCACTCCATGACACCTTCAAAACATATTATTCATCTATTTTTTCCTCCTCTGGGAAGAGAGATGGTAATTGTAGTAAATATATCACTGCAAAGTCATCCTCACAGCCTCCGAGCCTGCACGGCGCTAGGGGTAGGGATCCAAGGCAGCGGCTGCTCTCAAGACATTTTGGGATGCCCAGGCTCCGTGGAGGACATCCTCCCGCTGCCGTGAGGCCGTGGGTACCACACTGGTGGCGAGCAAACCCGCTGGGGGAAAACCTCCATCTAGCCCATCACCAAGACATTTACCACCCCCAACACTTTCAGGTGGCAAAAATCAAACCCTACCACTCCCATCGCCTCCACCCCATTTTGGGTCAAAGGCCCACAACGCCCATTGAGCATTTGCAAACAGCTCCACGGCAAGTCGAACAGAAGACTTTCCTACATCCCCACCAAGCCCGTCAGAGCTCGGACTGGGACCGCTGATTCCCTTGGGTTGCTGCACCCCATTTTCATCCCAGCCCGATAACATTTGGGCAAATTTTGGGCTCCGTTTCTGGCTTGCAGGGACAAAAATAAAAAAACCAACACGCAACAAAACACAATCGCCAGCAGCCCTGCCTGCAGAGAGCCTTTGGAAACAAGAGCCACAGCACAGAGGTTTTGTTTGCCCTCTCAAGGCTGTTCCAGACAGAATAAAGCACCTAATGCTACTGCCAACTGAAGCAGCTCTCCTTGAGCTCGAGAGGTTAGTTTTTCTGAATGCAGCGACACGGATCCTTGTCTCGGCCCCACAGCACAGAGGATTTGTTGTACTCCGGTGCAAAAAATAACCCTGAAAGCAACATCTATGGTCACAGCAGGGAGGGGAGGGCTAAGGCATCGGTATAAGGCGCCTGGGAGAAGAGAGACCGGGCATGGATTTTTATTTGTCCTCAATTCCCAGGGAGGTCATTTACTGCAGTGCCCCTGGCACTTCCCCAGCCCTTTCTAGCACATTTAATTCTTGTGAGTTTTCTTAATCTCATCTCCTTCATTGGTTATTGCTCCTTCAGTGCTGAACTCAGCAAGATCGCTTCTGTTTAGAGAAAGATTAGCGCCGAGTACATTAAACACGGGAATACCATGTACTAAAGGGCACTGGGTCACCATCCCAGCTCCGAATGCCCCGTAACACCTTCCTGAAAACGGGTGCCTCTTGCTGGGCCAGCTTTTAGCTCAAGTCTGCAACGCCTAATGCACAGCAGCCTCTCCCAAGCGGCAGCCCCAGTGGAGCACGTGGCAAGGAACCCTTCGGAGATAAAAACCCCAGCAACCAGCAGCTCCAGTGCTGAGCACACCTTGTTTCCCATTGAAATTGAACTGATGGCAAATTACATGCTGAGGGACAATATGATCTTCACAGCAGAAGCAGCACAAAGGGTGGATGGAAAAGGAGCTGTCTCAGCCAGGCAAAATGCCTGCCCAAGTATGAGGCACTGTGCGAGCCCCAAACTCCTTGAACTCCTCCTCAAAGCTGCAAACTCAGAGGGAGCAGTGACCGGCATCCCTGCAGGGAGGGGACGCACACAGCGCCGTGCTTGCAAACCGAGCCCTCACTTAGAGCACAAGCACCAGTCATCTGTATTACCTGGAGAATAAAATTTTCCCAATTTCAAGCATGTTACAAAAGGCGAGACAACAGGGTTTGACCTGACAAGGTGTGAGAGCCACCGGAGGTGCTCAACAGCCACAGTCTGCTTGGTCCCGCTATCCCCTTAATTTATTCCTTTCCCCCAAACAAACCAGATTCCCCCTTATTCCAAAGATTTTGCAGGGACGTTTTCCAGCATCCCATCCGCCAGAGCACGTGCTGCCATTAGTCCCTGTCCCAACCGGACTCTTATCGCGGCTCACCGCCTCCGCTCCCTGCTTTCCAGTTGATTAGATGTCTATTTACCTACGGATTACAAGGAGGCAACAAGTCCACCCGGGGAAGAGGCACTGTTGCACGGGCAAAGACTCTGCAAACAGATGGCTCGAGAAGATAGAGAATGTTTACTACCTTGTGCACGCTTCTGGGCTTGAGGGTGACACAGCCCTGGCACATCCCTACGTTTCTCTCCCCCCCCATCAAGCTCTCTACCACCCTCTCTGGGACTTGGAGAGTGAAGACAAAGGCTCAGCCAGCTGCCTGGGTCTGTCCTGGAAGATGTTGCAAGGCATACCGGTTTCAAAATACCTGCCCTCAGAGCTCCCAGATTTTTACATTTCTGACCATCTTTTCAAAACTGGCAATGGAATATTCATTTTGGGGGCAGAATCACTCGCACAGCTCTTCTCCAGCCCCTCTGAAGCTAGTGGCCACAGGGAGACGGCCGGGGCTCAGCAGCGACCCAGCGCACCAGTTTGGCTTGCGGGCAATAAAGGAGCCTGCAGCCACCTTGATGTTCCAGGCGAGATCCTTGAGCAAACTCGCCAGGACCTGGGAACACACGGAAAGCCACCAGATGCTATTTTTTGACCAGTATTCTCAATTCTGGAAGGGCCACCCTCAGCGCAGCAGAGGTGATGCCTTTGCTGCAGTGCTCAAACACACCCAGCCCCTATTTTGCCTCCGAGAGCAGGTGTGACACCTCCGAATCCAGCCCAGCCTCTAATTACCAGTCGATCCTTGGCAGGCCTCAAATGTGAGAGCCTTTGTACTCCAGACGAAGGCAGAAGGAAAAATAAATGTGCACGTTACAAAACACTTTCAGTGATGAAAGTGCCATTTGAGACCCTGCAGACTGTCTAGGGATTTTTTCCCATCTAATTCATGTCTCCCACTCTCCAGCTGCCAAAAAAGAAATGCGGGTAAGTCAGCCCTGGGAGGAACGAGATTCATTTTCCCCCCAAATAACCCGCATTTGCAATTTTAGCTTCTCCCGCTCGTCCTGCCGCCCCAAACTAATTGCATTCCCTGCATGCTCCTTTTCCTTCTCCCCCTACCCCAATCTTTAAAGGCTTGTGGTGTTATACAGAAGGCTCAAAGCACATTCAAGATTAGTTCTGTAACCTGCCCGGCAGAGTCAGAAAATTGAATGTGGTAGAAAAAGAAGGGAAGGAAAAAAAAAAAGAAAAAAGAAAAAAAAAGAGCTAGCTCTTGTCAAGAGCATGGTAGTACAAGGAAGTGATTTTTCTCTCCCCATTTCAGTTGGACGTTGCTGTTTACGTCCGTGCTAGACGCTGCATCCTTTCTTCTCCGTCCTGCAGCTGTAGCATCGGCAAATTGGAGAGGGGAGGCACGGGGGGGAAGGCAATAGCAACTGAAATTGGATCCTATTGAATTTTCAATAGGACACCAAAATGTATACATATTTCAGCGTGTGCGTGTACAGATATAGAAGTCAATGGAGGAATCTGTGAATAGTCGGTTCCGAGTAATTACAGTGGAATCATTGGAATAATTAGCAGTTGCTACCAGAACATTCAGGGAAATGAAATGCCAACTGCTGTTTATTAAACAGCGCTTTATGTTCAGTTTAGGGTGTTTGGGATGAAATCCGGTGGCAAATACACCGCATCACTGAATGATTGGAAAAGCCTGGGATCATTAAGGTTGTTCAAGCCACCTTGCTCCTTCTTTCCCTCTTTCTCCCTTTCCTTGCTGTTTCCTTCCTCCTTCCCTTCCCTTGCAACTCCAGTAGCCTCGGGAAGGGGCTCTCACACAGCTCTGATGCCACAGGAGGAAGAAATATGGTCTCTGCCCTCAGATCTCACCACCGCACCACAGGCACCGCAGCAGTGCTGCGGGATGCCGGCACTGGACCGGAGCAGCTGGCTGGGATTATAGACACCGAGGTGGGACGGGACTTGGAGAGCCAGCAACTAGAGGGTCATCCTTGATCAGCCGCAACTTTCAAAAGCTTTGAAGTTCTGGGTTTTTTCATGAATATCCTGGGAAAGATGATGCGCAGCCCACCCGCACGCCCACGCCTCCAACGCCACCTGGCACATGCTTAACTTTCTTCTTTCTTCAACAAGACCAAAGGCCATGTAAAATGGCTGTGCAGCACAGGACAAATCCAGAGCACGACCAACAGGTTTGAGCCTTGCAACAGCAAAGCATCTGCTAGGAAAAGTACGCAACCCATGTATGAAAGCCAGGGAGATTCTGGAAACTTATATTTAGGAAGAAATATTAATTTCTCAGCCTAATAGACATTTTCTGACATGGTTCTCAGCTTTGCAAAATAGGACAGAAAAAAAAGATCAAAAAATCACGTAAGCCTCAGAAATGCACAGCCCCCGGCCTGCTGGAGGTTGTTCCCACCATCCCCATGTCTGAGTCAGGATTACGAAGGAGGATGTTGCATTTGGATCCTGATGGAGTGCAGAGGGAAAAGCAGAAAGAGGGGCAGGATGCCACTGGGCAAGGTAGATAGGGAGCGTAAGTCCACGTCCTTCACCTGCTCCTACCCACTCTACCCCCAGCTGCTGTAGCATAATGTAACCAGACGTGGATTGACTGAGGAAGGAGAGATAAAGTTTTAAGCAGATGGAAGCGCCTATGTGTATATGCACACGATTTAGGTATCTCAAAAGATTTCACGTAATTCACATTTCTAAGCTTCTCCCTTAGCAATGCAAGAGGCGAGCATAAACGAGACAGGTCAAAAGCCTCATAAGCTTGAAGCATCTCCAGGTTTGCAAAATCATTTTCAAAAGTTTCCAGTTCTGGATTGAGCAGGGTTACCTAATGCCAGTCAGATGAAACCACACTCCCAAAAACTCACTGTGCAGGCAACTTTGCACCTCATAGCCACAGTATAAACCACCTTCAATGCTTTGAAAACAGATTTACACCCTTCAGACACACATCATCTTGTAATCAGAAAAAAAAATACCCCAATCTACGGTACCTTGGAGATGTCTTCTCCTCGAGGTGATGCAGCAGTCCAGCACGGCCAGGAGAGTCGATGTGTCTGCAAGTCAGGCTGGCCCTGCCTGCAACAGGAAGAAGATGCTCATGCACGCAAGGTACAGAGAATTCAACTGTTTCTTGCTAGTTTAGTTACTGGAAGAGCAAATGAAACAATTTCTAACAATTTTTTATGAGCATAACAAAATGGCTTAAGGAGATGCATAGAAACCTTCCCCCCTGCACAGTCCAATCCTGAGCTGGAAAATGTAAGAAACTCTACAGCAATTTTTTGGGTTGGTTTTTTGGGGGATAACACTGTCCTCAAGCACCGAGCATCCTCAGCCGGCACCAGGATCTGTACAGAAGGATGCAGGAGAAGTGCCTGACTGTGCAAACGAACAGAGCAGGGAATTCAGGCTGTATCCCAGTGAAAACAGGGGCCCAAACCCATAAAACTATGGGCAAAAATACAGACTCCCTATTAAACACGAAGCTAAAGTAACCCCACAGCCTATTGACAGCTCTACCACATCCATCCACGCTAACTTGGCTTATCATACCTATTAACACTTTGCAATTTGGTGGCCTCTTTCTTTGTACCACCTCTGCTCTGCAGTAAAGGCAACTTCCAGCATTGAAAAACACAACTAAAAAACCACAATGAAACAAGCATCCAACACAATAAAAATAAATTAAAACCCCTAGAGGGCACTGAAAAGAGTTGTGGCTTCTTTTACTGCATTTTCCAAGGTGCTGTTTAAACACAGACAGGGGAAGGTGCATAAATACATCAGTTCAGCCCTCTGGCCTGCAGAAGCCTTGGCAGAGCACAAAGAGCGACGGGAGCCGGGATAATTATACCTATGTCTCCGTACAGTCAGCATGGCTGCAGCCCGCTGCCTGGGTTACGCTCCGCAACAGCTCGCCCATCCCCACGCAACAGGCTTTGGGCCCCGACCCAGCTGACGCTGGAGTGGGAGGGATGTGAAATTACCGGGCAAGATGCTATCTAATTCCCTTCTCAGATCATCCGCTGGTTTGCAAGAGATGTCAAAATTGAGCTGTCTCAGCCCCCACGCCTCCACAGTGTGGGTTTTCTAACCCTGACCAGCATCCGGCTTCCTTGCACCAGATGCTGTAAAACCACATCTTTGCCACCAACACCCCCAGAAGTTTTACATCTAAGCAAGAAACAGCCAGTATTTCCAGCTGGGACTGGTCTTTCCTTTCTTTTGCTGCCCAAGGTGGGAGGCACCACAGAGGAGAGGGTGGCACAGCACATCGTAGCCCCTTCCCTGCTACCTTAAGGGGTGCAACGTTAATTTGCTCCAGGGAAGGCTCACCGCCTGCATGGCATGTAGACAGAGAACACAGGTAGCACATACACACCGGGAGGGCAGTTTCCTCTCCCCAAGCACTGGCTTTACTGACATTTCTCCCACAAAATGCACAGCCAAGCCTCTGTGCTCCACAGGGGCGCCCCAGGAGAAAGCACAGCCTCAGATGTGCTTCAAAATTAGCAGGGGATGGGGAGCAAAGAGCATTTGCCTCTTACTGCATCTTGCACATCCACCTTCCCCATCCTTTCTCACTTCACCCTAGATCCCCCTTGGCCACACACCCGATAGCTCCAGCCGGAGATCCTGTTACCTCCCGGGCTAGCAGCCTGTGCACGAGGAGGGTCAAAAGCATCTCTTGAGCTACGGCTTGACCTGAAGAGGTAGAGCAGACGGATGATAATCACTGCAAAGTGCTGCAGCGCATGCTACCAACACCACCAGGTCTGGCTGAAGCTTCAAAAGCAAGCTGCCATGAGAAGGGGGATGAATGCCTAAAAAGCCCTCTCCCATTTTGCAAGAACCAGGTCTCCAGGCAGCAAATGGGAGAGGCCAACTCACCTGCTGGCAAAGCTCCTCAGCGCAGCCCATGACACCAAAAATAAAATTATTTCTCCTCCCAGACAGCACCCACTCCTCTCCAAGAGCTGTCTGTCTGCCCAAACCACCCTCCTGCCTGCCTTTTATCCAAGCAGGAGGTGCCCCCCCCCCCCCCACCCCCNCCACCTGGGAGGCAATTAATCAGTCCCAGGCAAGGCAAAACCCAATTCCTCTGAGCAGCATCACAGGCATTGCAGCTCACAGCACAACGAGCCACGTCAGGCTCAGGTGGTTTGTGGTTATTGATAAACTCCACAGGCTTTTTCAGCCATGAGGGAGCCGCAGCTCCAATGGCTGAGCAGACAAGCCCCGGCTTTCTCTGCATTTCTGCTGCAGATACGGGTTTCTTCAGCTCCTTTCCCCAGTGACTGCACAACTTTGCAGGCATTAAACCAGATGTAGCTGCATGGCAGTTGCTTCTTGAGTTACTCCCACTTGTTAAGCCAAAAAAAAAAACCCCAAACCCAAAAAAACCCCAAAAAAAGAGTCCTTGGTGTCTCCAGGTAGCAACTCAAGGCAAATTCTCCCCACCTGGATGGTCCTGGGCCACCTGGGGAATCAGCCCACCCACAACATGCAGAGTCTTGGGCAAAGCATGCTCCTGTCCTCCCTTTAAGAGCTAGGTAAGAGCAAGGAATTAGCAGGATGGAAAGGGACAAAGTGCATTGGGGACACCACTGGGAGATGCACACTTGGAAATTCATGCCACACATGCCGATGGCACCGCTGCAGGGAAGATAACCCACCGCTGCCCCAGTGCTGTCCACGACCGCAGCCTCCCTCCTTTGCCGATTCTATCTAATGCGATAACACTCATAATAAATATTGTTAAAAATGAAAGTCTCTCTGGAGACTTCAAATCTCAGGCACAGGTGTTCAGGCTGTGCTAATTGGGTGACTCATTCATTAAAGGGAGTGCAATTTAAAATCTATTACATTTTTTAAAACACAAAGCTTTCCCCCCCGCCCCATTTCCAGCCCAAGCCCAGCAGTAGCCAGGCTCCCCCTGTGCTTAGCAGGGCTGTTTCTGCAGCGGAGGAGCAGGACACAGACCTTACCCTCTCCCATCCCCTGAATCCTGCTGGCTTTTAAAATGTCCCCTCACTTTTGCAGGGCCCTTCTGATATTTTTTTCTTGTAATATTCATGTTTTAAAAAAATAACTAAAAAAGGGAAGTTGGAGAAAAGTGGAAAGGAGAAAAGCTGCAAGGATAGATTGGGCAATAAAAACCAGCTGGGCTGAAGGAAGTGACAAACTCTTTAGTCTGGGGGGGGGGAGAGAAGAGGGAGGCCCAGTTTGATCAAAGGAGAAAATGCCAGGTGATTTCTCCTAGCAGGGAAAGACACAGCAATAACCAACAACCAAAAGTTAAAAGACAGACAAATTAAATACAGCACAAATGTTTAGCAGCAAGGGTGATTAACCTTTAAAATCCACTACCAATAGCAGTCCTGGATTCAGCATCTCCCGAGATCCTTAAATCAACCCTGAACACCTTTTTGGAAGATTTATGTTCGACAAACACGAAATCCTAGGCTCAGGAAAGAGGTATCTGATGACTTTCCAGGGCCTGTTTATGTGATCTAAAAGTCCCTTCTGGCCCTAAATTCATTGCGCCGCTGCAGCTGATCCTCAATTGATCTTGGGAAGCACAATCCTGCACGGCCAACCCTGAAATCAAACCCCAAAGTTTGTCACTGAAGCTGCTCGCTATGTTTCTGCTGTCACAATCTCCCACCCGTGCGTTGCCCGAAATTCAAGCTAAACCGAAACACGATGAAATGGGGTAAAAGTTTCAACCAAACCTTCTCCCCCTGCCCCTTTGCAGTTGACTTTTGGTGAAAATAAAACAAAAAAAAGGGCAGCTGGAGAGACTATTCTCAAGAAGTTGTTTCTGGCTGCAATTTTGCAAATCCAAACAAGAAACGAATTGACCTAAGCAGCTGCCCTGGCTTTGCCAGGCACCCAAATACTGTTTGCATACAAACAGCTCTGTGCTATACGGTGTGGACAGGTTACCGGGACACGTTGTCCTGCTCCTTGGGCAGAACAAGCAGTGACAGAAAAACATTTTAGAACGGTGTAATTGCAACCGCGGTGGAAGTTTTGTGTACATAGACCTACTGGCAGAAGGAGAAATCATGCTTCCAGCCGGCAATATTATAGCGGCAAACAGTTTGAGTGCCAAGGTCTGCTGTGGCTCCTTCTCTCTGCCTTTCCTCTCCAAGATGATGTCCTTCATTTGCTCTTGCCCTGAGCTTTCATGCTCAGTGATTACCAGAAGTCACTGGAGCTTTATATAGTTCACCTCGTGGTTACCGCGCTGCGTACCACCCAAACAACACCCAGGGCTCCTGCACAGCCTAAAGACACGACTATGGGGTGGACGACGGCACCCAGGACACGTTGCATGGTCACAGCATTGGGAGACGTGAGTTTCCAACACTAAAACTAAGCACAAACACACAGGAACGGTGTGTGGTCCTCACCTGCACGTTAAGCTAACGCATACAAACAGAGTATAGCCCAGCATCGCTCTCCTCTTAAGATTTCCCTTTGCTGCTGATTTATATCAGCAACCACTTCTAGCACAGACCTGGTTGAACCCCACCTTCTCTCCCTTTCTGCTTCAAGATGTTGCCCTTCATTTTTTCTGGGTTCATTTGCTCTTCCAGCAAAGGATTTCCCTGCACCACCAGTATTTAGCAGCAAAGTGCGTGGTTCAACCAACGTCTTCTCCTGAGCTGGGCTTCCCCCAGAAATTTCCCACCTATCTCAGCCTCTACCACCGTTGGCCCAGACATGGATGTGCAGGCACTCAAGGCGTGCAGTGAGTGGAAACGCAGAGATTTAGCCTTTGCCTGGCTGGCCTGCGCAGTGCGAGCAGTGAACAAGCAATAACCTGAAATTCAATGGCTCCTTCAGCGTGCACTGGGGCTGAAATCTCAACAGCAGCGTCTTCCTTCTCCATCGGTCCCACTAACCCTGGCTGATGAACGCCTTTCCCTGCCTCGGGAGCGCTTCTGCTTGCACTGCCCTCGCCAGAAGCTCCACTCACACCCTCCGCACTCCTGCAGCGCATTTAATGGGATCCCACCGCTCTGATTTCCAAGAGGCGAACGCTCTCTTGACTTGTTCCTGGCACCTGGAAGCACTGGAGGAAGACAGGAGTGATGTCTTCTCCATCGCAAGCTAGGAGGGGGCTACGTTTGCCAGTGGAAGAGCTGGATGCGGGCCTGAAGTCAGCAGCATCCCTCTGATCCAAGCAAGATCAGAAACAGTGCCTTTGGAAGGCTACCAACAGATCTGTCGTGCCTTGTCCCGAGCTGAAAATTGTTTATCCACAGCTTGACTTCCAGCGAACTCACAGGCTGCCCACGGCGGCACCAAAATACTTTTGTGTCTCTGATATGGCTCTGTTACGCACCCGTGGCACCCGGCAAAGCCCCAGCAAGCGTCCCAACACCCAGCCAAGCTGCATCCCCCTTCGGCTGCCGATTCATCCTTTGCCCGGGGATGCATCCTCGCTCCCCCGCAGGCAGCGGCTCACAATGGAGGAAACCGCAGGCCAAGGCAATCTGGAAGCGACACCTGACTCCTGCCTGTTTTGAGCAGCTTTCAGGCAGTTTTCTGGCTCCGAAAAAAACAGGCGAGGACTTGGCTGCTATGGCACGCTGTCAGAGGGAGGAGGGAAGAAAGCAACATGTCTCCTTGTCCTCTTTTCCCTACCCGACCCTAGGGCAGGTGGACAAGATACCCCTGCAAAGAGACAAGATCCCACTACAGAAAATCCCCTAGGAAACTTGGCGATCGCTTTGCCGGGAGGAGGCAGGGGAGCCGAGAGCCGGAGCTGCTCACGGCCGCCTGCTGAACGTACCGAAGGGGTAAATTAAATGCATTCATCTCACCGCAACTCACAATGGCAACATTTTTACCCGACACGCAAGTTTCTGACAATCAACCTAATTTACTTCAATAATAAATGAAAAAGGGAAGTTTTCTTTTATAATAGCAATCAGGGATGAGCGCCGCGGTGCTTTTTTCTGTGGATTTTTTTTTTTTTTAAAGCAAACTCCATTCAACTAATTCTCTTTAAATAAAACGATTCCTTTCTCTATTATTCATTTGAAATACAGAAGGAGGACACGAGAGACTGTGGAAGTGCGTAGTTTGTTTCTGACATCTCTGGAATAGCTTTTAGGAAGACAAAACTCACAGAGCTTAGGGGTTTGGTAGTTAGGAGCCCGGTATTTCCATTTCCTCCCTTTTATGATTTTATAATGTTGCCCATCACTCTGGTGTCTACATGCAAGTCTTTGCTAGTTGAACCTGTGTTATTTGCTCGCTGATATTCATGCAGACCAGTAGTTTAAGGGTCCTGTGCCTATAGGTGTGAGATGCAGCCATGCAGCAAATGCTTGCAGGGCATCTGTCCAGTTTTTATACCAAACCATGAAGTATGCGTGACTATAATGCAAAAAGAAACTCCAGCTTCGGTCAGGAGACTCAGTGAGGAAACAGCCCTTGGGATGCAAAAGGCACGGGAGGGGGCAACGCCTAAAAGGCTGGTTATTCCCTTGCTTTAATTATAGCCTTGCACCAGCTACCGAGAGCATCCCTGCAGCTCTGCACGCAAAGTCCCAGTACAACTGCAGACCTGCCTCCTTTCAATTCCACCAGGCAGGATTCACCTTCACACACCCCCCACCACAATATTTTTAATATAAATATATAAGACATACCCAGAGCTCCCTTTGTCAATGGAGAGAGACCAGCACCTCCAGAGGGCAATTCATCCAACCAGTCTGTCTGGGAGGAGATAAATGGCCTCTGGAGATGCCTATTTCTCTCCACCAACTAGGAGGGAGCCCGAGGCAACCAACCCCGATGTTGCCATCTAACTTTTAGACATGGAAGTCAGAGCAGATTAATCCAGCCCATTACTGTGGCCTTTAATTTTTGCTGGCTTGATTTACAAGTGCTTGCTCAGCACACTAAGCCCCAATGCCGCAACAGAGAGGGGACCCAAAGAATCCTTTTTCCTCTTCCCTTCTTCTCCCGCCTCGGATGCAACCGTCTTTACTCTGCCACGCACCTCACAGTATTAAATACAGGTAAAATAAGAATTATCCTCTCTGAAAGCTTTCTCTCGGAACTCGAGAAAGTGAAAATGTTCAATTAACGTGCATTGTTGCCAGAGGTTTTAACACACTTGGAGACGACAAGCTCTTTCTAAAGGAAGAATGTATCATTATCCTCATTTTGTAGATGGGGAAATGGCTGAGTCATGAATAAAACACAGGTCCAGAGCCGTAATCTACTGCTCTGTCCCTATGAAATATATATAACCCGCAGTGTTCCTTGGTACAACCCCAGGGGCTCTGCCTGACATCAGCACCATTTCCAAGGAGAGCAGAGACCTGCCTGGATACAGCTGTGCCACATCTGGATTCATAGACTTGGCTGGTGTTAACCAAGAGGGTTGAAGGTGTTCACGGTCTGGAGACGTCTCCTTCATTTCGGGGAGGGAGGCTCAGAGCAGTCATGTCCTGGTGTGTGGATGCGAGCCTCTCTGCTTGCAGCTTGCCAGCAAAACTGCAGATAATCACGTTCGACAGAGCTTAGTGAGCTAGTCTGGACAGCCCAAGCCCATCTTCAGGGCTGGAGATGGCTTCTTGCAGCATTTCAGCAGCAGGTAGCACAGCAATGGCTTTGCCCAGCACAGCAGAGGCTCTGACACTGCCCACGCGCCCTTTTTGCTATAGCTGCAGGTTGACAGCATCTCTAGGATGGCGTTCAGCCTTTCCTCGCAGCGGCTCACCACGCTCCTGTGGGGGAAAGACCTGCCTGGAGCCCACACTGCGTCAGTCTTGCATCCTACCTGGGTGCCTCCTGAGGGCTAATTAGGTTTGAGACCCCGATCAGCGCTTGTGGGTACATTTCAAGCTGTCTCCCACAGCCTCCGTGAGATGAATCCAGCCCTTGGCTGTTGAGTTATTGTTAATTGCAGCTATTCCGGAGGCACAATGGTGCATTTTTTATTCCTCCAGCATTGTGTGCTAGCAGGTGGATCCCATTACTGCCTGCGCCTGGCAATGCTAACGGCACCATGTCCCTGCCCTCCCAACACCATGGCTCCCGCAGGTGGGAGCCACCAGCTGCAAGGGAGGAGATAGGAGCCTGAAGGAGTCGTCTTCTGTAACAAGGAAAAGCTAGGACATCTCCTGCTTAACACAGATGCTGTCTTGCTGACACCCTGCCCGACCTGTTCGCTCAGCTGAAAATTACAGACTAACCTCTCTTCAGCTGGGAACACCCTTTCCTGCTCTCAGTGTAATGAAGTCCAGCTTCGTAAAGCAAGTTTCCAGCATCGTGTTGCAGCCATGTATGCAGAGATGGCCCTAAGTGTACTTAGATCACTTTCCCAGGGTTGTTTTCCATCTACCAACAGGTCAGTCAATTAAAACTGGCTGTGCTGCACTAATTTTTCACTCAGCAGCACTTGCTAAGCCAGTACCTAGGGGAGACTGATGCAATGGCTCATCCAAGCCACAGAGCAGCCTGGGTCAGTGCTTGCTTTTGGCCACGGTTCCCCTGGGTTGAGTGGGCAGCATGAAGCTTAAAGTGGCACCTGGATGTGGCTTAGGGGTTTATTTTGCTTGTTTTCCAGTGCAGACCCAACGTGATTCTTCTGGGAGAAATTTTTACCAATTCCCAAAGATTTTGTTCTCCTTGCTTCTTCCTTGAGGGTACTGCAGCTGAAGGAAGATAGCAAGAGGGATCTGCAGGCAATTTAGAGCCTGGAGATGCAATGATTTTCCCCCAGAGGGAATGGAAAAGCCAGGGACCTTGCACTGGAGAGCTGAACAAAGTAGGCACGCGTTGCGGGAACCACAAAACCCAGCGACTCCCACCTCCCCTCCCTACGTATCCCATCTCACACCCAAGACATCACTCCTCCTCCATCCTTCCCCCTACTCCAGTGCTCCCAATTCCATGTGCCGTTTCTCCCCGCTGGTGTCCTGCAGCACGGCCCCCGCTAATCTATGCACTGGAGCTCCAGCTCGGCTATTGATCACTGTTTGCAGGCTCTCTGTAAACTTTGGTTGTAAAGGTTTCATTAGGCTGCCTCACAGTCATTACATCAAGTAATGGAAAACATCCATCTTCTCCTGCTCCTCTGCAGCAGCCAATGGAAATCGGTCTGAAGAGCGTTAATCAAGCTATGAAAATCGTTGGCAGCTCACGCCCTGATGAAGAGGAAATCCTGCTTGGGTTCAGAGGCCACAGCACCTTGGCAGGAGTCTGTTCTCCCATTACCAGAGCTCATCACTTGCATTTCCAGATGAATGAAGACTTCGCTCCTCTCCAAGGACTGCTACGGACAGCCACGGGTCCTGCTACCTGGGGCATGGTACCATCCCAGCCTGCAAGTGAGCAGGGTGTCTCCACAAGCTCCAGGCTATCGTTTCTCCACAGGTTACTCAGCTTTCCATATTTAAACAAGCCCCAAACTAGACCTTCACAAAGGTGAGTCAAGATCTCAAACCTCCCCTTGTACCTTGCAGATGTTTTGCCCTTGGGCAGCTGGATGCCAAAGGAACAGGAGAGAAGGGATTCAGGCTCCCTTGGGGCTCTTGGGGGGCTGGGGAACTTCTGAAGCCAATACTTGGGGTTTAATCAAGGCTAAACACTCACTGTCACCCTTCTGTCAAGTGGCAACAAACATCCCCGGCCTTACAGGTGAGCAGTAATCTCAATAAAGTCACGCTCCAGTACCTACTCTTTAGTCCTGCTGCAGCCAAACAGCAGAGAGCCGTCCCTTATTGCAGAGCGCTCACACGGGATATCAGAGCCCTCTCTCTCCTAAGGCTCAATATTGCCCGAGATTAATATTCTTCACAGAGACTAAGTCCAGCTGCTTGCAACAGCATCTTAGAAAAAAAATAGGGCTCCCACAAAGATGATTAAAAAAATTAAAAATAATCAATCAAAATCATCAAAAAATAATCAAAAATAATCAAAAACATCAAGAAAAAGCCCAACAATTCTTGAGACTGCATCCAACAGCATCGCTATGGATCCTCGACTAGCACGGCACGGTCTCTCCCAGCAATGCCAAGCTCAAGGCTGCATTTCCTAAAGGTCTTTCAACTACAGCAGCGCAGGTTTGGACGTGAGAAGCCACCAGCCCAACCCAAGCTCAACAAAGCCTGAAGAGATTCAAATATCTTTTGCCCTATGGCAGGTTGCAACTGTTTAGAGAGGAGCAGATTTGAGACACGACAGCAGCCTCTAGTTTCAAAGGCCAGTACTGTTCTTGCCCCTGGACCCTCCCCAGCATGAGAGGACGTTTGCTGACCCTAAAAGTTGTTGCAGTTATCTTGGAAGCAAAGCACCTTTTTCTAGCAGTCCTTCCATGTTATTTTAGCAGCTGCTGTCTTACAGACTGCTGGAGTAAGAGATTAATGCTTTAATTATACCATCTGAAAGCTGGGAGGCTGAGCTTTCAAATGGTATACAGCACTGACTTCTGGCACTGGTGGATCTTGAGGGAGTACACGCTAAAATCAAGCTGGAATCCAAGTGAGGAATAGAAGTGGAAAAAGAAGTAAGACAGTAATCAGAATAATGTGCTTTTAATGCCCAATATCTCACAACCAGATGGGGCTAGAAATTAAAGCTTCGTGCTTGTTGCAAGTGGGGGATCCTGTCTTGCAAAGACTTAATCTCTCCCATCTCCAGTCCTGATGTTGCAGAAGGTATCGGATGAGAAAGCTACCTGCATTTGCTCCATGCTCTGGCGCACATCTGTAAGCACCTGATCACCCTCCTTCCCCACCCAGCCAGTTCAGGGGTATGTCTAACTGCTCCTGCATCCCCTGCCCTTCCTCGGTCATGGCCAGCAGCGTGACAGAGGGCTGCTCCTTCCCTACCATGGGCAACGAGGACCAAGCTGAGGACAACCAAGCTGGATTCCCTCGTTATTCACCAGCAATGCCTCCACCACACATGGCAGCTCTGGTGCTGGCTGATGGCACAGCCAAAGCATAACCAAGGCTGGTTCTGCACCCCTGCCACCTCTGCATCCCTGCCATTTTCCTCTTCATTTTCCTCCCCTCTTCTTCCACTCCTCGTTCTTCTCCTCTGCCTTCATTCTCTCACCACGTCCTAACCTATTTTTCTCTCCTCTCCCCCCTCCCCACCATCCCTCTCTCCGCTCCCCCTCCCTCCTCCTTAGGAGGAGATCAATGTACTGGGAATGCTGACTAGGGAATTAAATCCAGCCAGCCTGTCTCTTTGAGAGACCTCTCACTAATCAGCTCGGATGGCTTCCTACCCCCCCCCTCCACTCAACAGAAAACCTGCAATGAATTCGTCCATCCCCGGTTCTTGTCAGCCTGCACACAAGGAGGTAAATGTCTCTCTCATCTGCACTGCACTCGGCTTTTCTTCTCCATTTCTCTATCAAGTAGGTTGGAGGCAATAGCAGGACTACCTTGTCTGCTTCTATTTTCTCACTGAGCTGTGATCTTGACTGGAACGCGATCCGCGAGCGAGTAATTCCTTCCCCTCAGCTGTGGGGTCCATCTGTAGCACGTGGGGCTTCTGTGTTTTGCCACTTCTCTTCTCAGAGCACAGCTGAGAAGGAGAATGGCGCAAATCGGGCTTTTCAGAGCCCCATTGATCTTCTTCCACGTCTTTCAACCGAGGGGTTTTACAGGAATCATGCTTACGCACGCACCGCCGTGCCTTCCACGCTCGGGGCTGTCCTCTGCCTCGCCCTGCGAGAAAGGATGCTCAGGCGGAGGCTCCTCTGAAGCCACGGGCAGGGCAGAGGCAGAGCTGAGCACAGAAACCGGGCAGCTCAGCTCATGCGACCCCATCGCGCAAAACTCTCCAAACCCAGCCCCAAACCGCAGCTGGTTCTGCCTCAACGGCTAAAGCCAGCTCAGATTTCCATCCCGCAGGGACTTTTGCTGCTCTGAAATCTGCTTGCTTGCCCCCAAACCAGTGCTGACAAGTCCCGCTGGCTTTTCCTTCTATTTGTTTTCAGCGAATTCTGAAAAGGTTCGGTTTGGAAATATCGAAGTGTTTCTTTTTGACATTTCTGCTGCCTGGCATTCTTGAACTGCAGTGTTTAACTTGGGCTTTTTGGCCTGAATTGAAACATCAGCTCGGCACAGGTCAGGATTCAGTTCCTGCAATGCAGTATCAGGAGAAACACGGACACGCGGCAGGGGATCGGGAGCTCAAGCTGGGAACCTGGCCGATGGGGCCCACGATCCAAAACACGATCCCTTGGACACGGCAGACGGATACGTACATTAACATTCAACTAAAAGAAAACTTTTGGCTTGCTTTGCTGAAGCAAAACATCCCGATTTCAGCCGCCCAAAGCCTGCTGCAAAGATCTCACTAGAGCCCTCCGAGCAAAATAACGTGGGGGGGGGGGGGGGGGGGGGGGGGGGNGGGGGGCAAGTCCTCATAAAAATAATTAAAAACAAAAGTCAATTTTGTAGCATCTACATGTTCCTTACACAGGCAGTCCCATGAGCAGTAAAACTAATGAAGCCTGGCTGCCTATGGATCGGTGTCTCACGGCTCAATTCTCTGATGTCTAATGAGGTGCAAGCTCTGATCAAAGTTTTTCCCCCACCATCAGGGAATTCATAACAATACCCTCATCTGGGGATCCTCCAAGGCTCTAGTAAAGGATGAGCTCATGCCGCTGCCTCTCCTCCCGCAGCAGCTTTCACTGGGTGGTTTCTCACCTCCCCACCAAGCTGCCTACACCAAACCCACTACGTTTGGGCGCAATGTGGTTGAAAAGGCTCAAAAGTATCACAGACTCATGCAAAGCCCGACGGGAGCTGCTCCCCCAGAAATCCAGCTGCAAAGAGCTTGCCGGACACTTTCCAACCTACACTGCTGCATGCAAGACGGGCACTTGAGTAGTCGTTCATACAGGAAGGAAACATGGACTTTGCAGGCAGCAGGACAGAGCCCTTCTCCTAATCAAAAAACAGCATCTCACCACCACGGATACAGCATTTGCATCACCCCCCCCTTCTCCCCTAGGAGCCAGGGGCAGTAGGAAAGCTGTAGAGTAGAAGACCAAAACCAATTTGAGATGTGTGGGTGGAGAAGAGATAAGTTACGCCGGAGAAGAGATGTTGTTTGGTCCGAGGGGAGGCAGACAGGGAGCGGTAGGAGCTCACCAGCTGCTGGTGCTTTATTGTAATAGAGGAACACAACCAATGCAGAAGTAATTTCCTTGCATGGCTGCCTACGCAGGATGCAAGTGAAGTGAACCAAACTGTACACCAACATGTGTACGACTATGCCTGTGCACTTAAACATGCATGCAAACAAGCTCTGCTTCTCCTAAGTCTCCCATAGGCTCATCTCTGCATCCAAATGAAGCAAAATCAGTGTTTACCAGCATTTCGAGAGCTCACTGACAGCCAAAATACAAGATTTCAGCTTCTGAGGCCTTCCTAGGATTATCGTGTTTCTAGCGCTGGCTGGAATCAACCTTTTCAGTCACTAGCAAAGATGTTAATTGGGGAAGTCCAGAGATAAGCGGGACCAAGGAGGGTAGGATGTACCATACCTTGGTGTGTGCCCGCTGTGACCAAGGGAGGTGGGTTCAAGCAGCCCAGCTGAGTCTTTGAAAGTCCTAATACGACAGGAGGAACCTCAGCAGACCAAGGGAGGACATAAAGGGAGCGGAAACAGAGCTTTTTCCCAGCCATGGACCTAGGTACGTTGCACGGGTTCTCCCTTTACCGTCTCAGCCCACAACAGCGTGAAGATGCAATGCCCTGCTTCACTGTTCCTTCTGAATTCAGCTCACAGGGAGGTTGCTCTGGCATCACTTGGCTGTTGGGGCACTTGCTGCGGAGCGCCCTGGCACGTGGGTTATGACAATTTATACTGAATACTGATACGAGCACAACATTTCTGGTGCCCCTGCACCTGCAACAGCGGCCATGGCCAGCCGGGATCTATCACTTGGGAGATGTGATCACCTCATTGCACTCATGCCTGGCAAAGCCCTGACCGGCTCCAGAGCAAGGAGCAATGACGTGCAACCGTGCAATGCCACCCTTAAAGCAAGTAGTTTCTTCTTAATGGCCGGAGTACACACTGGCCGGAGCACCTGCACACAGTGCTGCGTTGCCAAAGCGGATGCAACCGCTCAGGTTTAGGATCTCTGCAGAGAGACGTGGGTGCCAGAGTCAGAGCTGGCTGCATTTGCCCCTCACTTGGGCAAAGCTAAATCCACTTATACCAGCGCTGGTGAGATGACTTGAGCCGTCTCTGGCAATGCAGGAGCTCAGGAGCTCACTGCTGCAGGGCTACAGGATGTCTTTCACTCAAAGCAAAACAAGCCCATGAAACCCCAAAACCCCAGCGTTGGGGCAGGCTGGCGTGTCGGGGGGAAGCTGTCGCCGCCAAGGCACTGGCATGCGATGAAGGGATGCGCCAGCCTTTCCCCGCTCCAGCCGGAGCCGCGGATGCTGATGGCTGTCAGCGCCTGGCCAGAAGGACAGTTTGCTCCGCTCTGATAGGAGACGGATGCGCTCCCGCTCTTTAAGCTGGCAGCATCTGCTCATTTCCATCGCCGCACCGCCTGGCTCTGTGCTGAGATTACGTGGCATCGGACCACAGTTGACATGAGGTGCCCGACACTTGCGTGCCCTTACGAGACCCCCTCTCGCAGCTGATGCCCACTTGGCATGCCAAGGAACGGCGAAGGAGACATCAGCGCTGTGACCTTGCCTGCTGGGCTCGGGAGACCTTTGAAACGGGCACTACGCTTGACCCTCATGCTCCTCTTAATTAACAGCGCGGGTATTAAACTGCAGCCTTTTATTCACGGACAGGTGTACATCTTTGTCAGAGGTCCCTGCTTAAATCATCCACCTCGTCTCCAATAACAATGCTAACGATGCTCAGAACCGACTCTGGACTGTAAAACATATTTCCCTGATGTTTGTTCAATAATTCCCTGAGAATTAAAAACATCTATTACCGGCTGCAGGATGCTAAGAGGCCCCTGGAGCAGAGACCAGGCTGTAACTCACTGGAGGGGCTCAGCTGATGCCGCAGATGCTGTTAGAGTACGAGGCTCTGGTGCTCTCTGGCATTTGATGCTGTACCAACTCGTGGGCACTGCAGCATCGTCACAGCACAGGATTAGGGGTTATCAGCCGCGCCCAAGTCCTTGAGGCGCTCCAGGAGTGCTCCCGGGACACAGATCTCCAGTTGCTCTTTACTGTCCCATTACCATCATTGCCACTATAAGTGCCGGGAGGTTATCCCGAGGCACTGGGACCATATCAAGGCTCCATGAGACGAAACATCCCAAAATAGGGTCCTTGCTCTGCATCACTCACAAGCTCAGTATAAAAGGAGCGAGGAAAGCTGCTGAGGAAAGGCAAGCGCGGAAGGAGGGAGGATCACACTGTGCCACTCGGTGGCACTGCGGGAACGGAGCCCAGGTGTCCCCAGCCACGTCCCAGGCAGCGTCACCAGCCTGCTAAAAATACCTACTTATCCCCCAAATCTTAAGCCGTAGAGCGCGCGAGAGCTGCCTCGACGCAGACCATGCCACAGAATAGTCCCCATTCCCTGTCATGACTTCTGGCAGCTCAAAAATGTTGTTTCTGGAAAAATATTTATCCTGTTAATGAAGCAGAGGCAGCAGCGGAGGCCCCAGAAGGTCAGAGCAACGCTCGTTGCAATCAGCTCCCTTCACAGCTCCCGCTGAATGGGGCTCTGATTGCAGATGCCAATCAGAGCACTCAATTTTGCCTGCCTATTTGGAAATTAAAACATAAAGGCACTTTCCCAGACACCGCATTTAGGGGTGGTTTATATAACATAATCTTGTGGGCAGAAAGCCAGGCGGATTCGGAGGGTGGGACGCTGGAGCCGAGCAACTCCACGTAGATAGGAAATGTGTCTTACGCATCTTAAAACACACGCTCCAGGGAGAGCTAGGGAAGGGGTCGGGGGCTGCTATCCATCGAAACCCCACCGCCATCACCCAGAGCCTCCAGGACACGAGGTTTTCGTGCAGGTCCTATCTCTGTGCCTCAGGACTGAGCTGTTTCCAATGGCTGCTAGCCAAACTGCAGGCTGCAGTTTTGGTTCCACTGCCTGTTATTTTTAATTATTATTGGTATTTCTAAGCATCTTTGCATCTCACCCAAGCACTGAGACAGTTGGATGATCAGCAGGCAAGAGGAGAAATGAAAACAAACTAATCCAGTCCTGCAAAAGCTCAGATCATAAAATGCACAATGCTCAACTGCTGCGGAGCGGCTGGACTCATCCCGCAGTAAGCTCTCATGATTTCCATTTAAATCATCCGAATTAAAGAGCAGTTCAAGTTAGAGCATCTGCCTGAAGATTTTCATGCCTTTCCATGCCCCCACGAGCACAGCTGTTTGGATCACAGGTGGAAGAGCTAGCTGAAAAAAAATCACGAGCCGAAGACTGATGGAAATTAGACCTAAGCTGGAAACTATCTGCTTGCACGTTCCCAAGTGCATAGGGATGAGATCTCACCACGCTGAGCTGCGTCCCAAGGGGACACTTAGGTGGCAGCACACGGAGGACTCAAGTTCACCATTTCCAGGGTTTTGCAGAATTTAAGAGGAGCCGAGCAGAAAAGCACATGCGGGGTTGCTACCCGCTCGGATGAGATTCAGAAGATGCAAGGGAGGAGCTCCAGAGCTGAAGAGCCAGCTTCAGCAGGGCAATACACTCACTGCCTCTGCTCCCGGGGCCCAGAGAAGGGGCTGGGACCCTGGGGCGATGCATGTCACCCCCTTCCTGAGGCCGCCGCTTGCTCCTTGCACGTTCAGAGGACGTGCTGGTAAGCAGGCACTGATCAAGTGATCCCAAGTAAGATCTTTTCCCTCTGGCCCAGGTACGATTTTCTTTGTGCTTTACTCTTAAATCAGCAAACGCTTCCAGCCCTCGCTGTCCTGGAGAAGTGAGGAGCTGAATGCAAACCTCTCCCAGGGCAAGCAAAGCCGGCCAGGGAGCCAGAAGCAGCTCTGTCCCTCCCTCAGGGCTGGGGGACAGAGCCCTAGGACACCTCTGACATGGGCTATGGGATGGTCCAACTGAGAGCCAGTGCTCGGACAAGAGCCACCGTGTTGGGAGGAGAAACAATAGCGAATGCCCCGGGCAGCTCCCTGCCCATGCACACAACAGGGCTGTCTCGGCAAGCCCTGCGGCACCGCAGAGATGTGGTGGCCTCCTGCCATCCTCTGTAGGCATAACCCTCAGGGGCACATCCAACCTGACCATCATTTCCATCCTCTGGTTTAGAAACACAGGGAGAGCAACAAGGATGTAACAGGGGAAAGAAGAACAAAAAAAAAAACCCACCAAGAAAAATAATCCTGCTTTCTCTAGATTAGCCCCTTTTCCCCATGTAGCCTCCCTGCCCCGTGCAGCAGCTAATGTTAGCTCATGGGTTATGCAAGCACCTTACAGAGAGCTCCTATTTAAAGCTCTGCTTTGGTGACAGCACATGACACAGACATTTCAACCCCCCACACAAACCGTCCTGATGCGTTTCTGCTCATTCATTCCCTTCGCTCGCAGCCCGCCGGAGTACACATCTGCTCCCAGGTCTTCCCACCGCATGGAAACACTGTTCTCGAGTGCCTCCATGCCTGTACTCAAGGCTGTACTCCAAAAAAAGGCTTTAATTACAGCATAAGAGAGCCTGTCAGATCTCTTAATTTAGCCTGTTTTTTTAATAATTAAAACACAAGACATTTAAAGTAGAAAAGTGTTGGTGGGCAACTGAAAGCAAAGCCCCCAGCGACGCTTTGGGAAGGTAAGCGACGCACAAGCAACTGCTTCCCATGCTCCTTGTTTTCTGCCCCAGGGGCAGGGACAAGGCAAGTTACAGCTCTAGCTTGATTTACAAAAAAAAAAAGGTCACATCACCAATACGTGGCTGCCAGTAGGGAGCAGCAGGGCAGCTCATTAAAACACTCGGGGGAGTGCGGGACAGCAGCGGAGAGGTGTCCTCGTCTCCGCAGGAGCTCCAGCACATCGTGCCAGCAGCCCTACAGCTACCCCAGCTCAGCAGTGGCCCTAAACCCCGCCACATCCCGAGGCTGCTGTCCCCAGGAGAGCAGCATCTTGCCATAGGAAGGATGCTCAACCCACGAAGCCATCCGGCCCCGTCAAAGCTCAGCCCAGCACCTTCCTTACAGGTAGGCGAGATCATTGCTGCAGGACGGCAGTTCTCACGTTGCACAAAGCTGGCTCCAACAAGCGCGGCGCGAGATGCCGCGACGGCTGCATGCACCGACACAAAACCCAGGCTTGCACGAGCTTTCAGTGGGGCTCAGGTATCTCTCAGCCAGTATTTGTGTGCGTGTACGGGAGCGTTTCTATCTATACTGGGTACTCATCCAGCGAGCAAATATCCTCTGCCTGAAGCAGTCTCTGTGCGTGCAGATACCAGCTAGACCTACCAGAAGAAGGAAAAAAAAAAAATCCAAACCCAAACCCAAAGCCTTCCTCCGGCATTCATCATTTTAATTAGCGAAGCTGTGCCTTGAATCTCAATGGGAGATTATACCATAAAGAGAGCCAGGCGGAATAGCACAAGTATCTCCTCTCACTTCAGAAATGAACAGAGCTGTCTGTGAAATTATTAGTAATATTATGTGTCCCACTTACAGCTCAACACGCATGTCCTGGGGGCTCACCCGGCAGCAACAAGCAATCTAATGGCTGGGATAGTTTCAAACCTACAGCAATGACTGTCAAGCCAGATGACATTTCCAGCACCAGTGTCCTGTCAAATCGTTCAATCTCAGGGCTTGGTCCTTCATGCCTTTCCCCCTCTTCGCCCACCCAGATGTCCCCCGGTTGTCACTCACAGTGCCCCTGGCATGGTAATATAAACGTTGGGAGGCGAAGGAGGCTTCTAGCGCAGTCAACCCTGTGGCACTGAGTTGCCTACGCATCACACACACGCATGCCGTGTATGCGCCATCCGTACAGATACACCAAGGAAATAAATATATATGCACGAAGTCTTCCATGCCCCAAACGTCCTCAGGTAATCATAAAAATCATGAGAGTACATAAATGCACGGTCCTCGTTCGTTGGCCTTTGACAGCAGTCGCCTTATTCTCTCTTATGAGGGTTAAAAACTTCCTCTGGGAAGATAAAAGCCACGATTTCACATTAAATAGTCCGGGAGCTGGGACTGCACAGCCCTGACTGTATTTGTGCTTCTCCTCTGAGCACGGGCAATCCCAAGGGACCACTTCTGCTCGCCACGAGGGAGAGATACTGGGGTGGCGGCGAAACCCCGCATCCAGCTTTCCCCGTAAATTGTTATGGCCCAGCCCGTTGCCTGAATAAATAAGTAGCAAGCAGCAAGCTAGAGAATCACCCCAATCTGTCTAGCCTAAAAGCCTCCTTGCCGTAATCTCATTTCATTATTAAAGGCGCCTTGGCTTGCAGTGCCAGGCTGTACAGAAACACTGCTCTGCCACCGTGACCAGGTTTAGAGCTCCTTCCCTATCATCGAGTGGAAGTTACTGGAGTAAAGAGCATGTCAGTCACACGGCGTTATCACTTTATGCTGAATTGGAGGGTACAAACGCGTTCGCCATCCCCTCGGTGTTCAGATAATAAAAAAAATAAGGGAGCGCCAACTGGAAACTCAGCCTGGCACCAAACCAAAACCCCCTTCCAAGGTTAAAAATTAAACCGGCAATGTTTGAAGGAGTTAAAGCCACTCTGTGCGCTTTCACACACTCGTGCGGGTTTTCGGGAGCTTGGCTGGCACCTCCGGCAGAAGTGCCAATGCGCCTCGAGGCAGCCTGGTGCTCCGGCAGCATCCCGGCCAGCGGGCTTCACCGGCTGCGCCTCCCTTTCCCTCTTTGCCAGGTGATGGGTGAAGCCACCTCCTCCATAAAAAAAACCTCCAAACCTACGGGTGGAAATGCTAATAAGAGCTAGTTATGCTTATTAAAGCAATTCCCCGGCAGCCGACGCAAAGAGGACATTACAGGAAAGCCCGCTTTCGGAGACGACCAGCGCGATTTGTAGATCGTTATCTCTCAGATAGAATCAGATAACTTTAAAACAATTGGAAATGTTGAGTTTAGACCATCTCCCCTTGGGATACAATATATGCTTTAATGATGCCGCGTGTAAGTAACGCTAGAATTGCCAGCAGTGATACATTCCCACCGCGGAGAACAGAGCCAGGATCTGCGACTGTCAAAATAAACCCTCCCAAACCAAAGGAAAGGCATCATTAGCCAGGGGCAGTGGCGCTTTTATCCTCCCCACAGGCAGAAAAAAAGCCACCTCTGTCCCTTTCAGCCACTCTTTGGCAGCACCTAACTGGCACTCGGAGCTGTTAAAAGACTTATGGATGGGACAAGAACCAAACTGGAGGGGTAAAAAGCCTCGGAGATCTCCCAAGGACTGGCGGGGGCTAAGGTAAGAGGAAGAGTTTGACCCTAAATTGAGAATATATTAAAAAAAGAAAAAAAAAAAAAAAAAGGCATCAAGGCATCTCATAACAGGACCTCATCTCACTCCAACTCTTCCCGCTCTGCAGCCAAGCGCTTGCCGCAAGCCACCATCCTCTGCACATCAACAAAAATCATATCCCCTGGACCCAAGCCAGGCTGGAGCAGTTAAGAGGACTTAAAAACCACAGCCCTCTGACTCCGCGCACGGTCCCTTGTCCCGCATAAATCTATAATGCCCAATATTCAGCCATTGAAAATGTGATTAGTAAGGGCAGGTCGAGGCTTGGCGAGCCCAGAGCTATATAGGAATAATAAAGGGGAGGCTGCCCACCTGCCTTCCAAAACACGGGCCCATTAAACCGCAGGGAGGAGGGATGCTCGCGCACTCGTGGACGATGGCAGTGGTTGTTCTTGCATCGTCTCATAAATATTTAACAGTAAGCACTTTGTAAAGAAGAATGTTATTAAGGCTGGTGTAGTCTGTGGCTCCAAATGTGGCCATACATCAGATGTTGCCAGTCTAGTATGCATAACCCTCTTAGAGCAGCCGGTGGCAAATCAGTTTCTTCAGGGTGGGGGGGGGAAGGGAAAAAAAGAGAAATAAAAAGAAAAAAAAAGTAAAATCCCAAGTCACAGAGCCCTGGGGAGATGCGTGTGAGATGTTTGAGGGATATCCTACCAATAGATCAGACCTTCACAATCACCTACAGCAATACAGATATCTCGGAGAGATGGGGGAAGAAGGGGAGGGCGAAAAGGCAAAAAACCAATAAAATAGAATGCACTAGATGAAAAGCAATTCTTGGCAGCAATTTTTAGCATAAACACGTTGTTGGGTTTTTTTCTTTCCTGCAATAGCAAATTAATCTTTTTACTGCTGCTGAAGATGCTCTAATAATATTTATTCCAACACTTTATGCTTTATTGTGATACCTTTGACTTCTCTGGGGTCTGGGTTTTTTTTTTTTTTTCCCCCTGGACTACTGATTTCATTTGCTTCATCATAGCCCTGACAGCCCCAAAGGGAGGGATGGGAGAAAGCCTGCACCAGCTGAGAGCAAACCTACCCGTGCCCCTTTCACGCAGGTTAAGAGCCAGGCTGGACTCCTGCTCGCCTTTTGGAGCACCCAGGAGCCACGGAGCAAACCAACCTCCTGCTTTTCAACAAGCTTTAGCAGCTCGTTCAAGCGAGTGAGAGGTTTTTCCAATGTTGGGGATCAAGCCCAAGAGCCCGCAGCAGTATCCTGCCCCAAAATATGAATTTCAGATCCCATCTTCGGGGGGCACAAGCCTCTCCCTGCTAACGTCCTGTTTGCGCCTACGTTGCCAACGGGGGTACAAGGAATATAAGCAAGTGACCCAGCCAGTCCCCCCAAGGGCACGCACAGCCTGGAGGACCCCACTTTCATTTGCATTTCAACTGGCATCCCGATGCTAAAATATCACTGCATCCACATACTGTCCTCCTAAGCTACGCGGTCCTTGCCAGGTATTTATTTCTGTTCCAAAACACTGATAATTTCTTTTATTAGGCCTCCACAAACTGGTCACTTACTCTCACTGCATAACCAGGAATGGTTATAGTGGCTGTTGCACATTGACCATCTGAGCAATGACATACGAAGTATATTTAAATAGGAAATAGGCCTATTAAGACACTTAGCAATATGGCAGTAGCAAAAGCAACCTGCGAGTTCATAATTTGGTTTAAAAATATTGAAAATTATTTTAATTCCCTAATTATCGTAATGAAAACCTGGGGAGAGGATGCATATATGGAGAGGAGGGAGGGCTGGTGGGACAGCAGGAGAGGCAAAGATGGGCAGGGAAGCCGATTTATAAGCCACAATTCCCCCAGGCAAGCATTTGTATGGCAAGACAGCCCTGGGCCCAAGGGCTGGGGGGTGGATCCTGCAACTTTCTACTCTAAATATTGGCTCAGAAGGCACAGAAAGCTGTTAGGAGGCAAGCTGCTGCTTGGTGTCTGCAGCAGGCAGCCGATGGGTCCCCGCTCCACGTAGAAACGTCCAGAGCATCCAAGAAACCCCAGGAAGCGTCCCCAAAAGATGAGGATCAGGTGGACCCAGGGTTCACGCCGCACATCCCCTCCCATCCACACACCGTCCTCACCCGCTTTCCGTGCATGCACCCCAAAACACCCGCTGCTCCCCGGCCGTGTGAGCCCAAGCCAGGCTCAGGCAATACCAGAGCAGTCCTGCTTTGTCAGTACTGAGTTCATTTAATCTGTGCATGTGTTTAATTCCCTACTCTGGCATTTCTCTCCCCTATCACTTTTCACAGACTGTCAGTCCCGAAATCCTTTACAGAGCAGCCACATGCCATACCTACTTAGGAATTACGCCAGCTCGAGCAGTCATTAGGCTCTTTCCATGTCCTACATGCAGCTGTGAACATTCATGCTAGTGCGACTTAATCAGACAGCGTATCAGTTGCAAGCAGAGCGGGGAGGTAAGCAGGGATGTCACCAACTGCTCTCCTGCCTTGAAAGCTTTCAGGTTGCTACTGGGTTTGTTTTTTTTTTTTTTTTCCTTAAAATTTAGAAAGTTCCATTTGCTTTTTTTTCTGCTTGAGGAGTTTCAGCATCCAAGCAGAGACTCCTCATTGCCCATTTTACCCACCGATGCCACTGTCCATGGTAATTTACCCCTTACCCTGACCTCCTCTGCCTGCTCCAGGGCAAATTCTCCTTCCACCTCTCCCTTGGCATCCAGGGGTGCCTGCGACTGCAGACAGGGTCCTGGGCTGGATGCACTATTGCTCTGATCCCATCTGGCAGCTACTGGGAGATAGATTTGCAAAGGCATTTAGGTACCTAAAGACGCAGATCGGTTGCCTGGTGGGATTCTCACACGGCACAAGCCAGAGGTGCCTATTCCCCACTGAACCCTGCAAGAGGTAAATGCATCGCCTGCTCAAGTGCTGCTGAGATTTCTGCATGTCTCTGCTCCACTGGCCCCCCGCCAAGCCCCCCCTGCAAAACCCCACAGCAGCTCTCAGCTGCCTCTTCGCCCCGGAGGAGCTAAGACAACACCATCTACAGCTCACATTGCAACCAGGCTCCAGCCCTCGACAGCACGTAGACCTTGCAAGAAATTAGTACGTGAGCAGCTGTTTCCAGCTTTAGCTGCTTATCCCCTCTGCAGACCAGGCTTTAGCACCGGGGGGGTCTGGCAAGCCCTTTTGCTCAACAAGTACAAACTCAGGCTTTAGACTGAAGTCACAGGTTGAGTGCTTTCTGAAACTGCGTTGGAGGAACAGTCTTCGCAGCTCACGCCTTTTCTCCCTGACACTGCCACCGCCTCGACATCTCCCCCGGTGCTTCATCATCTGATGTTTTATTTTAAGTGCTTCGCTGCTAAGACTGGGGCTACTCTGGTGTTCACAAAGCACCCTGTTTGATTTCAGATGTTACGGTGGGAGTAAATAATCTTTCCTTCCCTTTGCCCAACACATGTTTCCAGTAAATCTCTAAGTGGTTTTATTTTGGTTTTTTTAAACAAAGGGTGGTTTAAGACAGGGAAACCGAGGCACGCAAAGAGGACAGGACTTGCTCACCCATCCCTCAGCAAAGAGCCACATCCCTGGCTGGGGCTATGATCACTAAAACCCAACGGAGAAGGTGATGGGAAGACCTCCCTGCGCTCCAGCATGGCTCAGACCCACACCTCCCCGACAAACCCAGTCCCGTGGCAATTTCCATCCTGACAGGCTCTATTTTTCCCCCTGGAGTCATTAAAAAAAAGTCACGAGGGTGGCAGGGGAAAGGCGGCGCTCGCTCTTCACAAGGTCAAGAAAAATCCCTCAAAATGTCATGGAGTTTTGAGAGTCCTAAATGAAGAAATTGCTTAATCTACCTGGGGGATTGCAGCTATTATATCCACTGCCGTAAACAAGCTTCAGATCCAGCTCCTAAGGATTGCACCGACAGAGAGGAGCCGAGGCTAAATTGACAAGTTGTCTCTGCTGCCCTTGAAACTCAATTTGCCATCGCTCACCTCATTTCAAATTAGCACAGAAAGAAGCCTCACCGGCCGAGGCTGCTCTTTTGGGGCTCGGTTACACAAGATCCCTGCTACCTGCTCTGCGTGCCAGCGGTTCGGGGTTTTGTCCTGTTGCAACAGGCATGGGGGGGGGGGGGGAAGAAAAAAAAAAAAAGGAGATTAAAAGCAGACCCTCAAACATGACCAAAGCTGCCTAAATTGGGGAGAAATTCAGCCTTTTGCCAACAAACCCACAAAAGGTGCGTACATCCCTTAAAACCTTCCCTTAACGCTTCAAGGGAATGAGCACAAGAGCAGACCTCTGCGTAGAGGTGAAGTTTATACCTGCCCTAAGTCTGGTGTCATTTGGGACCAAACTGAATATTCACGGTGGGTCAGGATGGCTCGAGAAAAAAAGAGATCCTCCTCCAGATTTGTGTGCAATTTTTTTAAAAGGGGCCCTGAATAAAAATGTGCTTGAACTGCATTTGCAGCAAACGTGTTGAGCGTCCAGGGAACTCGCGTTATATTTTCAAAAGGGGAATTTTCAATAGCTAAAATTTCAGGTGAAACGGTCTAAAAATTCAAAATCAGCAAAATTAGGAGCAATCACCCCCTGATATTTCACAAGAAAAGTTGGGTCCAAATAGCTCTGATAATGACTTTTCAGAATTTATCACTTTTTTGGGGGAGGAGGGTTGCACCAGATACCCAGTGTCAGGGATCAGACAGTTCTTTTGAATTTGGGAACGGACCCCAGATCAGTAGCTTTACTCCAGGAGCCCCACTCTCAGGTCCATCGGATGCAGATTACACCAGCAGAAAGGTGACTTGTGGCCTTATGCCTCCCAAATCCAATCAGCCAATTACGCTCCCTAATTGCCTACAATGGATTTAATTGGGCTGGGCCAACATGCAGCACCTCAAATAAGTTTCCCTCAAAAAATGAGAAAGTAGCACAGCGACCAGCCCTTGGCATTAGACATTATCCTTGAGGCCAAACCGGTCTTGCTTTCAGACCTCAACCTGGATCTGGTGGCAACTGCTGCCACCGCTTGTACACGCATGATGGTACCTAATGCCAATACCTCCCTGCCTTCAAAGGGATGGTACAGACCATCACACGCTTACCGCTGCTCTTGGGGCACTGATGAGAGATGCAGCAGCCAGAGCAGATGAGGACATGCAATCGCCAGAGGTGCGTGAGCAGAGCGGGGCTGTAATTGGGCTCACCAGCACAGCCACAGCAAAGCGTGAAGCTGCCCTATTACCTGTCTGCAGCAGCCGACTCCCCTCTCTTGTCGCCACTCGCACAGACTGGAGTTTGTCCACCAACATGCCTTTCACCAAGGAGGGGTTAAAACCTTGACGCAGGCTCCTCCACTGCTCTCAGGAGAAGCGCCACCTTTTCTCATCTCCTGGAGGCTCCTGGAGATGGTCAAACCCTGCTCTGCAGCCCTCAGGCAGGGAGGACAACATCCACAGTTGCTCCTGAGCTGCAAAAGCAGCCCTGAGCCTTCCCCGAGGCAGCTCCCCAAGACCACACAGGGAGCTACGCAAGCGAGCAAAACGAGGAGAAACATGACTTTGGGGAGACATGGAGAACGAGGATGCTGCTTCTTGCTCCTCCTAGTTTTATCCAGCACCAAACACAACCAGGGCTGCAGGCGCTCGGTACAACCAAGTCCCTCCAGACCCTGCTCTGCGGTGGGGACTGATGTGACAAAGCCACATGGTATTTGGTCACCCACAGCACACAGAGGGGCAACGGGCTTCACGTCGCAACCTTCTGCCTTTGCTCCCCGCACAAAGGGCCCGTTGACAGCTCAGTTAACAATAGCCTTTGGCGCGAGCCTGCAGCAGCACTCGAGCCCGCTCCTCGGGCGCCGCTGCAAATGCGACGCGCGGCAACAAGAGGGCTTATGTTTCGCAGGGCAGGAGGCGGATAAAGAGCCAGTGTTTGCTGCCGCCGGCATTACCGGCTGACCTGTTCCCGCAAACAAGCGCCTGCCTTTCCCCACGCCCGGATCCGCGACTCCCCTGACCCCCTCCAACAGCCCAGCATCACGCTGTTACCCTGCGAGGGGACAGCAAGGGGCACTCAGGTGCTGGAAGGAGGCAGGTACCGTGCACAAGTCCCCGACTCGGGCTCTCCGGGGCGCAGGGAGAGTGGTACCAGCAGCACAAGCACTTCCCTCGAGCATCACAGCTCTACTGTTCGCCTTCATCCATTTTTTGGAGCGCCACACCAACTCCTTATGCAAAAATACGGGGGGTCCAAGCAAAAGCCAGACTTTGGTTTCCATCCACCTCCAGGCGTGGTATTTGATGGGGAGCCCTGCGGGATGCAGCGGGACCGAGAGGGGCTGTGCCAGCCCCTTTATCCTTCTGCCTCCAAAATGCACCCCTAGGCTAGGCTGAAGAGTAGCGGATCATTTTAAGTGGCATGTTGAGACATGGCCAATGCTTGTCCTGACCTTGACACCTGCAATTAGCTTGCAATTCTCCGAAGAGCATCATGTGTTAAAGCAGCACGTGTTAAGAAATTTCTGGTCGGTTTAGGTTTCACAGCACCAAATAAGTCACAAAACTAGCATTTTCTTTCCCCAAAAAACAGAGCATGGAAATAAGGGAAAGCAAAAAGGCAATTAATAGTTCCCAGTAAATCCCAAACAATTAGGAGGTAGGTACCACTGACAGACCAGTTGCAGCACCCAGATTGGATTCAGTCTGGGTGCAAGGCACAAAGTTTAGGCCAATTGGTATCTTTTTGTGCTCCCTACCTCGAGTTAAACCAGCGCAGGCTCACATTAAATGGTCTTGCTCTAGCTCCCAGGTTTCAAATGCATCGCGTGCGCCGCATCCTTTTGACTCCAGCCGTGACTGTCGGCGCATCCCAGCTCTGTGGCACAGAAACTTTTCCCCCCTCCTCTTGCCCTCTCTAATTTATCCCCCGTGCCTGGCCGAGGCTCCCAGCTCCCGGCACATCGACCTGCCTCCACCCCCGTGCAGCTTCTGGCGTGACAGTGGCCTTTGCTCCTAGCCCGGGGGGTTGTTATCTATGTCAGTGACTGCAGGAAAAGGCAAAACCCTGCCTGCTTTCATAGCGGATGGCAATGCTCACCTTTCTGCCACCATGCCTGCTAACTAAATTCAAGGCCAAGTGCACGAGCAGATGGAGAAGCAAACATGAAATGCCCCCCCACTGCTTCCATTTGAATCAGCCACAGGTGATTCCTGTGCCCTGCTAGGCACAGGAGATGCTCAGCTCATGGGGCAATGGAAACAAGCAGGGAGGGGGGATTGGGTCCTTGGAGTAGTGGACACCCAAGAAATAACCGAGCTATCCATCACAGAGCATCGAGCACATTAGCAGAAGCATTTGCCTGAACAAATTACCTTGAATAGTCATTATCTCAGAGCTTATTGCTCACGGAGCGGGGAGAGAGCTGCAAGCGCAGGCAGCAGCCTGGCTAGGCGGGCAGGTTACGGCGGGGCTGGTGGGCACTAGCACAGAAAGAAAACCTGGGCTCTGCCAAAATGCATCGTTTCACGACCCGCTGCTTCCTCCCAGGCTTCTGGTCCCGACCGTACAGCAAGACGCACTGAAATCGTACCCGACGGAGGCTGTGGAGCAGTGTTGCTCTCACGACCCACGGCAGCCCTGTGGCTGGCATTCCCCTATAGCAGAATATATAGGACCAGATCCATAAGGAGCATCCCAAACCCCATAAATCAGCTCCTGCTGATTTATGTCACCAAGGATCCTCCTACAACCCAAGCCCGAATCAAAAGCAATCCTCAGAGAAGGCCTGAGCCTCCCCGAGTCCCCGCCGGCAAAAGGAGCTTTTGACCACGGTATGCGGTGTAGAATTTGACTTTGAGTGACTATAATAAAGTGTTTTTACTTTTAAGCTGTTTTATCCCGTTTCCCCAGCTCACGAGGAGTGCACCTTGGTGTCAACAGGACTCTTTTGTCTTTGTAAGCTATTTTGAGGCAAAAATCTGTAAATTACTTCCCCAAACCTCCACACAAGCAGATCATGCAGAGAAAATAGGCTTTGCAGGAATGCAGTAAATTGTTTCTGTCACACAAGGAAATATAACCAATAGAAATCGTTATGGATGAGTCATTATGAGAAGGACCAAAAAAATTAACCTTCATCCATTTCCTTCATCTCTGTGCGTGTGCGAGGGTGTGCGCGGGAGAAGAAAGGTGGCGAGCGCCTGCTAAGTGAGCGCATTAGCGCTGGGGGAAAAGTGGGATGCGCAAGCAGGCGTAGAAAGGAAAAACCTGATGTGGGGCTGGGTATTTGGGGGAGGGTGCAAGGAGAGGGGTGCACAGGGCTGCTGCAAAGGGAGAGATGCATCAGGGCCCGCCCCCACTCCCGGCCCCGAGATGGGAAGGGGTGCTCCAGGGTGAGAAAGAGCTCCGTTCAATCCTGTTATGCAGGAGGGGGATTCTCCTTTCCCGCTATTATGCATTGCTTTTGTCTATCCGTGTCCTCAAATGCCTTCTCAGCCCTTGCAAACATCAGGAGGCGAGTGCATTTAAGGAGGAAGGTGAAGCCAAAGCTCCCCGCGCACCAGCAAGCACAGGCTCTCCCCCACCTACTGCCACCAAAACACATCCCAACACACGGTTTTCTTGCTTGATCCTCTGCAACACCAGCATGAACATCCAGGGTTGTCTTTTCGTCGGGGTTTTTTTGGTTGAATACACAGAAAAGATAAAAGAAATGCCGAAGCGTGGGCCAATGAGCACGGGGACGTCTCCTGCCTGTGTGGGAGAGATGGTTCTGAGAGACAGAAACATCAGATAGAGGAGTACGTGTGAACACGGCAAAGGAAAACATTTATTCCTACTCATTTGGGATAAGCGCTGTCGTTAGTAATGCCGGCTCGTGCACCACCCATCGCCCCGGTCCCACACGGGCTCCGCTTCAGCCCCTCGCCATTAACCAAGCGCTTTTGCACGCTTGTTTTGTTTTGTACCTGTGCACAGTTACTACAGATATTAAAAACAAAAAAAAAAAAAAAAAAAAAAAAAAAAAAAAAAAGAAAATCCATTTCCAGAGTGGCAGATAACGATTCCTCCAGCCACGCCGTGCAAACACCACGGCGGAAAAGGCTCAAGTGTTAAATGTTCCCTAATGTGCAGTAATTGATTTCCATGTGAGCAGTAATGGATTTGGTCACATCATGCAACAATGGATTTGACATGGGTTCTCACTGATATTATAAACGTAGTTAAGTCTTTAGCCTTGTGCCTGAGAATTAGGCCTTTAATAGCGCTGACCTCCGCGACCTACGCCGGCTGGCCGGCGCTGCATACACAGCCACCAAAATCTTCAGGGCTGGTTCATAGTCAAGGACTCAGCCAGCAATTTAACAGCTAAAAGCCACTCGGAGCTACACGAAATGCATCCTGGAGTTTTACTCTAGTCGTTTGCTTGAACATATGCAATTCCCATCCAGCCTTTCTCCTTCCCGGCCTTTTTGCATGGTGGTTGCACACCCCAAGATGTTGTCCTCCCACCCTAGGGATGGGCAGGGGGTAGCAGCATGGTCTTTGCCTCCACGAAAAATAATACAACACATCCTGCAGCCCAGCCATTTGCAGGTTCCCCCACCCGTTGCAAACACCGGTGGGAAAAGTCAACCATCACCTTGTCTCCTGTTGTAGGAAACACCAGCTGAAGCCCAGCAACATCTCCTGTCAGTGGTGGCCTCCTCGGAGGGACAGAGCCGTGGTTGGGGAGGGCGGGGGGGATTGTTTCTCCCTGGGTATTTACAAGCCTTGCAGGAGTGTTAAAAAATCTATTATTTTCACTCCAGCGCTGCAGCACCACTTGCCTTCTGTCGAGAAGTGATTGGGTTCCCGTCCGTCAGGGACACTGAGTGATTGTACTGAGAAAATTGCATTCAGCAATGGGGGATTTAAGAGGGTGCTTGTCCTCAAACAGGGCTCCAATTAATTAACTTGGAGGAAGGGGCTGCTCAGGGTTTGCTTGGTCTTTTCTGTGTTTTCCTTGGTGCATTTAATTTATTGGCGGGTGGCTTGTTTTGTTTCCTTCTTGCTTTTCTGTTTGTCTTTAAGACTCTTTGCGAGATGATAAAGCGTAGGGAATGTATTTACTCGGCAGGGGATTAATTGGCAAGCAGGCAGGAGAAATGGCTGGGCCAAGCCCTAAATCCCAACCCTCGCGCTGCACCTGCCAGCACCGGGAAATTGAAAAGCCTCCTGGCCGGCCAGCCCGGCACGCTCGTGGGATTTTGCAGCACAGGGGTGTCAAGGTCCACTGGAAGCAGTACCAGGAAAGGACCTCAGGGATGGGGCGCTCACCCCAACTCTGCCACCCCTGTATCATGCAAAAAAAATGGGGAAAACTAGCAAACACCAATGTCACGGGCATGAGGGATGTACCAGAGCTGGGTTTGCAAACAGTGGGAGCTTGGCAGCAAGGCTGAGCTCTGAAGAGACTGGGAAAGTGTTTTATTAGGATGGTGGCTTCTCTGTGAGTCAGCTCAGCGCTGCTTTGCGGCATACGACATAGGGTCGCAATACCTTCCGCTCCTTCATCCATGCTTTGATCACCTACTAGACAAGAAACTCGTCAAGACATGGACGATTCCTTCATTTTTTTCAACAACTAGCAACAGGAGGGTTTGACCTCAGGTGGAGTCCTAGCACGCAGACCATACCCCAGAAGATAATATTCTACGTTTAAAGAGAATTAGCGATTGCCGTTGCATATGGAGAGACTGTGGTGCACAACCGGTGGCACCACACTTACGGGCTTCAACCAAAGCACAACAGAGACGGGGAGAAGCGCTGTAGGGATGCGTGTGACTACATTGAGAAACGCAGGTCCCCACGGCTCAGTACTGGGACAGGATTTGGGGGAGCACAGCCTCCAGGATGCAATTCCCAAATTTCCAATGGAAGCACGTTCTCCAAGAGCAGATGGAGACCAGGATACTGGCGATGCATGCGTGGCTTATGGTGACTGACCACTCAACACAACCTCTGCTCGGCGACCCGCTGCCCCACCACTCCAGGCGAGCCCTCCCCAATCACAACCACAACCACATCCGCAACCGCAACCACCCAGCCCTGCCATTTCCTTCAGACCTCGAGACATTTCACATCTCCGCTGCCATTTCAAGGGGTGAGAAAGGTCCTAATCTTGCCCTCAACCCTAATCTTTCAAAGGAATTAATCTTCAAAGCAATCTCGTCCCAGCTACACTGCAGACAAAATTTTGATTTATGAGTTGCGGCGACAGCTGAACTCCTCTGATACAGGGGAGATGGGAAAGCCTTGGGTGGATGGGGCCAGTGCTAGGAGAAATCTCACCAGAAATAGGCACCCGGACCCACAGCTGGAGCAAACACCACATTTTTGTCCTTGGGAAATTCCAACCGGCATTGTTTTCTTCATCAACCAGAAAAAGCAAGTTTCCCACCTCCCCAAAACAATTTTTTTAAAAAGTTGACCTCAGCAATATCACAACAATCTCAAAGGCTTTGTTTTCCTCTTATAATACCGTTTCCTACTACAAACTGCAACATAGCCTACACGCAAAATGATCAGCTGAACCAAGGGGATTTGGCTTCATTGAAATAAAACATTTTGATGAAATTTTAAATGAGAAAATGGTGATGGCCCCATGAAATGATTTGATTTCAGTGAATCCATGTTTTCATTTTGAAAATCAATTCATTAGAAAATTTTTTCAAGCAGCTCTAATCAAAGTGCTTTAGGCATTTTTGAAAATTTCAGTCTCGAGCTTCAAAACAACTTAATTTGTGTTGTAAAGCGGAGAAGTTTATGACACAGAGATACAGCTAATGGAAGCACTTTTTGACTTTGCAAACACTTCAACTTTAAGAAATTAAATTAATCATAATGTGGGAGAGCAATTTCAAAAGTTTCTTTCCTGAAGTACAGAAAGTATATTCAAACTCATCTAAAGGCAGACTTTATAAATATAATATAAGGTTGTCATCTTCAAGCTTACAGCTTGCTTTTCACTAGCACCATCTCCATTTAAAATTTCTTAGGGTCGTGAGCAAATGAAATAAAAGAAAGAGCCTGTTTCTGTTCAGGAAAACTCAAGTGATGGGATCATTATATAGAGCATCTCCAAAGGAAAAAGGCGACGCATAGAAAGAAAGGATAGAGAAAAATAGAGGGTATATAGCAAAAATGGAAAGAGAATGAGAACATCACGGGAAATGCTCATTCCAACAAGAGCCCCATTCACCCTGGCTTGTCTTTCCCTTCAGGGTTAGTTCTTGTTTCATTACAGATTAACACAGCATCTCTTCTCTCGAGTCTCACTTGCTGGAGATCGCTACATCCATTTAAATGGATTTCAAAAGCCAGGATTGATCTATGCCAAGTTGTAATTTCGGACACTAGCATGACGGGTAATGCACTTCAGCCTTTGCCGAGAGTGAAGGAGGTGTGTGAATTGCTTCCTTGATATGATAAATTAATTAGATAAAGGAACCCGAGATAACAGGCACGGTACTTAGAAAGCATCTGGTAGTACGAAGCGCAGATGTGCGGGAAAGGGGGTTGTGGCACGGCTCGCCGGGTTTACGTTAGAGTAAAAAGTTGAACAAAAGAGAGTTGTACAGGGGACTGGAAGGGACCTCTGGGTCAAGCAGCCCTACTTTTTCCCATCAGAGATAGCCACGTAATATCATTCTGATGGCTACTTGAACCCATGAACTCCATCGCATGGGAAGCATCTCGAAACACCGGCCAGGCGGACTATGGGAAAAATGAAATATCATTCCCCTAAGTCCAAGGGGACCGCGGACCTTGTCTGAAACATTATTACACAAGGCAGCTAGTAGAGACATAAAAAATTGATGCCAGAAATCTGCTCTGCATCCAGGCTGGATGCAGAGGACTGGACACAGCTATGGGCTGTATAATCCCTGCTAACGTGCCAGCTCCTGCCACTTCCATCCGCAAGCACTGGGGACCAGGTAGCTCACTGAGCCGGCCCCCTCCAGCCTTTGTTTAAAATCAGCTCCAATGCCACAGGGAAACAAGCACGGCAGGCTCCGAGTACCTGCTCCGGTGCTTTTACTCACAGAAAAACGAGACTGAGAAATAGGAGGATGCTCTGGCAGCCACGTAAGGGAGAGTAATGGATGTTGCAGGTCAGAGGGGGAGCAAAGCGATGGAGATCAGAGTATTACAAAGCAGGAGACCGAAAAAGGGGGGGGATGCTCTTATGGAAAACAGGAGGAAGAGCTAGGAAAGCTGGTAAGAGATGAGGGATGCTAAAAGCCGTCGGGTTTAGAGGGTCCAGCAGTGTCTCCGAGGGCAATGCAGGGAGCCCGTGTGAAGAAGAGGAGGGAAGCCACAGAGCATGGTCCTGCAGCAGACCAAAGCTCAGTGATCAGAGAGGAGCAGGTTGGGCTCAAGCTTTTCCAGAACCCCCCCATCACTAACCTCCCTGCCACAATGACAGCCAGGAGCGCCTGTATCCACCCGGCCCTTTGCCATCCACAAAGCTACTTTATCTGAAACAAGCCTAGCAGTGACATTACTTAATCAATACAGCAAGATGCGGGGAGGTGGAATCAGGCACAAAGAGATTACCATGGCAGGAGAGCTGCTTGAAGCCAGGGCGCTGGCAAAAGCCTTCCCACGCCAGCAAGTGAGCTGCCAGATTGATTTTGATCTCATTATTCTGTTTTGGGGCCAGCCGGCAGCATGGGGCTGCCGTGGGCGAAGCGGCATGCGATGCCTTCCTCCAAACCCTCAGCAAAGGGGAAATATTTTAGAGTTGTTCTACCACCCGGAGCACTCAAGGCACCAGAGTGCTGGAAACATGGGTCCAATATCTGGGCTATTTATTCATTTATCAGTCCTGCAGCTCACTATTATTTGGATTTCATGTAAGGTAATGAGGATAATGCATGTCACTACCCAGAGAAAAGTCTTTCCTGCACTTCACTCGAGGCTGTATAAATTGAACATCCCTTTTAGACCACAGTGCAAGGGGATGGTGCTGCCTGGTGGATAACGTACCAGGCTGGGACCTGGGATCCCCGCTCTGCTGCTGGCTCAGTAGATAACTTTGAGCAGGTTAAATCCCCCGTTGGATCCTCTCTACTGGCTCATAAGTAAAATAGGGATAATAACCAGATGTGAGGTCCCCCAGTGGAAAGCGCTCCGTAGTTATTTCAGGGATTGGAGAACATACGGAGGGTCTCCAGCAAAGCCTGCACAAGATACTGCAAAGGAGGAGACAAACCTGTCACCTACAGGCATCGATGCATTAATTACCCTGCAGGAGCAGTCTCTCAGTTTAGGGTAGCGTGCATATAACCACCCATTTGCAATCAGACCAAGCCAAGGGCTGTGGGACCGCCACACAACCCTCGCACAGAGAGGCCACTTTCAGCTGCCACTAGCAAAAAAGCGCCCGTTGCTGTCGATCTCTGCAGGTCCTCCTGCTCCCTCCACCCCTCTGCCATGCTCATCGACTGCCCGACACCACACACTGGCCTCCGCCGAGCAAGAGTTCAGCTTCAAAGCAATTCAAATCCATGGATGTGAGGGGCTGCTCACAGCTCAGTTTAAACCCAGTTCACCGCGGTTTGGTCTACGTCAATTAAGGACAAATTTAAGATAATGAGAAGTAAGTGTCCAGACAGGGTTTTACATCGATTTGGTTAAACCAATGTAAGAGAGCAAGTGCATGCGTGGACGAGTATATGCATGTGCATGGATAACTCTATTGCACCTTGGCAGTTTGCCCCCAAATCTTCCTTGGTTAATTCTGGAGGTTTTTCAAACGAAGTCACCAAACTTGCAATGTTTTAAAGTAACGATGCTCACCCCAGTACTTCTAAACCCTCTGTGAAATAGCCACTGTTTTCTTTTGTACAGAAAAGTTGGGAGATAAATTGCAGATGATTCAGTAAATAACTCAGCCTATGACCTTGATGCTTATTGATTCTTCAAGCTGTTTATCTTTCTTGTGTGCTCCCCAGCAAAAACAATTATCACTTAATTATAAAGCAGCTTGGCTTGAGGGAACCACCAATTGGCTGGCGAGCTTTGCAAAGGGGTGAGTTCATCCGTGTGCACCGCGCAGCCCCGACCAAAGCGACTGCTTAAGATTCAGAGCCACCGACTTCATTATTTTCTTCCTAGCTCGTGTTCTTCCCCTCATTTTAAAATCACTTAAGGATGTTTAGCCAATCCGGGTGTTTGACTGCCCGAACACTCGCGACGGATGGGATCGAAACAGCAGGTGCCAACATTGGAAAAGGGAAAAAAAAGGAGAACTATGATGATAAAAAGAAGCACAAGGAAAGGCTGTTGGTCCTGGAAATAAAATACCTGGACTGTTCTCTCCTTCAGTGACCTTGGGTAAGGCATTTTCTCCATCTCCGTTGCCTCCCCCTTTTTCTCTATGCAGAGCTGCGGCCAGCCTGCGTGCAAAATCCGGCACAAAGTATTGGTCTTGCTCTTGACCGAAGTTTTGCAATGCCACTGGGACGTGAATAACGACAGCGCTTGGCGCTTCTGCAGCCATGCATGCTTTTGCAAAGCACTTAGTGACATCCATTAGCACACGAGAGAGGGAATTATCATCTCCACCCCAAGGCAGGAGGAGGGAAAGGTACATCTCCTCGGCTAGAAGTGAAAGATTTGCAGTTTTTATGCACCTTTGGGCTGTACCACCTTCCAGCAAGAGGATGGCCCCTTGCAGGGGCTTGCAGAGGTTAGCACGAGTCCTGCGTGACTCATGGTCTAGAGCTGGCACACGACAGATTTCCCAAAGCCATTTGGTGGCATTTCTACCTGTGTGACCGCGTCACCGGGACTGGTGGAGCTTCTCCGCTCCCTTTAGAGCGGAGAGGGCAGCAGGACATCTCCCTACAGCTCGGAGGGCTTTGCGGATGCCTTTGCAGCACGTTATCATTCTGCAGGGCATTGCACGTAAGGCTGAAGACATTTTGGGGTAGGCACGGCTTCTGGGTGCGGACCTGGTGAGTCAGTAACCCAACAGCACTAGCTCCATGCCTGGCAAACTTGCCATTTCAGAGCTAGGATGTGCTCTGAAAGTCTACCAGCCTCCAAGTACCCAGCAGCTCAAAACCCCACAGTACTGGAGCATCACAGACCCAGGACCTCTCGTGGGCTGCCATCGCCTGCAGCTTCATACTTCAGCGACTCCCTAAACGTGGTTCTGCCCTGCAAAAACACACAACCCGGATCAGAGCCGCTTCATTTCCCAGCACTAGATCCTCTTTTGCTGCTGGCTTCCCCAAACCTGCCCTCCTCCTCAGTGAAACCTGAACGCCAGCAAATGTGATTCGGGGGGCTCCCGGACACTGATGTAATCAGACAGTGCAGATTGAGGGATCCAATGCAATGAAGAGCAGCAGCAGCCGAAACCGCTAAATGGACAAAACATCATTACACGCTGTAAAGAAATAAGAGACGGGGAATACATCCCGGGGCTGGCTCTGCAGAGCTGCATGGGGACACCAAGCCTCTATCCCTGCTTTGCAAGCAGGTGCCAGGAGCAAAGCCACACGATGGCACTGCGTTTTCCAGAGCCCTCTGATTTCAGCAGCAGTGCCTGGCCATGCAAGACACAATGCAGCATTTACCTTTGCAATGGCAAGGGGGATGGCTGCTTTGCTTCTCAGAGTTGCTATAAGGAGAAAATGCAAGGACAGCATGGCACAACGCTCCTGAAATATTAATACTAGGCCAAAAGACAGCCATTCCCTTGCTGTGCCTATAGGAACAGCTGGAAGGAAAAGTTCAGGTTTTGCAGGGAAGTTGCAAAGACCCCACAAATCGCTGCAGGCTCAGCACAGGGGGCTCAGGAGAGGCTTTGCAGAGCATCCACGCCCGAGTGCTGGAAAATGCTCAAGCTGGGGTCACTGCTCGGCAGCTCTAATGATCACTGCTCCGGCAGCCTCGGCGGAGCAGCGCAGAGCCATCTCTTTAACAGCATAATTTAAACTCCATTTCAATCCAGGGCAGAGGTGCTCTCCGTCACACCGTGGGCAGGAGGGAGCTCTGTGGCAGGACACGGAGCGCTCAGTGTGCTTGCGGCAGCCTGATCAGTTTATACTCAGGCACTTTCTAATGTCTCAAGTCAAATAAAAGGAGACTTCGGTGTCATCTGTGGCTGCTCCGAGAGCTTTTATGCCATTTAGGAGCTCCCAGTAAAACTCAAGACCTGGATCCAACTTGTCTGCAGTTCCCAGGCTGTTGGTTTTAATTATTTTCTGCCTTATAACTGAAGTCACGAGAATTGGAAACAGATCAGACCACAGCTTGTACGAAGGTTGTTATCACTATTTGTAATGAGTAGAGCTGCCCATAATTACCCCTATTCCTTTCGTTCACCAGCCAGGTATCAGAAAAAAACATTCCTACCCATTTTGTTGGGGTTTTTATCTTTTAAAGCAGTTTAAGGAGTGAAAATAAGCAATACCTTCCCTCAAACTCCTCCTTCCTCCCCATCATGCTGCATGTACAAGCGAGTCTGCCTTATACCTATCACACCCTGGATACAGATGCACATCTTTCCAAAGGTAAGTACGAGTATCCTCTGCGTTGCTCATCAGCTGTTAAGCCATGTGGCAGGAGGAAATTCCACATCCCTGTGTTTCCACAGACAGGGAAGCCGATCCAACCTTGAAAATAACAAGGTTTTATGGCCCTGTATTTCACAGGGAGCAGCCACGAGCAATCCAGTATATACGGTACCCTTGCAGGAGGGGATTGTCACGTTAAAAAACTCTAAATGCTTAAAAGGGTTTTCGTTTAGACTCTCCTGCCGCGAAGTGTCTTCAAGGGCCCCAGATTTATTATTTCATCAGAAGATCAGAGAGGGGAAGTTTGTAGGAGATCAAACAAATACGAATACATTAGAAGAGACAGTAGGAGAGGCTGGAGGAATTGTCAGATTAAATAAAGCGGCGTCAGAATCAGCGCCGACCAGGCGGGTTGTTTTCCCTCGCAGCTCCCACCCTGCAGACCCCCAAACCCTGCCCAGGCAGCACCGACCAGGGAGAGATCAGCAGGGTCCTGAGGCCGGGAGGTAAAGCCCCCCGTGTCAGCAGGACCCACCTCTCATCTCCCAGATCCACTTGCTCCTTCTACCCCTTTCCCACCACATTGGGTCTGGCAGCTCTAGGATTCAGGGCAATCAGCGGGGTTTTTGCAAGAGAAGATCTGGCACGACACTGCCAACACCAAGCCCTGGAGCGTGCATTAGCCAGGATCTGTGGATACAGTGAGAAAACCACCAGAAGACAGGAAAGCATCTTCCTCTTGTCATACACGCCATGGTAGAGGAAAGCGGTCAGAGACGAGGATGGGGAGCCTCTGCATTTCACTACGGATCCACCATAGGCATCAAAGATGACTAAAACCAAGAAAAGCTAAAACATTTCAGGACATTTCTGGCACCCCGTTACGCTACCAGTTAATAAAGGCAGATTTTATGACGGCAGAGGCAAGTACACTTCCTAACAAATTTCACTGTAGATCAAAGATTTGGAAAATACCCCAAGGGAGACTATGCCAGGGGAAAAAAATGGATCTTCTGAAAAATGCCTTGAAATGGGTCTGAATTTGCTTCCTGGCTCTGCTGCAGACTCCCTGGGTTACTTCTCCCTCTGTGCCTCAGTTTCCCCATTACAAGAGCAAGCCTCATCACCTTATTTTCCCACACGTCGTGGCATGGAGAAATAGCTCCTCAAACCCATCTGCGCCAAACCCCAGCACAGCCCCCTTAAATATCAGCTGGTGCTTTTGACCCATTAAGAACCGGGGCTTGCTGCAGAAAACAGCAATTATCCTTATGCTACGCCAGAGACTCGACTCAGGCCTGTGCTGTTGGGCGCCGATATTTCGTGCCATGCCTTCTTCAACATTTGTGAGTTGAGACACGTCAGCCTTTCTGTTTCCTTGCTTCCCTCCCCAGCCCGTAGCAGCTGAGCAGACTTCAGAGCCTTCTGTTCCCATCCCACCCCCAGCACCTCTTGGCTCCTCTGCAGCTGTCAGCTCACACGGCTTCATCTTGGGAGATCGGTGGGCGGACATGAATATACACCAAATATATATAGAAACGTGCACAGGAGGGCCTTGCTTCTACTCGCACATCTCATGGGAGCAGGTCGGGAAATGGGTTGCCAGCGCATCTCCTCCCTTAAATCCTCATTCACAAGGAGGAACATCACACCTCTGAGGTCAAGCCACGCGGAGTTTTAATTCATTAAGCTAACTTCAGTGCTGGTTGGATCTGCAGTCTTAGAGAAAACTGCTATTTTATTGGGGCAGAAATGGGAAAGCTTTGCTTGCTGCTACCCAGGCAGTCATCACCAGAATTTGGGTCCCCACCAGCACCTCCTCTGCTAGCCTGGGCTTGGGCACATCATCCAAGGGTTAATGCAAGAGTGACAACCCTGACCGCCACTAAGTCTCTGCGATGTCGGTGCACCCACAGGACCAGCTTTCTGTCCTCTCCACCACCACCACACCACAGCCATGCCTGCACGCTGCCAAAAACCACCCCCCGAGCAAGCAGGCATGGCCCCATCCTGAATGATTTGGGAGGACAGACAGTGGTGCTGCCCCCCAAGACAAGCCAGCAGCTCCCTCCTCTTGCAGACCCTTTAAATAACGAGGCGAGACAGCCTGCAACATCCCTGGGCAGGTCTGTGGGATGCAGGAGGTGGAAGGAGCGTTTTGTTGGATGTGTGGTGGAGAGCCTCCGTGCAGCGGGGCAGGAGGCAGGGAGGTGTAATGTCACCAAAATACCAAACGCAGTACCTCCAAGTGACCTCGACCCCCAGACTCATGGCTGCCACGGAAAAAAAGGCAGGGAGGAAAGAGGAAAAAAATAATGTTTTCACTCCTGGCAGCTCGGCAGAGACAGCACCTGCTTCCGCCTGCTCCAGACTCAGCAAAACTCAGCTTTCATCACCTGATAGTGTACACAGCGAGCCCACGCAGACACACAAAAATCAATGCGCATCGATCCCTAAGCCAGGAATTCATAAACTCCTTTAAAGGTCAAGGATTGGTTTTTCACTTTCTGTAAAAAGAAGAGACTCCTGCCATCATCCTCCCGCTCCCATCAACTGACTCGTCCCGCGCCTCCCTCTCCCGCAGCACCGCACCGGCATCCCGGCAGGTATTTGCAAAGCACGTACACCTTCCTGCATGTGCTATATGCACAGTCATTGTGTACAAACATAAGTGGCACGTATATAAATACACCATGCAGTTGGTACCGGCATTCATAGCAATGCATGTGTCCATTTAACTCCTTGCTTGCTAGAGGTCCTGTTTTTAGGGGCTTTGGAGAGGGCTGAACCCTTGCAGGCAGCCCTCCGGGCTGGCAGAAAGCAGTGTCCCTTCCCGCACCGTGATGCCCACAGCCTCACCAAGCAGGGTCTGATTTATTAATTTGAGGACCCCCATAACTGATTGTTGTGCCTTTACAAGCCCGCAAGGACCTAAAATCACGTCATCCAGCATCCTACAACAGCTCCCGGCCACGAGGCACTTTGGAGGACAGCAACAACCCTCCTCTCTCCAAACGATGCGTGCATCCAGCCCCACGGCACGAGAGTCTGACGGACATCCCCAATGTGTCAGCGAGGGGTGCAAGCAGCCCACCCCAAACCAACGTGGGCACTCGCCTCCCCTGCCCCTCGGCTCGCCCTCGGCTCCCCTCCAAAAGCAGCAGCCGGCAGCGACAGCTAATTGCTGCAAAATAGCTAGTCTCCATTTCAGGGTGCTGTTTTCTTTTGCTTTAGTAGCTGGCAAATCAATCCTCCAAGGAATTATAATAACCCTGCCCTGGCCCCGTTCCCCGGATTTCTGGCCCCTTTCCCTGGCACGCCTCCTCGCCCAGGCTGGAAGTCCCTCCGTCTCTGCCCAAAGCCCCTTCTCCCTCCTCTCACGCCTGCCTGGCTTCCAGCCAGCTTTCACGCGCATGGCACCATTGCCTCTATAGGTCAGCACTTTGCAGAGAAACCCCTCGCTCCTTTAGGTCCCAAGTAGCTAATTGCAGAAATAGCTACATCGTGGAAGCCTTTTCTGTCATCCCTGTCCCTGCGTAAGCCTGCTCTATATTCACTGCTTGCTACTATCTGCAACTCCCACTCTGTCCAGATACAGGATGCAAAGCTCCAAAATGCAAGAAGCTTTCCCCAGCTGCGCCGCGACTTATTGCTGTTTGGAGGCGCAAGAAAACAAATTTAAACGGTGCTGGATTTAAGTGATTTCTCCGCGTTTCCTTGATGAAACTTCAGCGGGGAAGGTCAGAAGTGCAGAACCATAATGGGGGCAGCCGGCGGCGTCGTGCGGAGGAGCAGCCGTGCAGGGGCTGATCTGTGCCTTGGCCCATTGGCAAGGCTTTACATTTACTTTAGCAAGCATTAAGGCAGTCCCAGAAACCATCGCTACGGTGCAAAGTAAAGGGCACCTGTTACAGGAGGGAGTTTTCCTCCTCTGCAAACCTCAGGGAGGCACTAGCTGTTTCGGGTGCTTGGCTGCAAGGTGCACGTTTCCCTGCTGGAAAAGCATAATTTACATCATCCTTTGCAGCAAATAAAGGGTTCAGCATAACACCTCTGGAGTTCCCCGAAAACTTCCTACTGAAATGTTTCCTCCCCAAAGGGGAGTTTGGAGTGAGCTTGTGGGAAAACCTCAAGAAACCTCACAACTAAGTCCTTTTTATAGCAAAAATGTCCGTATTTGAATAAAAAGCACAAATGCCGCTTTCTGGCCAGCACCGCCGAGCTCTGTCAGTCCTCGGCTGCTGCTTACTGTCCCGGCTTGGCTGCGTGCAGCCTCTCTCCTTACACGTTGTCCCTCCAAACGCGCTCGGTGCCACGGCATCGCATCTGCGCCCGGGCTCCCCGTGCTGCGGGGAGGAGGCAGATTATTATGTTATAGGGAATGGAAGCGACTGTCAGCTCTCCCCGCCCGCGGCGCCCGCTTTGTAAGGGATGTTTTAATGCAGAAGGATGCTTGAAAATAGAGGGGAGCGTAAACACCCCTAATGAGCGTAATTAGAATTCTGCGCCCGCTGCTAATGAAAAAAACGAAGCTCCTCTGAGGTTAAGGGGGCCAGGATTTAGTATGCTGGTTTGTGGCTGTTGCAGACACGGCCCCCGAACCGAAACACTGATGCATTCGGAGGGGAAAGATGGCAGGAGACCATTTTGGGCCGGTAGCACAAAAGACAGATTCAAACCAACCGCAAGCCTCACGCCAGCTGCTCGATGACGTTCCCAACGCTACCGGAAAGGGGAAAGGGAATAACACCAAGTCATTAAAGCCGACTTACAAGAGAACTTTATGTTAAAAAAAGCCTCCTCGAGCTCTACGATGCTGCTGGAGCAGCACGGTTCGATAGGGAGAGAGGAGAAACTCCCCGGACGTGAGCGATGCTGCGGAGGACGGGCGGCCACAGGACTGCCTGCTCCAGCAAAAACCAGCTCAGTTCCCAGCTCTGGCACATCTTTCCACACAACCTTGGGCAAGGCATTTAATCTTTCTCTGCCTCATTTTCTTGGTGCTTGCCTTGGAGGACTTTGGGCAAGACTTTGTCTTACAAGGGGTTTGGCTACACTTGAATGCTTACTTTAAATTCAGTAACTGCCAATTAAATCAACATGCTTAGCATACTTTCATGGACTGTGCTTTTTTCCAGCTAAACATGTTCACCTTAATTAAAGGAGTCTGCAAGTCATTGCAAAGCCATCATGTCCTGCCAGTTCAGTCTCATTGTTTAAGCATTTGTATGCCCACAAAACCAATTTCGTATGACTGGCGTTAAGGGACGGGACCTTCTGTTCATTAGGGGCCTCAAAGTGCCACTAGGCAAGAAAATTAAATCCGATTCAGATGGGAGGAGAAGGACATATGAAAAAGACAAGTATTTTCAGTAAAGGGAAAGGGCATAGACTGTCTTAAATGGCATTTATAGAAGATATAACATACGGGACCTATGCTGAGGCAAAAGGGCAAAGTTGGCTGCAGAGGTTAGATTTGCTAATCTATCGCTAGCTTTTCTGCTTGTTACCAAGAGGATGCAATTGCCGTATTTACGGTTTATAAGGCACTTGGCATGTTTGGGTTGTGATGCTCGGCCCCTGCTCCCCAAACGCAAGGTGCTGCAAATACAAGCGAGAGGGGGAACCACCGGAGGGGATATACTCAAGAGAGACTGATTTCAGATCATAAACTCTTTTGTCACATTGAGGGACTCAAGTCGGGCAGCAGAAAAGGATAAAGGTGATTGAGTAAGCAAGAGATTTACCTGCTCTTCCAAAAAAACCACCTCACCAGCTGATTAGAGCCGAGGCAGGGAGCAACTTGTGCAAGCCTCACGCCTGCAGCCCATGCCGCACAAGGTTCATGCCGTGCAAGCATGGATGCAGAAATGTGCCCCTCATTATAAACGATGCAGTCACGTTTTATCTGTCCGTCCTTGGAAGTCACTGCAAAAAGCGGCCAGCAGCAAGCTGGGCTGGACTGGGAGAAAGCCAGACCCCAACCAGCTAGACCAGCACAGGAGGAGCGATACAAATGCACTGACCCAGGCACGCAGCAGGGGATGGGGAGAGGAGGTTTGGCTACGTGGGAAGGATGGGTGGGTTGTTACTTGGGGGGCTTTTAGGGGAGGAAGGAAGGAGATGTGAGAGGGAGAGAAATAAAACATCCTGCAAATGAGCCAGCTGGGGACCTGAAGATATATCAGCAATGCACTGCATGAAAGAAACGCCCATCCCAACCCTCTCCAACCCGTCCTGCCAATGACTTGCACAAGCATTAAGTGGCACTCGATTAACAGCAACGGTGACAAGCTACAGGCATGGGGCTGTGCCCCACAGCACCCATGGGAGCAGCCCAAAGCTGCCCCAAAATCTTGCTGTCCAAGCTGAGATCACCCAGCCCCTTCGCAGTAGGGCTGCTGGAGTCTTTTAAGGTAAAATCACCAAAACTTTGCAGGAAAGCAAAGAGGGGGTTTTTTTGCTTTTTTTTTTTTAAAGAAGATTTGTTTCAGAAAAGCTGTCAAAAATGTTTAATTGATGAAAAGCTGGATTTTCAAGGAAAGACATGTTTCAGAAGTGACACTGATAGCCAAGTGAGTAGAAAGTCTGGGGTTGAGTGTGAGGAGTGGGTGGGAGTGTAGGGGGAAGAATACATTAGAGCTGCAAATGCAAAATGAAACAAAGCCCTCCATCATTTTGAAGTCGTTACGAAGAGGAAGTTTTACTTTTTGACCTGATCAGCAGTTCACACGGTGCCATTTGGCCTCCAAGCCGAAATGCAAGGACCAGTCAAGAGCAGCAATAACCATGTAGTCCCTTAAACACCCATTTTATGGTCACGGGGAAGGTGAGGGAAACCTGACATTTCCCTAACACCACAGAGGGGCTCACGTCTGGAAAAGTACTCCTCTGTCCCGCTGCTGGCAGAGACCTGGATTTCAGCTGGCCCATGCTCTGAGCACCGACAAAGCTCATGCCACTCATTGCCAAGTGGCTTGAAGATGGATTTCTTGCTCCTGTGCTAGATGTTGCAACACGTTATATACATTACTAGTATTTTACCATCTATTTTGAACAGGAGGTGCTCATTTAAGGAAATCTAGAGGGACATGGGATGGTGCCTATGTGATGTATTACTGCTGTACGATTGGCAAGAGCTAGCAGCCAGACGTGGTAGGACACCGAATCCTGCAAACGGGTACCAGGAGAGCTGAACTCCAGCGCTTTGATGTCATAAAACTGAAGTTAAAATAAGCAAGGGAATGCAACAAGGAAACTAAAGGATCGAAATATTCCCTAGTATTTTCCGAGAAAAACTTCTTTTTACCCCCGTGGCTTATAAATCATGCAGCAAAACTACAAAGCTAGAGATTTCTCTGTTTGACTAATGTTGCTGTGCTTTCCTTGGAGAGGAACTGTTTGACCTCAGGATGTCAGCATTAAATAAGACAAAACCATCAGCAACATTCTCCTTTTTTAATCATAACTGTTGCTGCAGTGTTTCACCCATTTCAAACAAAGCGCCTCAGTCGTGCAGCTGCCTCTCTCCGGGGAGCCCGTTTGCTGTAGGACGCCCATAAACTTACGGGAGCGGATGCAAGCACTGCTCAGGCAGCCCCCCCACGCTAAGGTGCAGCCCCCAAGGCTCAGACTCCCATAGAAAAATTCATGGAGCTGTGTTTGAAGCCAAAGCATGGCCCCAGGATGGAGAGCGATGCTGGGGTCGCAGCCTTTGGCATGCATTTTTGATGCCTTGGCACGGGAAGGGCCACCAGCGCCAGCTGCTGTGGCCATGAGATGTTTTAGGGGGTGACCAGACGTGCCGGCTGCCCGTCGCAGAGCGGTGGCATCCCAGCACTAAAAGCACGTGCCCAGAGGTGGGATTTTGCAGGCAGGTGCCCGGGGCAGCGGCGCGTGGCCGGCTCCAGCTCGCGTCTGAGCAGCCCTTCTCGGAGGAAACATCAAGGCTGCTTAGTAAGACGTAGCGAAAGACTTGCAGAGCTGTCTATAAATAATCAGGCTCTGTGCAATAAACATGCCCAGACAACTCTGCCAAGACACCGCAGTCCCCATGCTCTGCATTTCCAGGTCCTTTCTTGTTAGGGAGCTGCCAGTTCCCAATCTCCCGGGCAGCCTAACGGGTGAGTGATACGAGCCAGGAGGGCTTGAGGAGGGGGGAACAGAGACGTCCTTCAGCTTTATGTAGTAAAACAGCCATCCAAAGCTGGCTCCTGGGGAAGCAAAGCATTCAATACCATCGCTGCAGTGACCTTGAGAGAGTCAAGGTGGGTTCTTGTCCAGAAAACAGCTGGAAAACAGCTGGAGCAAGGATGGACCTCAATCTTTGGGGCTGAAGGAAAGGGTTAAGCTATTCCCTAAAAGTCAGTGGTTCTTCACATTGAAAGAAAGCATCAAGATGATGCCTAGGGACCCTGCATCATCCAGGTCTGACTCTAAAATCGGTCTAAAGGGTTCTCCAACAGCATGTGCAAAATAAGATAGTTCCCATTTTAGCACTTTCCTCTCAGTTTTCCCATGCAGGCAAGACATACAGGATGTTTGGCCTCCTGATAAAACTCAAAAGAACAAGCCACCAACATAACGGGTCAATTAAAAATACATACATGTGTTTCTAGGGCTGAAAACATGACCAGAACAGCTGAACCAGCTGAAATACACTGCTTTCAGATGGCTTTTTTCTTTCACCATCCCTTAAAAAAAAAAAAATCTGTATAGCTGGCTTTATAGAAAACACGCACCATTTGGAAATAATTTGCCTCTCTTTTTTTTATTTCTTTTTTCCTGGCTGAAAACATGTGCTGAGTAGACCGCTTGGGTCAGCACAAAACCACGTTTGGGGGTGAATAAACTAGTTGCTGCGAGCAATTTGCCCAGCGCCGCTGCAGGCCAAATTGGAGAGTTAAACTCCCAGACGCTGCAAGCTGGCCCGAAATTACCGCACAGACTCAGCGGCTATTCGCTCTAAGTGAGAAACTAAATATTATTTACTCAGAATAATACAAGAGGATGGCCGTGCAGCCCGGGCAACCTGGCTGATACTCCAGCACAGGCTCTGCAAGGTGAGGTTTGAAGAGGAGGCAAAGTCTTGCCTGATTTTGGTGGGTGTTTTGAGCTTAGAGATGGACCCGCGGTCAGGTGCACGCAGCGAGGAACAGCTTGGATGGTGTGTAATGGAGGCATTAGCCTCGAAACTGCTGCAGCGAGCCTGCGATTGCCTTGCTCGTTAGAGCTGGCAAGAAAGCGCACCGCTTCTCTTCTCCCCATCCCTGCTCCTCGCTCAGCCCCTCCATGCCACACGCATACATGGCAGGACTCGATCAGAGCTGCTCCAGCCCCTTTCCTCCTACAAAACCACCGAGAAACTTCTTTGAGGCCACAATTTGCCCACCTTTGAAGAAAATGGAAACGTCCAAAGCGCATTATTCCTCAGCAGCTGCCCGCAGGGCAGCAGGGAAGGAGAGGCAAGGACTCCTAGGAGCTCCTTCAAGGAGAAAGGATGGGCTTCTCCCCCGCCTTTGAGAGATGGACCCAACCCCAGGAGGACCGCAAGAACCACCCTCCTCTCCAGGCGATGCCGCAGCCCTTGCGCTTATTTCGGATACAAGAAACCCCAACCCTCCCAAACAGCCTTTGAGAGCACGTGCTGAATCAGACAGGGCAGGGAAAAAAAATATCATCGCTTTTAAAGCAAAAGGGAGCGAACGCAAGAGCAGCTCCGACCGCTTGCCGCAGGTTATCCAGCTTAGGTCTTTCCCCCCACACACGCCGTTTGTGCAAATTATGGGGGGAAAAAATTACAGAAAACAGTTTGATCAGACCAAGCTGCCGGTGGAATAATTTAATGTTTAGCAAACTGCAGCCAGAAGTGATTGGCAGCTTTCAAACAGCCTCTTCAGTATCGTAAAAGGACCAATCTTCAGACAGGGCTGGGCACTTTCCTTCTGAAAACTGGGTCCGTTTATGGGTACCTTAAATAAGATGAAGAGGAAAAAGTCACCGAAGCACTTTTGAACTTCTCAGCCTCTGATTAACTGTGATTCATTATTTCCGAGCTCAGCCTGGTCATCCGAGGCATACGGGATCAATTCTGCTTCCTGATTTTTAGATGGCCAGTGAGAAAAATTTCCAGTGAAGACATGTACACGGCAGTCTCACAACAGCTGGCCCTTTGGAGATGAGCCAAATGGCGGGGCAAGGAAGAGGAAAAAACGAGCCCAACACAAAGCCTGCTGTTGGGTTTGGTGTCTTATAATCTAGCGGAGCAGCTAGATGCTTTAATCGAAATCAAGCCGGCCAGATTGGAAAGGAGGGAGCAAAACCCTGACAAAATAAATTCTCTGCGAGACACAGCTTGCCAGTATATCTGCCTCGTGACACCTCCTGTAAACTCCAGAAATGCAAATTGCATCGAGCGCGGTCCCACCTCTGCGAAGAGCACCGAAAGGCAGGCGAGCAGGATGGCACCGAGCAGCCACACGGAATTCAAATGAGGCTTTGCAGGCACCATTGCTGCAGCGTTTGCCGTTGGCTGGCATGGACGGACAGGCCGGGCAGCCTTGCACGCCCCGCTTGCACAGGACCGTGTTCGTGACGCTCTGCAGGGTGGGAAAGGTTTGTATGGATGCTTGCGGCTAATGCCCAGTTGAGGCATCTGAAATCCTGCAGTGCAGGAGGGACATCAGGGTGGGGGCCATCTGCAAGGGACTGCATAGCACCTCCTTAGGCTGGCAGAGAAAAACACCCTGCTGACTTTGAGGAGAACAGCAATTTTGGGGCAGGTACCGCAGCACGGTGACCCCCACATGGCCCTTCCCATCTCCAAGCCTCAGCTCCCCCCTGGAGCAAGGACCGAGGCAATGCTCACCCAGAGAGGGATCCCTGGGTCTTTGCTGTTTGCACCCACCAGGTTCCTGGAAATCCCGAGACACAGGGACACGCTCCTCCAGCTTCCTAAGGGCACGACTCAAGCTAAATGCACCACAAGTCACCACCTTGATACCCTTTCCCCTCTAGTCGCAGCTAACATCGAGACCCAACAGATCTCCTTAGTCCCCCCATCCTTTGCCACACGATGGGAGCAGCAGGCAGTACCCCCCAGACAACAAAAACCCCAAGAGCTCCTGCCTGGCACAGCAAACTGCCTCGCTAAAACCCTCACCTGCCTCCCCATTGCTGGCCACGGTTGCATTTCCGCACCGCTGTGTGCCCGTCAAGCCATGGCAGAGCACAGAAGCCTGAGAAAGCGTTAAATATTGCAGCAGCATAGACCTAGGTGGGAACCCAACCATAGACCCTCCATCGCTCCCGCGCCGGCCCCAAGGAGACCGAAAACTGACTGAATGACTCCGGCAATTAACTTACTTAGTCTCTAACCCAGTTCCTTTTAAGGTAAATTTGCTCGCGTTAATGGAAAAGGGTATTTTGGTTTTCCATCACCTGCCAAGTCATTTAAAAAAATTGTTTTCCCCCTTCTCCCCTCTGCATTCATGACTTAATTGCAACAGCTCTTTGACAGCAGATAGGTTCCAGTGGGCTGCCACTCCAGATGTCAGGAACATGTTAGCAGGAAGGGGCCCTGTAGGATATTTATGGCTTTAATTCCTCGGTAGAGGGTTTTGTTCTGTCATGCGGTGACACACGAATTGCTACTCATTTGATCCTGTATTTCCACATCAGTGACACTTTATGAAGGGCTCCTGGCTTCTCTCTACTATCTCCAAAGTTACTGGTCCCTCTTCTGCCAGCATTGCCCTGGATAAGCCGGGCAGCGAGGGTGGCTGGAAATGCTGAAAGGGCTGTTCAGCAACAGGGTTCCCTCCTGCATAGCACTGGCAGAGGGTGAGGGAGCTGAAGACTTGCAAAAAAGACCACAAAGGTGCCTGGAAAGCAGCAGCACAGGTCATTTAGCTCCTCTTCTCCATCCCTCTATCATCAAAGTGCAGACATTCACAGTAACCACCTTGTTCAAGCGGCTGCAAGGCTCTCCTGGAGCAGATCCCTTGTCTCATCCTGCAACAGCACCCAGAAGTCCCAAGTCTGGGCTCTGCAACCCTGAACGAGCAGAAGACGCCAGGCTCTGCCCCACAGAGCTACGCCTGCAGCTCCGGTAACACATTGCAAGCGATGTGCGGCCCCGAACCAACCACAAATAGATGCAGGATCCGTCCCCAGCTCCAAACTGCCTGAACATTGGCAGCTTGATCCCAGATCTGGGATCAGCAAGCACGTTAAGCAGCTACTCTTCACGCAGCACTGTTCTCCATCATCACGCTCACACACAAGCATGTGATGAACCACCCCATAAAATGGGAGAAGTCAAAAGGAAGGGATTCCCATGCTGCACTGGAAATGGGCTAAAGGAGCAGATTTGACAAAAAAAAAAAAAAAAAAAAAAAAAACACCCCCCAAAAGAAAAAAAAAAATCACACTGTAGTACACACTCGGCAGAAGCAGCCAGGTTTTCTGACAGAGGGAAGGCACGCAGCTGCTGCGGGTACGGGAACCATGTGTTTCGGGATGGCATTTCGTTCAGCTCTGCTAGAAACCAGCCCTGTGCTCACACAGATCCCGAGGGCTCGGGAAGCTGCTCGCCACCGCACCAGGACTCTGCCTCAGAGCCAACGCATCAACCCAGCTGGTGCTCCTTAATCAAAAGCCACCCTTTAAATTAAGGAGCATGGGGGGAGACAATAGATGGTGTGCGACTTTTGCGGGACCACGAGGTGTGTCGGTGGCACGGGCAGGACTAAACCCCATCCCTCCATCCCCCTGCTTGTCCCTGGGCAGCGAGGGCAGGAGCACGGTGGAAGATGAGGTCTCCTGCTGACCCACCAGCCCAGTGAATTCCCATCATTTCCCAGCTCCAAATTGCCTGAGAATAGCAATACCAAAAAAAAAAAAAAAAAAAAAAGGTGTGGATTTCTATTTGCTATAGTTTATATACAACAAGAGCAAGTGCATACAAATACTTTCATTATTTTGTCAATACAATTAGCTCTGGAAGCACCAATCTGAGCTACAGCTTCCCTCGCCCTGCCGCCTCCTGGTCCGAGAGCAAATTGGCTTTGCTAAACGCAGCAGTTTGATTTTCCCTTCTCCAACAGGCACATTTGCAGGCAGATTGCGCGCTCTCTCTCCTCCCACCCCAGAAAAGCAATCTTGCCAGAGCATTGCGATTTCTCCATCTGATGGAGCCACCCTCCTGAGAAACGCACTGGGGGTCCTTCCTTCCATCAGCGCAGCGTCCCCCTACCATTTTTGCTTCCACCAGGCAGCTTGCTGGCTAGCCACGAGCGCTACCAATTTGCAGAGGAAAACGAGATGGGGAGGAAGGAAAAAGGACAGGGAGGACCAGAGTTTAACAGCGCAAGTCAGCCTAGCTCTAGGGCTTCTTGTACCACATCAAAAATCCTGCAGTTACAAGATACAAAGCGCCGGCGAGGTATAAAGTCACCCTGCCATTTCAAATTTGTTCAGTGGTTTTTGACAGGTTGACTTTGTAGCAGCCCGTTTTACACTGGATCAAATATTGTCTGTGCGTGCTGCTGTAACAGCAAGGGAGATCTCACCCAGCTCCCCAGAGGCAGCATCGCCGCTGCGGCAGAGCTCTGCTTCGGCAGGGAAGGGACCCTGCTGGCATCCAGCCCAGATGCGAGCTGAGTGATATTGGACAAATCTGGGGAAAATAACTGGAAGAGCACAGCATCACCCTTGAGGGGGGAGAAGGGGTGACGGCAAAGCCGTGCGGCTCTTCAAACAAGTGTTTTGCAAAGAGCTCTAAGCCACTGGCTCACTTGCAAGGAGCTTTTGGGCTCTCGCATGGATTTCTCGCGCGATGGGGCTGCGATGCCAACGGCGTAGCTGCTCTGTCCACGGGGAACCGGCGTCAGGAGCAAATGACCCACAGAGACAACACAGCAGCGCTCCAGTACCGCAAGCTGGACCCCACACGTCCCCTCTGCTGCTCAATGCCTCCAGCACCCATCTGTCTCTTGGGCACGGAGCCCTTTCGGGGCTAATATACTTCTTTTTCCTAATCTTGCCCCGTCTGCATGCACGATCATGCAGCCATTCCTCTTGCATAGGACATAGAAGAGCCATTCAAGCTTGGGCTATTAATTAAAACCCAGTAATGCTAATTTTACTGCCAAGTTGGAAGATCCTTACTGCATTTTATTAGGTAATTGCCACTTGTAAGAGGTTTAAATTGATGTCTTTATTAGACGATGCAATACAGGATAGTTATAATAATAGTTGAAATCATATCCTATAAGCGTTCTGCCAGCGACTCGCTCCAGACATTGCTCCAGCCTGCACCTCTGAGCTGAATGAGGAATTGTTTCCCCATCAGAGATCCTGATCTCAGGGCAGAGATGTCCTGAACCAGACAACTCTTCTAGTCCTCCTGCAAAAATAATATTTTCTGGCCTATGCCTAAGTGGAGAGAAAGAGGAAACTGAAGGGCAGCAGGGAATAGCCTCTGATCACCCCAAAACGTTGCATTTCCACCACCTTTTTGTTTTCTCTTTTGATCTGTTAGCCAGCGTGGAAAAACTAGCCACCTGCACTGCTGAGTCATTTCAAATCTAAACCAAAAAACCAATGCATTTTGTCTTTTTCGAAACTGTTTTCTCATTCAGAGGGCTGATTTGTGTCAATCTGAATCACCTGGATATTGCATTGTAGGGACAACTTATTTTCCCAGCAGATCCTGTACACCTTCCCCTTAGGACAGTCCTTCATAACATGTTTATCACTGGAGCACCCGAGCACCTTCCAGCCATGCCTTAGATGTTACATGACAGCCCGATAGAAGTGTTGGTTTTCCCATCCCTTCCCCGGGGAGACGCACATGGGCATGATGCTCGTGCTTAAGCAGACTTTGCTTTTGCTTGAACACCGGGTCTGTGGAGGGGCGGACCAGAGGGACCTAGCTCTGCTAGGACCATCCCGAGGGCTGACAGCAAAGCAAGATGCTCCGTTTGCAGCACATCGCTGCCGGGAAAAGCACAAAACCCCGTCAGCAACAGCCGCAGCCTCCAATTTCTGCAGGATCTCAGTTTCCCGCAACGCCCGCTCCTTTTTTCCTCCCCAACCGCTGGCTCTACCAGGGGATGGGAGATAAATAGCCCCAGCTTGAGCCCAGGCTTTTTAGAGAATTACAGCCTACAGACAGCTTTATAACAGGTCTGAGTCACCAGCAGTGCCCGTGACCGCTGGGTTTGGATCCTGTTGGTGCTGGGAAGGAGCCAGCGGAAGCACGGAGCAAGGGCTGCCCAGGGGCGAGGAGGGGGGGATGCTGTCCTCATCGCCGTGCCACCCGGGAAGGGATGTGCCACAGCAAAGAAAGGACTTGTGCACGCAGACGGGGCAGAAGGAGCCAGGGTTGGACCCGGCAGGGAGGTGGCACCCATATGGGTGGCACTGAGCTCCCCCAAAATGAGGGGTCCCGGCGGGCTCCTGCTTGGTGCTCTGCCTCCCCGCACGCTGTCAGCCCCTGCCTTCAGCCCTTTGTCCTCTTCCTCACGTCTGCGCCCTTGAAAGCCGTCTCTCCCATCTGATCTCTCCGCGTGCTGACTTTCCTTCCACACCCTCTCGTCCATCCTTTTCTTTTTCTGCTTTCCCCACTTCTTTGTTCCCTCACCTGCTCTTCCCTTCACAAAGATTAAAGCTAATGATTTTTTTTCCTCTCTCTTTGGCAGACTGGAATTACAGGCCTGTACTCCTCCGGAGGAAAAGCCTGTAGCAAGTGCAAATGACATTGCAAATCACCTTTGCACATGTGGAGAGGAGCAGCGGCAGCTTCAGGAAGGGGGGGGATGAGCATTGTCCCAACCTCCGACCAAAAACGAGGCAGGGCAATAGCCTGGTTTTCCCAGGGGAAAATTAGTTTTTAGGAAAATGAGACTATAGCTCCCTGATTTCCAGCTAAAAGGCAGGAGAAGGAGCTTTACTGGTAAATTTGGGGGTTGGAGGGATGTCTAGCCCAGCCTCGGCTCACCAGCACAGGGATTTCAGCTCAAGGTTGGCTACCTGAGAAGTGAGGGAGGTGGCCACCGGCCAGCCCCTGCCTCCAGATATAGAGGCGGTGAGAGCATCAGCGGTCCTGCAAGGTGCCGGTGCCAGATGCGCTCAGCCAAGGGATCTCACCTCCCAGCCCCAGGCAAGTACCGAGAGGAGAGCAGGGATGCTGGAGAGGAGGAGAGCTGCCCATGGCCACTAGGCAATGATCACTAAGTTTAAAAAGCAAACTCAGATTAACACAGGAGATTTGCAACCTGGGAAATTACAGGTTCCCCCGCACTAACGAGGACCCAGGGTCTCTCATTTGGCATCAGGTTCCTCACAGCAGAGTCAACCCCGACTGATAAATTTACAGCAACGGAGAAGATAAACACAGGAAATAAGAGGATTCACCTTCTTAAATGTTTAAAGCCTATTATCAAAACAGGTGTGCAGTGTTGCCATTATAAATGTCATTCCTAACACCTTCTGATTTCCCCCTTCCCGCCTCCCCCACTTTCACACCGAAGTGTCCAACCTATTAGGGAACAAAAGGAAGCTGCCTTTTAAATCTCATTCACTCCAGCTCCTTGCCTGATAGATGGCTTCCCCTCTGAAGCTCTGTTTCACATAAAAGCATCTCAGCACAGTGCTGTAAATCTGGTCTACATCAGCTTTTATGGGAGGCTGGGTTGGGTCCATGACTAAATTACCATTTATTTATTTGCTCGCTTCAAATATTAAAAAAAAAAAATAACTGCTACCACTCAGATTGGAGGGCTGGCATCACTAAAATGTATTTTGCAAAGGGGACTGGATGGAGCAGAGCCACCACAGGTCCACCCGCACCAGGAGGAGGCTGAGCTGAGCCAATACGGCAGCGGGATCCTCCTTCCCCGACCCGGTGCCCTCAAGGGATGAGCCGGGACCGGGCTAACGTGGAGCCAGGAGCTTCACGCCTGCAGCTCCTGGGTGCCTGTCCGGCTGCTTAGCATGCTTTATGCTCCCACTAGTCTCTGAATAATTATGCATTAAATAATTACTACCAGTCTCTGATTAATTATGCATTAAATAACCACCTCCAAGGCAGGGAAACTGAGGCACGGAGAGGCATTACTTGCCAAAGGCCGTACAGTAAGGCAGCAGTAGGTATGCAAGAAAAGCAAAGGATGCCCATGTCTCTACCCTACCCATTCGAGGCAGCGCATTCACGTCCATGAGCACCAGCTACGAGGCACCTCGATCTCCAGCAGCTATTGCAAGAAAGGGGAGAAAGATGGGAATCAGGTTTGGGATTTAACAAAGCGTTTCGCTTTCATTTCAAGCTTTTATTGCTTTTCAGTTTTCTAATAAATATAAAGGATGTTTCAAACAAAAGGTCAGCTGAACCAACGACTGTTTCTGTTAATAATTGACACTTTTATGCATTTTTTTAAATTATTTTCTCCCAGACTTTGAGAGCTGGGGGAAAACCATGCAAAACAGCCAAACATCTGGGGTTTCCCCTCTGCAGGGCTCCCTCTGAAGTGTCTCACCTGGTTCCTGCCAGCCCCATCCGAGGGTCGATGCTGGCGCATCCCACTGTACAGGGGGAAATACCCCAGACCCACCGTGAGCCTCCTGGGTCAAACACAGCCCCTTCCTCCACCCCATCGTCCTTTACAGACTCGTGCATGAAGACAAAGGTCCCGATAAAGAGCCAAACCGCACGCGTATCCCCCGGGAGAAGCCCTCGTCCCCCCACGCAGTTCATCAATTAAAGAGCGGCTATCCACAATAATCTTACCTTTGCCCCTCAGCGAGTTTTACTGCCTCCTGCCCCCTCTTCTAATAATCAATATTGATTTTACTGTCTGTGTTATTATCCCAGTTTGCAGATTTATTTTCTTGTTTTGCATCGCATGGAGACGGGTGGTTTATAGCACAAGCCCTTATTTTACGCCTCCTCGGGATAATTATCTTGCCCCATTTGCGAACCACGGTGCTTATACCGTATTGGAAAATAATCATCAGCTCTCGCGCGGAGGCGTTTGGGTTACGATCGGGGCATGGACACGGGTGCGGAGGAGCCACACCACTTGCAGCAAGCCCTCAGGCTTGCTCTCCTTCCACTTATTTCTATCATCTACTGCCTTTTAGGCTTCGCCCTCACCCGCTGAAAGCAAAGCATCGCCATCGGCACCAGGCACCCGGCGCCGGGTGACCCCGCGGCACGACGGGTCTGCTGACCCTGCACCCAATTAGCAGAACAGACGATGTGAAACACGCTCTTGACATTGATATGATTTAACGTTAATAACCAGGTTTCAAATATTTATTACAATGGCTGTTTTTAATAAATATTTCATGAACACCAATTTTTTTTTTCCCTCTCCCCTTCCATTGCCAGCTTTGTGGGCTTAATTTGCCTTAATGAGGATAAAAATCGCTCTGATGAATTGCTCCTTTGCAAATGCACACGACGCGAGAACAACACTTGCCTGAAATACTTGTCATGCGGAGCTGAGCGTCTGCCTAGGTGTTTGCAAACGGACCCTGAGAGCAAGGGAGCACAACGCAGCAATGGGGATATCCCCTTCCTCATCACCCCCGGGATGATGCCGGTCCTCCTGGGACCAAAAAAGTCCCAGACATGAGTCGGAGCAAATGGGCAGCTTCGACTGCATGACAACATGCAGACGGAGAGAAGATATCTCCCCTTTTATCTTATATCGAGGGAAGCATCCAACGTTTTCTTTGCAGTAAGAGCTCATGTATGTTTATGCCCCGATCGCGGGGAAGTCTTGAGTTAATACACTGAGGCTTAGCATTAAGAGGTATTGAACTAAAAGCTTTATTGAGCACACGCGGCTAAGCTGAAGCTTTACCCAAAACTAACCCAAACATGCGTCCCTCTCCCCGCAGGCACTGGGCTGGGGAGATCTTCGGCATCAGTGCTCAGCCCACCCGTCCATCCCCGGGCAGGAGGGACCCGTGGCTCACTTGTACCCGACTCTTCCTTCCCAAATGCAGCGGGGGTTTATTTTAGGAACTTGGCTGGCTTGGCCAGCTCAGCAAACAGTATCTAGGTTTCTCTCTTCTCCAGTATTTATGTTGTGAGCAGACATGGGAGACAATTAGAAGCTGTATAATCAGCAGTGCCAGGGGCAGGGCTTTCATGTGCACGGCGCTCGGGGACTCTCAGGAGGGGTTATTACCATACGAAGCATCCCTGGCACAGCTTTGCTCAGCCGAAGCTTTCTGTCCCCCTCCCTCAGCCCCCAAACCAAGAGAAAATCCAAGCAGGATGTGCAGAGCACGCCACAAAAGACGCTTGAGAAGCAGAACTTCACTTTGTCTTTCACTGCCTTTTCATTTCTTTTGATGTTGAATTTTCCTTCTCTCCTTAGTTTTATTTATTCTTCTCTTTTTTTTTTTTTTTAAGTTACTTTTTGGTGCATATTACAACCCTCCAGCCTTCTCTCCATGCACATTCCCTTCCGTAGGTTGCTGCGGAAAGCATCCCTGTAGCAGGAAGAGGGGGGGAGACAAATCCCATCCAGTGGCTGAGAGCCCATAGAGGGGGTGATGAGGAGCGAGCATCGGGGCAAGACCAAGTCCAAACATGCCCTATGGGAAACAGCTGCATATCCTCTGCCAGAAGAGATTTTGAAACCAACACACACAAATGGACTACTTGGAGGAATCGGAGATCTTTCCAATCTGTTTTCCTCCCGCAAATCCTTCCCAGGCTCTGCGGTCACCCCCATTTTGTGCTCTGCTCCCTTCATCCTGGACAAATGTCAGGGAACTAGAAAAACCCAAAATGCACCAAAGCAATTCAACTCTGTCTCAGCTGCAACAGCTATTTCCAGCAAGAGTAACAACTTTATTATCCTGCTTAACTCCAAATTGAATTGTGCAGAATAGAGAGCATTTATCAAGTTTTCTCCCAGAAATCCCCCTCGCAGCAAACCCAAAAGGAGACAATATTTTTATACCAACCAAAAAAAAAAGAATACAAAACCATCGCAAAGCAAAAGAGATTCCCCCCCCACCACCACCACCTCTCCTTGGGAATTAATTTCAATAATCAGGAAGTTTTGAGTGGAAGAGAGGAGAAAAATCTTCATATTCAAGAAAGCCCTTGCAATGGTTCAGAGATGCAAAACTCAACAGGACCTTTGCCACACTCGGTAAAAAAAGATCAGGCTGAGAGGTACTTCGAGCCATGATTATGAATAGTGATGGAGAGATGAAGCAAAAACCAAACAGCTTAGTTTTAATGAGAATTATCTAGAGAATGGTGTTTTTACCCATTCAGCAATTCAGGGTTTTTTTTAATACCTTGCATTCCCCCTCCCCTCCCCCCGATCTCACTTTTACCAGGTGTGCAGAAAGTTACCAAAAATATCAATTGGGAAATGTCAGAATGAAAAATCTCAGCATTTCACTTCAAAGCAAAGCGTTCTGCTTCAGAATGTCGGCGTTTTATAATTCAATAAGCCGATTTGAAGCATCTTATCTGGCAGTCCTCTGTCAAAAATGGGAAAAATCGACTTTTTCTTCCAACAGTTTGGGTAAAACCCTGTATTTTCCTAGGCATATTTTTAGTCACATTCAATCACCTTCTGTTTTAATGTTATCTCTTCTGCGTCTCCTTATTGGAAAATCTTTTCCTGCTTAAGAAACGGGAGCTTGTCTCCTGTCAAATCCTACCATACTCTGCCCAAAATCACTGATAAGCTTTAAGATCCTCAAAAAACCATGCAACATAAGAATACCATTTATTGCTTAGGCAGATAGTGCCACGCAGAACATATTAGCCACATATTTGGGATAGCGCGACTGTCTTGTATTCATTGCTTAGCAGAACAGTTTGATTCTTGGCCAGCCCCAAGGCATCAGGGATTAAACAAGACCAGTAAACCCAGTTTCATGGTTTCTAACACCACACCAGTATCCCCTGAAAGAAAAACAAACAAACCAACCAACCAACGCAACCAACCACTTAGAAACACAAACTTCCAGCAGGCTTCAATGTCAGAGATGATCATTATGCAAACCAGTCCCTTCACGGGGGGAAAACCTTGTTTTAAAAAACCTGGACTTGCAGTCTAACAGCCAACATCTTCCCCGGACGGGATCACACATACAAGAAAACCACAACGACAGCAGCCAGGACTTGCATCCCTGACCAGCTCCCTGCCTATGGGCAGCAGCATCCTGGGGCCAGGGTCTCTCTCTCCCCATGTTAATGACAGGTCACCTTAGAGCAAGAGCAAAGTGGCCAGAGCTGGACACTTTTTTGCAACTGCAGGGCATAACTCAAATTTTTTGCCAATGGAGCAAGATAATTATCTTAACAGGTTATTTCTGCATATGCGCATGTGCAGACGCATGAGGAAAATACGTGCTTTATTTTATCAGCTCATTGAGATTCTAATCTTACAACAAATAAGGCATGGCATCTAGATGGACGGTATTACAAGAAAATCAATATTGATTATTAGGAGCAAATATGCAGGATATAGCTGACAGTTAAAAATCCTTTTAAGATCTTGGGAGAAAAATGACAGACACTACAAATATGGCAGTGCTGATTCAACAGCTTAATCACCAAGTCAATCAATAGGGAGTTTGGACAAAGTTTGTAGAGTTGCAGAAACCTCAGCCTGGGAGAAAACAGGGCAAAGGTGGGTATTTTATAGGGCTGCAGAGGGGATTTGGGAGGTTTTGGCTTTCTCAACATCTGCTGCATGGACCATCTGGAGACCAAACCCAAGTCTGTAGGTGCCATAGGTTGAAGGAACAACCGGTAGAAGAAGCATTAGGCAGGCAAGGTGCAGAAGGAGTCACTAGGTACTTGGATGCTGTGTAAGCATATATGTGTACATCCACCTAAAACACCCGGTGATAACATTTGTGCAGCAAACTCCAGGGATGTGCTCCCCCTTGCCAGGTTTAAGTTTGTCCTGGGGGAAGAAAAGGAGTTTCACTCCCTAGTGCCTATTGCACAGGGAGCAAACAGGGTTTTGCCTCCCTTTGCAAGCGCCTGCTTTCCCCTCGGGACACAGAGGTGATAATAGAGGGGCAAAGCCCTGAGCGGAGCTTGCTCCAAAATGCAGGGTCTCCTCCAGGATTGCAGGCAGCGTTTCACAGCTGGACAGCAGTCAACATCTCCGATTACCGAGCCTCAGAAATCAAACCGCTGCACCACCCTCCTGCCTTGCTCCACACTAGTCATAGTCCAGTAGCACACTCATGTACACACACCTCCCAAAGTGTCCTCTCTCCTGCTGCACCCTGCTTATCTTTTTTTTTATTATTATTATTATTATTAATTTATTTTTGCAAAGGAGACATCTCACGCAACTGCATCCCAACCAAGCAGTAACTCCCGCCGCGAGCGGCGGCGGGGGGGAGCCCTCCACCCGGGAACGACACTCATTACGTTTGTATCGATGGCCTTCCACCTCCCCGGCACGCCGCGACGATTCAGAGGCACAGACCTTTGCGGAGCGAGCGAATGGGTTTTGTCAGTGTTCAGTGCGTTACGGGAGAAAGCGTAATGCGTTCTGGCAGTCAATCGAATATGACATGATAATGAATGTTAACATCATGTGCGCCCCTTTGCCAACAGAGGGGAAAGTCATGTTAGATTACAGCTAAACACGGTGCCGGTGTGAATGCTGTTTGCCTCTCTCGTTGCCTTCTCTCCCCTTTTCCAGCTTCGGTGTTCGCTCACTCCTCGCTCGACATCCTCTTGCTGCTGCCTAGGAATCACAGAGCAAAGGCTGATCGCCAGCAAGCCCCAAAACCATGAGATACCCCTCGAAGCAATGCGTTTGGAGCTGAACGGGGAGACGAAACACTTGCTCAACCCACCTCCAGCAAGGACCCTATTTGGGGTCCCCAAAAAAGCCCAATTTGCTGTGCAATCCTCCCCTTGCAGAAGTGCGGTGTTACTCAGGACCACGCAGCACTGATGTTGCACAGGATGCTCTTCAGGGCTTATACCCCTTGATGCAAGAAAAGGTGCCCGGGTGCTGAAACCAGCAGGAAAGAGCCCCACAATGAGCCAACGCAAGTGCCAGACTGGGGAAATTGAGAAATTAAGTGCTTTTGATCATACACCGCCTCCCAGCGGGAGCCAGCTTATGTCCTGGGAAGCCCTAGAGGCGGCCAAATTCTTAAATTCTTTGTAGAAACAGGCTCCCTATCTAAGATGTTCTTTTTCAGGCAACAAAAGAAAGAATTAGGGAATTTGGGGCTTTCCTCCCCCCAGCCCCGAGTCCAATCGCAGGGACTCGCCTTGCTCAGGGCACTGCGGGAACAGGGACCCTCGGCAGCCTGCCCGGCACACTTGATCCCAGCTCCCGTGGTTATGCTTAGGGTAAAGCAGCAGCTAAGGTGGGAAAACAAACAATAGCAATCAAGTGGCTCTAACACAAGCGGTGTTCAAGGCGCTGAGCTGATGAGGCTCCCCACTTCATCACTAATTGGGATGGCCACTTGAAGTAAAATAATGCTACCTAATCACCGTGAGATCCTCCAGGGCACAGGCCACGGCATACGCTGGGAGACTGATGCCCTTGGAGACCTGGTACCTTAAAAGTCACATTAAGGGAAGCAGCACCAGGACCGTCCTCTGACTATTGAGTATTTCTGCTTTTTATCTGAAGATTTATATGCAGAAAAAGCAAAACTTTCTCTGCAGACACCCAGCCTGCTGTAATAACTGGTTTCTGTGGGATTGCTGGGATGCAGCACTGCTCCCTACTGCAGCAACACACGCTGGACCCAGCGGTCCCCCCCGCCGAGGACCTTGAATAACCCGGAGGCCCGACTGCAGACACACCGTGTTGCAGACACATTAAGAGACACGCTGCTCACATTGCAGATGCATCGATCACACCGATCCCTTTGCAGGGACACGCTGATATCATACCACATCTCAGGAGATGAGTTAGATAGATCAGAGCTAACCCTCGGAGGACGCTTTGCCCTCTTAGCTTTGAGCAAAGACCAAAGCAGCTTCCTACCTTACGGGAGATAAGGACCAAGCTACAGCCATGGTGAGCAACGATCCCCACAGGGAGAGGATGCCTGCAAGGCAACCTGGGCCAGGCTTAATACCGCTGCTCGAGGATACCTACCACCTCCTCAGCTCCCCCACCATGGTCCTATCTCTCCTTCCAGCCCTCCCCGTGCCTCCACAGCCCTGCCATCCCAGCACTCACCCCTCACCCTGCCCCGAGGCGTTAACTCCGCACCACGGATGCCCTCGTTAGACCAGCAGCAAGGCTTTCCATCCCAGCTGTGTTTTCAGCAAGGCACAACCTAAATCTTAAACTTATCCAAAGGAAAGCCTGTCTCAAACCATACCCCCACCTGCATTCCCCACCCCTAGGCATCCTCCATCACCTAATCCTGGCTCTCACACCCAGCCTTGCTAATAAGAGCGCCGACGATGAAGTTTTAGCAAACTTTGCTGGAGTTCAGCCCGGAGCCAGCCGCCCCCCATGCCGTCGGCGTGATCCACCCATGGCTGCCGGCTCAGTGGGCGTGAAGGGGCCATGCAGAATACAAATGGACTCTTTCACTTAGCAGGAGGCAGGTAATTTCTTTTGTCCCTGCTGATGCATTATTGATTGTGATGAATGTCAGAGCAGGAGCCTGTTCCAAAAGCTATTAAACAATAATTTCATCTCCGGAGGGTAATTGATTGTCAGAGGGAGCAGCTTTGCTAGTTGCAAGGTGGCAGTGACGGGGAATGTTTGTATTTGGGTGGGGACGGAGAAAGTCTTGGGCAAACTTCATGATTTATTAATCAGACATGGAAAAAAAGAGTTGGGAGAGTGAGTGTGCTGAAGGTAAGAGGCCAACCTCTTCTGAGCCGCCGGGCGAAGCTGGGGAGAGCTGAGAGCCAGCCTGACCCCAGCCCAGGCAGGCGGCACAGCTCCGTCACGCTTTGCAGGACACCCCTAATGGCACTATTCTGGGGGCTGCTCGGCTCCAGCGACGCACCCCAACGCTGACCCGCTCCCGCCCTCGTTATTCCAGTCTGTGGCCCACGCGCTAAATTGCTTTTCTGATGCACCTCATCTCCTGCTCTGCTTCTCTGCTAATGCACTGCCAGCACAGCCTATGCAGTAAGCGACCCACACCCAAAATCACCAAGCTCTCCACCTCCAAACGCTCCACTGACCTCAATTTATCTCACCGGCACGTGCGTTTCACTGATTTCAGAGAAAATTTAAGACTACATCACATCCCTGTGAAGGGAGCAATGGAAGAAACAGGAGCAGCAGGGTCTGGATTTGGGAGCTGGGATCAGATTTGCACCTTGTGGCATCCAGCTGGGGAAGCAGCTTCAGTCACTGTGCAGTGAGGGGAGAGGGCGAAGGACCCCCCCACACCCCAAAGGAGGGGAACAAGAGCCTGACAGCCTCAAAATTACTTGTCACCTGTCAAGCACGAGGGTTTGACAGTCCCTTCGCAACACTGAAGGGAGGCACAGCCCTATGAAGGGACACGGCACTGCCGGGGATGGCTCTGTTGTCCCTAACCACACACAGCCCTCCAAGAGGACACGTTTGCAACACGGTTTGATGATGCGCACACCCCTGCGTGTCTGTCCGTCTGTCTGCCGGTGCCACAGGAGGTCAGCGAGGGGCGGCGGTGGGAACAGCATCCTCGCTGTGCCTCTCGCGGCGGGCACAAGAGAGAAAAATCCCACTGTCAGGAGGAGAGAGGGAGTTTATCCATCTCCTCCGCGGCACATGAGAGGTGGATTTATCATGGATTTCCCCTTCTCCCATGCTTTATTGGCAGTTCATTATCTTGTCGGCTGGAACCGGCCGGCTCCCCCAGCACACTCCATCACTCGCACGCTGCCATGCAAACCCTTGCAGGAGCCACGCACAAGACCCTGGTAAAAAGCCCACCCGGACCAGCTGAAGGCCACATCTGATCGGGGAGAGGATGGTTCCCTGTGGCTGAGGAGCGGGTTAGAGGAAGGGTTGGAGTGTGATTTTGGGGCATTTGCTCCTCACTGGCTGTGCCATCCTGTCTCTGCAACAAGTTGGGAAAGGGCATCCCTAAACCTAACCCAGCTGGTGCTTTTGAGTAGAGACTGCACTTTTGTTTCTTCAGTTGCTTTTTTTACCTAAAAATATTTAGTCCAATATGAAGAAGTGTGCTGGTTTTGGCTGGGACAGAGTTAATTTTCTTCACAGTACCTAGTATGGGGCTATGGTTCAGATTTGTGCTGGGAACAGTGCTGATAACACAGGGGTGTTTTCGTTATTGCTGAGCAGCGCTTACACAGAGTCAAGGCCTTTTCTGCTGCTCACCAGCGAGCAGGCTGGGGGTGCACAAGGAGTTGGGAGGGTGCACAGCCGGGACAGCTGACCCCCACTGACCCAAGGGATATCCCACACCATACGGCGTCATGCTCAGCATATAAAGCTGGGGGAAGGAGGAAGGGGGGGATATTCGGAGCGATGGTGTTTGTCTTCCCAAGTCACCGTTACGCGTGATGGAGCCCTGCTTTCCTGGAGATGGCTGAACACCTGCCTGCCGACGGGAAGAAGTGAATGAATTCCCTGGTTTGCTTTGCTTGCCTGCACGGCTTTTGCTTTACCTATTAAACTGTCTTTATCTCAACCCACGAGTTTTGTCACTTTTACTCTTCAGATTCTCTCCCCCATCCCGCCGGGGGGGAGCGAGCGAGCGGCTGAGTGGGGCTTAGCTGCTGGCTGGGGTTAAACCACAACAAGAAGGAAGGAAGTCCTACCCTTTGGGTGCAAAAATACAGTATTGCTGAAGCAACTCACCTTTAAACACCCTCCTAACGACAGGCTAGTTCTACAAAACCACAAGTTCAAAATTATAGCCCATCCAATTGTTTCAGAAGATGCCTTTTGCCTTCAAATCAACCACAAGGCCTGGAAATATTTCTAACAAAAAAAGGGAGTCTCTCCCCACCACAAAACTCTCAAAGGAGCAAGAAATACCAGTGAAATGTCTGTTCTAGGGAGGAAAGAGTAATTTAAAGCTGTAGTTCTTCTCTATGCTGAAGTCATCATCTTCAACCAGTATGAGATGGGTATGATGCTTCTGATGCTTCAAACTACTGATGAAATTCCTGGCATCAAATACAAAAGCAGGGCTGTTATGCCAGCCTGTGAGTGAATAAATGATAGAAGATGGACCATGACCCAAACCACAAGCCTAGATCTTTCAAGGCTATTGCAAGGTAAAAGCCTGGCCAAACCAAGCCAAGCAGACCATACAAAGCACCCTGGCAAGGAGATGCAGCAGTCCATCTCCTCTCCCATGAGCTGAGCTGGTGCGATACCCCAATTTGCTAGGTATATTTGCCAGGATATCTTCGTAACTGGGGTGGGCCACATATGGTTGTGATCGGTATTTACAAGCAGGTGCCTGCCCCAACCATTCACATATTTATACCCCTCTGCTGCCATAGGCATTCTGCGACTACACGCTAATAAAGGAGGTACCAGCTGCATCACCCGTCACTGCTCTTACAGAGGACACAGACGTTTCCTTGACTTTCAGAACCAGACCTTGAAAAAAAGTTTAGTACAAATCTTCTGTGTTTATTTGTTTTCATTTATTTTCTCCATTACATTTTCAACGATCAATACGATTATTTGAATAAAAATGCACTATGTGCAAGAGCAAATGCCATACAGAGCATACCAATTGAACACGCTGCCTTGAAGTGAAGCCATCGAGGGAGAACGCAATTCTCCTGGGGAGCAAGAGGCCATCAAACCTTGATACCAGCACACCACTGAGCCACACTCCTTACGGAGCATTGAAGGGAACAAAGAAAGAAAGAAAAGCAAAGAACCGAATCCCGACTTCAAAAGCCTCCCCATTTCAAAGCATTGCACGAACATTAACTGACTTGTCTTCCCAACACCTCTTTGTGGTAGGCGCTATTATTTTCTGTACTGCAGGAGCAGCTTGGTTCAGGCCCCAGCTTGAAGCTTTGCAGGCTCTGCAGTTTGAAGCTCGTGCGTCCAATGCTGCTTCAGCAGCCAAGTGAGCGGCGAGTCCCCCGGGTACCAACCTGCCCTTCCCTGGGAGCTGGTGGGCTCTGCCAGGGTAGAGAAGGGGCAGCACAAGCAGTTTCTTCATCAACCTGAACCCTCAGATTTATTAAGCCATTATAGACGATCTAGTGGAAAATGTCATCTGGAACAACGTCCATCCTCATAGTAAGTCCATGCCAGACAAAGTCCAAGACATGAACTACAAGGGTGCTCTCCTGCGTCGCAGGAGGACACCGGGGCCCAGCTAAGGAGACGTGCACACACCTTCCCACCGCCAGCACCCAAACCCTCTCTCCTTATGCTCAACACCAGCAGGGAAATGCTCAGCCAGGGTCTGAGCCCAGAGCTCCTTTCCCAAGCATCCTCCGCAACCATCCCAGCCCGCAGCTCAGCTTAAGAAATCAAAGCACGGCGACTTGAAGCACCGCTTGTAGCTTAGCTTTTGCTGCTGCTCTTAACCTGAGTGACCTTTCCAGCTCTGCCCTGCCAACATGAAGGAAAACAAGCCACTTGACAGGCTCCCTTCTGCTCCCGAGGAGAATTTCCCTAGGGAGGGAAGATCAAGGAAAGCACCAGCTCCCTGTCTAAAAGATGAGGAGATATATTCCAGCCGACATTCAGCACTATCAACATTTTATGAGCTTTGGAATCCAGTTAGTTAGCCAATATTTTACTTAGCTCCAGTTTAGATTTAAAAACTTGACCTTCTCCGGGCGCGTGTCTGCATTGCATTTCACTCAGCCCCGTTCATCTGAGCGTGCCGAGTACCAGATTATTTATCCCCCCATTTTTATTGTTGTGCTGTTATTTGTTCATTTGTACTATTCAAAGATCAATACAAAGATGGGGCTCCCTAAACAGACACTTAGGGCACCCACACGGCTCTCAAAGGCAGTTATCACATATAGCAAGAGGCAAATGACCCGGAGCAACTCTCCTCCTGGCCAGAAAGGCTGTAAATCAGGACACAAGGCAGCCCTAATCCTTCTCTTATTGTTGAGGGAATAGAAAATTGCTTTTCACCTCTGAGTAGGGCAGCGGTTTGGACGCCCAGATGCAGATCAGAGCCCCTCCGGACCTGAAAGCGCTTTACAGGGGGAAAGTCACCACTGTTTGGTGGTGGAAAGGCCCAAGGACAGAGCAAGGCATCAATTGCCTGGCTGGCCCATTCCAGCTCTGACAGCAACGAAACACACAGACCAAGAAGGGAGATCTCCTGGAGCGGGGATAAGCCACCTGAAATACCCAGCACCCCAGATCAGGGCTAGAAAAGCCCGTGGGGCTCCCATCCCAGGGGCATGAGCAATGGGTGACAATAGCAGCGACACAGGCACCTGCTTCCTTCATCTCCTCCTTGCAGATAGAAATCACAGTAACAAGGCTAATTAACACCCCACAACACTCGGCTGGCTGGGCATACAGCTTCCCAAAAGAAGATGCTCCCCACTCTACTTGCCTACCCAGGGCACACACACTGGGACCACAGGCACGGTGCACCCGCTCGTGCGATGCACACACCATATCATATCTCAGCACAGCAAACGTGCTGTAGGTGAGCAGCCACTGTCCCTCTCCTCACGCCGCCTGCCTAAAGTAATAATAGATGAAACAATTGCGTTTTAATAAAGAAAATTGATTCAGTTTGGCTTATTCACTAACAAACGTGAGCACACGCCAATCGGGAATGATTTATGCCCACTATTTGCAAAATTATTTCTCTATTGATCAGCCCAGGTTTGTTTTCTTGTAGGTTCAGTCAATTAGAGGGAATAGCACTCAGGTGGGCAAATTAATCAGTCTTAAGTAGAGCCCCTCTACAGAGAGGGGCTTGGCAAGCCCTGGTGCTGATGCAAACCCTCCCCGAGCAACCTCCCCTGCGGTGAGCTTTATCCTTGCAAAATGGCCAGCGCAAGCTTTTCAGCATCATCTCGGTCCCACTAATATTGAGTTTCAGAGGTTCTCTCTGCTTCTGATCAAAAGCAGAGTGATTTCAGACCCGCAAAGCTTTCTTTCAGAGGCTTTCGCATCCAGTCCTCTGCACCCAACTTGTCTCCTTCCAACTCAAGCAGCACCTCCTTGGCTCCATACCCCCATGCATTTTCGGATGTGCAACTCCTATGACCGACAGCCACTCCGGGGAGGGTGGCCACAGCCCGTCAGCAGAACAAAGGGCAAGCTATAGGAAAAGCACCGCACAGAGTGCATACATACGGAGCAGCATCGCTTCGCATTACCCATAGCATAGAGATCGCACTCTCCCACGTAGTTATCGCTGCACAGCAGAGCAACCCAACTGCTCTGTTAAGGCTAAGGGAGTAGGCACGCATCTGCCAGCAAACCCTCTGAGCGTGGCTTGATGCAGTGCTGCCTCCCGCTCCCCGTCCTGCCCTTGCGGCAGAGCTGATGGATAAGGCTGTGCACTCTCCTTATCTGCTCCAGCGCAAAGTCAGGCAGCAATGTCAGCCGAGAAGGCTTCAAGCGAGCCCACGCTGAGGCAGACAGGGTGTAATCATGAGGGCTCATCTCTTCTACCAAAGCCAGCTTTTAAGGACCATTTAAGGCACTTTCCTTAATCTCAGTGTTTGCAGCAGAACCCCATAAATCACAGAGCAACTCCTGCAGCAGCAGCCACAACACCGCTCCCTACAAACTCCGCTCTCCCCAAATTTTTCCCCTATGCCAGAGGGAAGCATCCCGGCTAGCGTGCTGAACCTCGCATGAAACACATGCTCAGGGCACGGAGTCCCTGCCCGTGCACACCGAGTGATGCACGGCGTGGATGCAGAGCCGACCCCATGGACGCAGCACATGAGGAAGGGGGCTTGTCTTTGTCTTTGCACATGTCAGGGCCTATTTTTTCTTGAATGAGATATGTATGTGGCAGCGTGATATTAAATTACAAGTCAAATAGTACAAAGGCTTTTAATTACACGCCAAACACAAGCTGCTGTCAGGGAGAAGACACCGGGCTCGATGGCCCATCAGGCTGTTCCGCTCTGGCAATTCCTATCTACCTGGTAAAAGTCCAGGAAATTGGATCGGTAATGGGAACGGGGGCCTTTCACCTCTGGACCAGCCATTCAAATCCAGCCCGGGAGGGAGAAGGAAAGTCATTACTAACCTGACGGCCGGGCAGCAGCTGGTGTGAAATGAGTCGGTGGGTCTGCAAGCCCTAAGGAGCACCAGGAACGGGTTGCAGAGCCTCCGAGCAACGCCGGTTTGATATCACAAAGCCAGAGGGAGTGGGACAGAGCATCCTCCCCAGCTCCCCGTGAGCAAGTCCCATTCTTTCTGCCAGGAGGGATGCTGCAGACCCTCGCTGCCAGAGCGTGGGGTCTGGATCAGTCCTCCTAAGTGTGTTTAGCAACAGCTCATCCCCTCCCTGAGTACAGCTTGAGGATATCTCCTCCCATTTATGGAAAACACTCGAAGCATTCACGCTCCTCTCCCAGCGAGCACGCCACAAGCAGTTTGTTCTAGCAGAGATGAAGAGTACACTTTGAAGCTGGCTGTTTTTAAGAACCTCTCGCTGAAAAACCAACCCCTCTCCAATTGATGTGGTTATACCCTCACAGCCCCCCAGGAGGTGGAAAAGCATTGCACTCATCATTAAGGGCAAGGCACCACCGCACCGAGAGGTGAGGAACTTGATGGCCACACCAGGACTTTGCGGCGGAGCCAGGTAGCAAACGGAGAGCATCTGCATTTCAGCTGAGTCCATTAACAACCCTCCTCCTTGCTCCATCTCCCCCCGCCTGCAGACGACAGGGCTCGTAACAGGGAAGGCAAAACAAGAGAAGGGCTGAGCCACCTTGCCAGCACACTTCAGTCAAGATGTAAATTGAAAAAAAAGAAAAAAAAAGAAAGAAGGCAGCTGAGTGCCATTGTTCCTGGGCATGTTACACGAATCCACACACACCGCCCGCTTTGGTACCCAGGCTGTCGCATCTGCAAGCTCTGCCTCCAATCTGTAAGGCTAATTTGTTCAACAGCTTTGTTCTCCCTCGGGAACCAGGTCGTTGGTCACAGAAGATTGATTAAGCTTTTGGTGAATCAACATTAATGAAAATCAACACTGTCTAATGAGTGTTTTTTATGGCAGCCCCATAAAAAGCATTAGGACAGGTAAACAAAGTAACAGCCAGGCAAATCAACAAGGTCCCGTCCTCCCCGAGCCCCTCGTCCTCCCTGCTCCCCTCCGGCGTGGGAAGAGCCCGCTACCAGCTGGCAGACGGGGACCTTCCCCGTGCGTCCCCGGGGACGGGATGCTCATACAAGCTGCGCTCGCCTTTGCCAGTCTCTCACATTTCTGCAGACTCATCTTCAGCGCGAGCCGTGTAAGATTATAGCCCCGGCCAGCCCATCGCTAGAGAGACAAGCTGAATTTAGCTCTAGGTATTGGGAATTTCTGGCCTGGGAATGGGATCCTTTCATGCTTATCTATCCCCCTCCTGCCCTGCAGGGTAAATTCGGCCAAAATAGCACCAGAGTTTTCTTTTGGAAAACTCACTCCTTGCAAAACAAATGAAAAATGATAATAAAAGGCTACCCTGAACTGAGTATTTTGTTTCTGAAGGCCAGTCAGCCTAGAAGATTGCAGCCAAACACCTGCTTTAGGGCAAGTAGCATCAGCAGAGCCATGCTGGGTCAGACCAAAAATCTCCCTCGCTGCCCTCTGGGCTCCAAAATGATGCTTGATTGGGGAAATCACAGGTAATTGAATCGATGTCCCCTCCCAGCCTTCAGCTGTGGCATCAGGGCTGCAATCTTGTGGCTGGAGGACTAGCACTGCCATAGCATGGAAATGCCTGGCAAAGGTTTTTGTTTCTTCCCAAGGTGCTTCAGCACTTCAGGTTTTCCAAGCCATCCTTTAGAGGCTCCAGATCTAAATGAGATGATTGCAGGAGGCTTCTTGTTACAGGACATCATTAAAAATAATATATGTGCTTGAAGTGCAGTCAGCAGGGCCTTGCCGGGGATGAGCGAGGGGAAAGGCGAGCTCTCTGATCTTGGATAGAGAGAACAACCTATTAAAAAGGAATTTAGCCTCTCGTATAGAGCCATCAAACCGTTGGAAAGCCCTGCTCTCTGCCTCTGGGCTCTCATACCTTTCAAGGACAGAAAAACTCCAGGCTTCAGCCCTTCAACTGTATTTGAATATTTAATTTTTAAAAAAATCAGCTCTTGTACCGCTTTGGCACCAACTCATTTGACCGGGAGAGTCAAGGCACTGACAACTCCTGCAGTTTTAGCTCAGCGATAGGTTCTTCCCCTTGAAGCACCAGCTCAAGTCACTCCAGTGGGACAAAAAGAATCTCTTTTGTTAAATATAGGCACACACAAAAAAAAATTGTTCTAAGGCAAGGCAGAAAGTCTTGCGAGGGTTTGACGGGGGAGAGATGTGCAAGACGCCCAGCTGGGAATTCCCTCCTTGTCACCAGGATGACAGCGAGGAAGCAGCTCGGGGATTTCTCTCTGAGCATCCCTCCCTCGCAGCACTGCCGGCAGTACCCCCAGCACCAACATGAGCAACGCCGGTGCCTTTTGCATTGGCAAGGCTCCTGCAGGCATCATGGCAAGCCCCACACAGATGCGAAAGCCTTGGGACCGCAATAAGAGTCACTGCAAATCTTTATTGACAGAAATAAGCCTATTTTTGATAGGCACCACTCCAGGTGAGAAGCACGCATGAGCTCCTGCGCTGCCCTGGACCCATCCCCTTCTTGCTCTACTTCTTCTCCGCATCCTCCAGTCTCCCCCGACAAGCCCACCCAGCAGCAGACCCACTCCTCGTCTCACCCCGGCTCCCATTTCCCCCCACACACGCCCTGCCACTGCCGAAAGCCAGTAGCGTAGTCCTTGTACGGCGTAATATTTTTATCAATGCTGTGAGTTCCCGTGCACACAGCACCTGGTATCTTTTTGGTCTTGGCCATGTATTATTCATGTGCTCCCTTGTTGCTATACAAGCCGAGAAAAAAGGAGAAAGATTAATTCCCAGGGAAAAAAAAAATTAAAATAAAAGCAGGATTGCTTGCTTTTTTTTTTTTTTTTTTTAAAAGGACTCCGATCCATTCAAAGACCTGCCTTCTCCAAGCCTCCTGTGTCACTGCTGATTGAGTTTCTTCTCTCCTCAGCTGCCGGTTCTCTTAGAGTATCTTGTCTCCTTAGTATTACTGTCGCACTTCCTTTTCATATGCCTGAAATATATACTATTGTGTTCCGACTTTTAGTTTTTGTGCAGGGATCCCTTTCATGTCTCATCTTCTGTAAGGTCCTTTTTTCTTGGCAGTCAAGTGCATGAATGTTTGCTGCCAGGAGATTTTGCTTCTATTGTATTCCAGACATATTATAATTCTTTTTTTTTTGTTCTATATTGTCTGTGAGGTGTTCCATGGGTATTTTTTTCGTGCTAGCATGACTTTTTCCACGTGGATGCTGCCTGCCTGGCTCTTGCCCCTACGTACATGAGAACGGCCTCCTCAGAAATGAGGATGTGAAGGGGTAAGAGGGCAGGGAGCTGGGGCAGCGCTGCTCGGGGTCGTGATTGAACTAATTCTCTTTCCCCGCACTACACGTGGTTTTATTGCCGGCGCTCCCTTTGCAGAACTGGGACACGGAATAGCAGAACAGCTCGTACCAGGCCAGGATGCAAATAAGATCAAAAAAAAAAAAGCAACTGGGGATTTCCGTCCCAGGGTCTGTAAAAGGACTTTTCTGCCAATCATGACCTAAATTGCCACCGGATTGTTTTCTGCAGCTAAAAGCTGTTTCTGCTACTGCTTCTTGTAACTTCGGTAACAATTTTCAGTCTTAACAGCAGCAGAGTCCCAAACGAGCATAACCAAAGAGAAGCAGCAGTTTTAGGAGAAAAAAGAAAAAACACCAAACTGTTTTTAGGCTCCAGGAGCCTGCGGTAGGAGGGCGGAGCAGAGCCCAGGAAGCCCACCAGCCCTGCCAGACCCCAGTTCACCTCCTCAGATAAACCAGGGTACTAAACCCAATATCAGCAAGAGGCTCGTGCGACTGTAGGAGCCAGCGAGAAGGGGTTCCCCATCGCCCTGATCACACCAAGCAGGACCGAGCTGAGTCTCAGAGCAGGTAACACCAAACACAAGCACCAATGACCCCAGGACCTCCAGCCTCCCCAGGCAAGCCAGCAGCCACATATGGTGCCCATGGGAAGCAAAGAGAAAGGGGCTACAGCCACGTCCCTCTTGCAAACTCAGCCCTGTGCAAGAGGGTGGGACACGCTTTGCTGCATGCACGGCGGGCAGAGGATGGACTGTGCCTTCCTCTTCTACCCACACACACTTAAGTTCAACTATTCCAGCACGCATTCAGCCAACCGCTTGAAATAACATCGATAAAGCCTTGCTGCTTGTGCTACAGTGAGTTTTGTCTGTCTCGCAGCGCAGGAACAGGCACTTTGGTTACTCGGCAGTGTCAAACCTTCACTCTTCATCTGTCTGCCAAGCCAAAGGAGTCCTTTCTGCAGTTCAGCCCGGTTCCTCAAGCTCTGCTCTTCCTCACATCCTACAGCCCACCTCTCTAGGTCAAGAAAACACTCTGCAACCCCTTTATCAGCCTACACGGCTCCACCAGTGCAGCCCAATCACGCCTCAAAAGCGACAGCCTCAACGCATGGGGTGTTTCTAATCCTTCTGTCCTCTAGAAGTGAAAACATCAGAAAATCCAGAGTTTATACAGCTTCAAACAACTCCACCGGGGGCCTAAAGACTGAACAGCTTCTGGAGAGATTAGTTCTCCCGTAACACGCTTGTGACCAGGCTTTCTGATCTCTATCAGCATCCCTTGAAGAGCGGCTCCTTTTTCCATTTGTTCTTTGGACCCCCCTCCTCAAGTCTTTGACTAATTATAGTTTGTTGGTTGTTATGGCAACTATGGATTTCTCTCGGCATCCAACTCTCAGGATTTGGCTGCAAATTGCAACACTGGACGAATACAAATGGGGTTTTCAATCCTTCTTGCTTGCTAGCCTTCCTGGTAAATCCCCTCCCCAAAAAAGAGCTGTCCCGTTGGCTTGCTCCTGTTGTCATTACTCAAGCAGCCTGCAAAGCCAGAGCAGAGTCTTCTGCACCCCACGGTAGGTAGGAAACGACATGCGTTAAGTAAGACCGCCAGCACTCTCCCACCCCAAAGGAGCTTGTGCGAGACCTCATTACCAAGCAGACATGAATATACAATGTCACCCACTTCATCTCACACCTACTGTGACAGTTTTCCCACAGTTGCTTAGTAATAACTTAAGCCAGACACATACCAGGAGTCAGGCTAAGGTCAACTCAACCCATTCCAGATGAGGATGCCATGTTCAAGCAGGACTGCACAGCCCAGCTGGGGACCACTTAATTCAGCCGATGCAAGAGCACACCCAGAAGCCAAAACCAAGGACCTTCCTCTCCCTTGCCCCGTTTGTCCTTATCACCTTGTGCACAAACACTCAGATAATGGGTATTAGCAGCTCAGGGACACGAGGCTGCTTCCACCAGCAGGTACATCCAGGGGCATCCTCCTCGCCATTCTTCAAGCATCTCACCCCAAGGAGCGGAGGATGGCCCTGGGCCCTTCCACAGTATTTCTAGTTGGAGTCAGTGAAAACAATACTCTCTACTCCATTTCTTAATGGACATGGCTTTTGTTGGCTATGATGCGTGGTCAGTGCCATGTGATCAGCTCCACCGGAGCTCGGACACTACCTCTGGAACCTTCACTTGTTCACCAGTGTCCCTTGCATGGGGACAGAGCAGGGAGACAGTTTTCCCGCACGACTACCTGTACAAGGAAACTGCTTTAAGACAAACATTGCGCACTCATAGTTTTCGCCTGTATCAGCAGCATGGGGTGACCAGATTGATAAAAGGAGAAAAATCACTCACCCTGGGCTTGCAGAGACAACAGCACCCTCCTGAGCTGCGGTCCAGCTCCCAAGCTCACAAGGGGCTTTCCAGTTAGAGGCTTGGCAAATTAACGCCCCATACGCTGCAGGGGTTTTGCACAGTAAGGGCCTTCCATGCAGTACATTGCATTACCAGCCAGAAAAAAAAAATGCAGGTCTCATCCACCCATGGCCCATCACTGCATACCACGCTTGTCTAGTCATGTCTACTCCGGACTTCAAGCACTACAGGAAGGATATTCAATTCCCCCATCCTCAACGACCTGCCCTGCAGCCAGGGCTTTAAAAGTCATGGATTATTTTGGCTCAGCCATGAAGCGATAAAGGCTGGCAGGCACCAAACCAAACCGACTTTCAGTGTTCCCCCCTTCCTCACCAGAACAAAAGCAAACAAGAGTTTTGTGGTGATGAAACCCTTTCAGGCCAGAGCAAGTAATTTCATTTTTGGGTACATGATGCAAGGCAAGAAAAAGCTGGATCCCCCAACTTGGACCACGGGCCACATCCCCTTTTTGCATCCCCAGCAACACATGCTGACTACGTTACAGGAAAACCTGAGCACGTTTCCTCCTAAACCAGAGCAAGAACCAGCTCTCCCATCTCTCCAGGAGGGGTTTCTCTAGTGCGCAGCACTCACTTTTCTTAGCAACGCATTTAAGTAACCCATGGAAAATGGGAAGCCCCATAAAGTACAATTGACAAGTCACCAGCCCATAAACAGGACATCATCATCTGCCTGCTGCTTGCAGGCTTGCAGCCCCCCCGCAATGCATTTTCCTGGCAAACAAATCCCGTTTTAGGACCGCAGAAAACACATGGCAGCTGGGGAAGGGGTGACCAAATTCCTTCCTATTCCTTGCAAGATGGTTTGCCTTTTCCTTACAGCACTCTGCCTGCTACGGCCACGGGGGGATGATGAGAAAGTTGCTGTGTGACATTCATGAAGTGCCTGCTGATGGAGAGCTCTGTTTACCAAGCCAGCTGGGGAGGGACCTACCATCAGCTCCCAGCGTGTAGGAGATCAATACTGTAATTGGGCCTGTTTGTAGCACATGAACTATTGTAGCAATAGGGGCAATGCAGAGGGGGGGACCGGGACGGGCTGGCTTAGCGGGGGCTTGCTGCCCTCTGCCGTGCTGCGGCAGCACGGGGGACAGTGGCCTCCTTTGCTAGTTTTGGCATGGGTGAGGGAAGCAGGGATGGGGTTGCACCCCCAATGCACTAACAGCACTAACCCACAGCCCTCCTGCTACAAACCATGCGGAGCCAAATATCCCCCCTGCCCACCCCAGGCGAGGCAGCTGTGGACCCCCGGCAGCACAGGCAGAGCCTGCCTGCATTCCCTCTGCAGGCAGGTACTGGGTTGAGTCCTTTCACAACTCTTTTTTCAACTTCAGTTCAGACCTAATGCATAGGAAATCACAAATAAACTTTCAAAGTGATTTCAGAGGGGACAGGAGGAGGGAGAAAAGAAATCCGTCAGCTGCTTGGATTTGGAGGAAATGGAGAAAATGAAGTGTTACAAGCAGCAGTAATCAATAAAGCATCAGGAGCCCAACACCGAGACCTCCGCTCAGTCTGGGAGTGCAATCAGACAGCTAATGATGGGAACCTCCCCCCCGGCATTGCTGGCAGTGCCTCCCCAGGGGAACAGGGCTCCCCTCCCATGTCCATCACCACGTTAAAGGCTCCTTGCCAGCGGTCCTGAGCGGATCCACCTGCCAGCCTACAAGAGGGAATGAGCATTAGCTCCATCCTAGAAAAAATAAACTGATGGGGGGGGTCCTTTCTGTCTCTGGGAGGATCCCAAGCATAGGCATTTCAGCTGAGGAGCTTGGCCTCACCAAGCAGCAAGTCTAGCTCCTGGACATAATCGATCCCCTCCTTCCCACCTACAGGGGACCGAAGTGCTGAGCTTCTTCAGCTTCTCACACCTTTTGGGATGCAACAGCAATGCACGATTTCAGGTGTCCTAAAAGAGCCCGAAGTGCTGAGTTTTTGACAAGTCAGGCAGCTTGGACCGAGGTGAGGTGTTACCACCACCAACCCAGCTCCCACTTCCCTGGCCGGTGGGTGCTCAGGTGCAGGTGCCAGCGTGGGCATCGTCTGCCATCTCGTGAGAGCATGGGGATTTTTCCCCCATGGGTTCCCCCGGGGCTTCTTTGTCCCCTTTCCCATTACAAAGCATTTATCCCACATCCACGCACTCTCTGCTCCCCCGGTGCACGCAGCATCGCTTCAGAGGTCACCACGTTGGCTGTACGTTTAGGTGAATTATTCATAGGCCAGTATCAAATATTAAAAGCAGAGTTATATTGACATATTCTTTGTATATTCAAGAACACTTTCACCAGTAAATTACTCCTTCCTTTTTTCCTCCTTTGGACTGTTTCCTAAGCAGCCTGAGGGCCTGCTGATCTGTCTTGCTCTTTAATTGCACCTTTATGCTCCTCCACACGCTCTCTCCGGATAGAGATGGGTTGGACCTTGCTGGGAGCACAGAAATCACCCAGCCCAGGAGGCTGGAAGTTTCTGGTCCTCTCCAGCCAGGAAAACCTGCACTCCAGCCTCTCCTGCCTCCCTCGCCAAGCTCAGCAGTCTCAGGAGCAAATCCCGCTGCCAGTATTTAAGAGAAATGTGGCCTCTTTAGCATTGCGTCTTAGAGATGACAAGGTCTTCCGCTCTCCCCCTACAGATACGTTACTGAAGAAGTCCAGAGAAAAGCATTTACACCACTATATATTCCAAGTGCTTCTGGTTGCCTTTCTGCCTCCATCCCCAGGAGCCACTGAACAGGACCTTGCTGCTGCAGGGTCTCAGCTCCAAAATTCCCAAATCACACCATCATCCCAAGAAAGCACACCAGATGCTGCTCCTGGAGCAGGCTGGAGTCGCCTCTGCTTCCACTGCAATGGGGTCAAGCCTACCTTTCCTCCTCCCCCAACACCTGCAGAAGCCTCTGGAGAAGGGAGGATAAGAAAAAGGGAATATATGAATATACCAGGCATCATTTTCATGGGAATCTGCAATGTAGATGGGCTCGAGGAAGCCGGTTCAGCCAGAGCACCGCCCGCTCCCAGCTCTGAGGGATGGATCCAGACAGCAGTGCCTGCTCCCACCGGGACAGGAGGGCAAGAGCCCGGGAAGGAAGGGGCACAAGTGGTACTGGGGAGTTTGGCAGCTTTTGCACAACTGGGATGAGGAGTTTGCCTCCTCTTAACCGGGCCACGTCTGCTACAGAGACGCTCCATCGCAGGTGTCACACTGCAGCAGGTGGAGACGCGGCACCAGCCACTTATCGAAACATTAAAGTTCTCCTAAGCTGTGGAGTTAATTCCTCAAACGCCCTTTCAAAGGGCTAGATAAATACAATCTGGGAGCATCTCCGCTCCCTCGGCTCACATATCTTTAGTCAGGCAGAGAGATAACATTTCATACAGATTGAGACAGTTTAAGCAAAGGTTGCTGGCTAACCTTTCCAGCAATGGCTGTTTCCAGCACTCCGGTTTCCCTCCCCAGCAAGGAGACCCGGTGCAAGCCCAGCTGCTGCTCGTGCAACTGCTCCCAGCACGCAATAGCAGGATGCAGCCTCACCGTTTTTGCCAGCATTACAAGTCATCTTCTGCGTTTTTTCAGCACTGCGACACTGATACTTCCAGGATGGAGTGCCAAAATCTTCTTATTATGTTATTACACCCTGTCCACCTGCTCTGTGTGGACATACATGTGCAGTTCGCTCCAACTCAACCTACCAACTTGTCTTTATCCAGTTCTTCATATCTTGGCTGAGGCCAAGGGTAACATCTTTTTCCCCCAGTGAAGACCAGTCTCTTGAAAGTCCTAGCTACAAGGAAGGCTGGAAGTGCTCTCCACAACGCTGCTCGCACCTCACCTTTGCAACGGGAACTGTGGACTGCCCTGGCCTTGATTTGAACCGGGCTCCAAGCTCATCCCCCAAGCTCTTCCCAGATGCAGCAGGACATGCAGAGGAGCTCTGCTCCTGCAGCCTTTGCCGAGCATCGCAACCCCAGCGCCAACTCCAGCACGGCCCGTGGAGAAGATATGCATCTCAGCAATATCCAAGCACAGCCCAAATCCAGCTTTCAAGCCTTGGAGGCTTGAGAAGCATTTGGAGCGAGGGTTTTAGCTGAAGCTGTCAGCCACAGGGTCCAAGCAGGACACGCAGTCCCACCTCAGACTCCTCTGCTTGGCTGGGGTGGGCTCAGAGTGCAGCAGAAGTTGGTTCCTTTATTGCTCATCTCACCGCCCCTCGCCATAGGAGCCCTCAGACAAACGGACAGCACCACAGTGAGATGGGGAACATCTCAAAACCCATGGCTGGCAAGGGAGGGAAGGAGGAATACTGGCAAATGACAGAGCCCTTATCTTAATTACAGGCTTATTTGCATTTAAATGAAGGTTATTCCATAATTACCACCAAATGTTTTGTGTTGCAGCTGAAATACCTCTCCATGGGCTGTCAAGCTCCTTCCCATTTTCATTTTCTCTTGCCATTCTTCTGCTTTTTAATCAGCTGGCACATGCAGGGAGGCATTCACACCACCCAGCTCCACAGCAGCAGCGCCAGCCCACCGCCTCGCCTTTGGGGAGGGGGCCTCGGGTACCACCGCAGCCCAGCATCCCTCCCGGGAGAGAGGGGAAGGGATGCAGCTCGCTGGTTCTCTTCACTAGCGTCACGGGGGATGAGCAGGTCTGAAGGTCAGACACTGATTTTTGCAGGCTTCGGTGCAAAACCAAAGCAACCGTCCTCTTTGTGCATACGCACATACACAATTGGCTCGTCAAACTTGTTGCAAATGGGTGCTGTGAAAGGCAGAAGTGTGGACAAGGTCAGTAAGAGATCAAATTCAGGGAGAAAAGGGTTTTGGAAGAGGACCTGAATCTCACATCTAGCTCAGGAAGTCAGCAACCCACAGGTTGCTGAAAACCAGCATCCAAGGACGTCTCCAGCCTGTCCTGTCTTTTTGTTGTCAATGGTTATTCCTGCAGGCAGGAGGGAGACAAACCAGAACCCAGGGAGGAATGTTTGCGCTGTAGCTAGCACTTCTCCGCAATAGATAAAGCGCTCCCATAGAGAAAATAACACCCAATTACATCATTCAAAACAATCACAGTGAACAAATCCATGCAAATGGCCAAATTAAGGCTGAATGAGAAGCTTTTTGCTATTTCCTAAATTGCTATACCTTTAATCAAGCTCCTTTAACAATCTCTCATGAACATTTTCTGTATCTAGCCAGGAGAACCACATTAACCAACCAGCCCATACAGGGATGAACAAGACGGCAGCTATTAGACCCACAGTAGCGTCTCCGGTTTACGAGTTGGTCGTAATGAAAATAGACAGTTATCTCTCACTAGACCCATTGCTCCTCTCCCTGGCGCTTACCCACCGCTGAATCTCAGCTTCCGCACAACCTTCCCCCTGCCAAACTCCAAGTCTCTGCCTCCATCTCATGGAGAGACTGCATCTCTTCAGCTCTGTTGTAAAGTTACTTTTTTTTTTTTTTTTTGAAAAACAGACAAAAAAGCCACCCCTCTCCCACAATTTCATATAGCCCGAGGCAGACTTACAGCATGGAAATTTTTAGCCTGAACAATTATCGCTTGGCAGAGAGTTAACTTGCTGCAAACAGGATCTTATAATGGGCAGTCTTGGCTATAAGCAACTTTGCTGGCTCCATTTAAAGCAAGCTCCATACCTCAAGATAGATACCCCCCCCCCCCNGTTTAATAAGAGGCAGCACCAGCAGCATGGGAAATCAGCAGCACGTCCACGATGCAGGTTGGATGCTGATGCACAGGCCAAACTGATTCATTTTATTCCTCCATCACACAGACAGAAGAGATGTAAGGGCAAAACCCTCCAACAAGCCCCAGTCCTGACGGTATAACCATCTCCTCTATTTTCTCAGCAACCCCAGCAAGGGATGCAACAGACACAGCTCCTACCACTCTGCCACCTCTGTTAGGGCTGCCTCTTGGGTATTTCCCAAGGCAATTGCCATAGCTGAACACCTTCGTTTCATCCTCACTATCAGCCTCCGGTCCCCAGACACGGTTATTTTTTATCACGGAGCCCATGGTGCCAGCAGACCCCGGGAAAGATGCTCTTCTTGCAGCCCCTAGGTTGCACAGCAAGACTTGGGGGAGCTTCAGAAGGCACACCTGGAAAGCTACAGCTTCTAGATTTAGCTGGTGTTTTGAGTGGGGTATTTTAGATGCAGAAGCCTGTGTCCATGAAAACTCCAGCAACTCAGCATCCAAGAATGTCCCTAACTTACAAAATCTGAAAGGTCGCTCCTCCTTTCCCCTGCCCCACAAGCAATAGTTTCATTAGTCTACACTGACTCCCATCTCTAAATTGCATCAAGAGAAGACAAGCCTGTAGCCCCAGCTTTCCTCGCAGATGCCACGCAAAGCAGCCCTGTCACAGGGGATTTCACAGGGCTGGTGATGAGGCTCCAGCTAGCGACTGCCTGGGATGTAGTCACGGTCCGTTAATAAGTGACAGCATTTGCCTGGTGCAGAGGTGGAGCTGTGAGGGGTATTAGGTGGAAGCAGGGCCTGCTTCAGGAGATGCTACAGACACTCAAGGTAGATAACAGCTGCAGCAAGGCACATTGGATCTCACCAGGTGCAGCTCAGCCCCCTTTGCAGGATGATTTAGGCTGGAAAGGATCTGCTAGGGGAAGAGAAAGACCCTCATCTCCCCACCCTCAGGGCATGAGTGGCTAATCGAGCCTGCACCCTGCCAGCAGCAAGCATTTGGAGATGTAAGGGCTTCTTTCAGACCCATCTTTAACACCTCAATCTATGCAGAACGCAACTTCCCGGCGCGCTGGAAGTCCTCGAGCCCTGGCAGAGCCCAGGGCTGCAGGACCTGCCAGACATCTTACGCTGGAGAGTCAGTGCCACGCTTCCCATTCGCTGTCAGGGGATTCAGTACAAAATGAAACTCTTCTGAACTTCTAATCCAGTTAAAAATCTCTTCCAAACCTTCCCTCCTCTGGAAGGGGGAAGAAAAAAAAAAAGGCAAGAAACATCGCAACTCTCTTCCTTCTCCATCTCCCTCCCCTCTGCCTTCAAGTGCTCCTTGGAGTGTCTCTGCGGAATCATGTTTATATGCAGTGAGTGCTGTTGTTAGTTAATAACATCGCGATCGCTGAACCTCCCTAATGAAAGAGAGAGACAACATAAACTGTCATTTCAAACAAACATGCAATCAGGGTACCAGCAGCTCTGAAAATATTATCTTCCCCAATTTCACGGGCTTCATGCAGGAAATAGGCTGCTTTCATGGAGATTCTGGTGCATCGCTCCTCACGCACGGGATTTGGGAGCGGGCTGGGACCGGTGGGGACACATTAAAGCCATGAAATTGGCTGGGCTATGAAGGAGGAATTGTTTTAACAGCTGGAGCCGGGAAGGACAAATAACAGCAGTGATTATATCTTCATTGCTCATCGTAACCAATGCACCAGGCAAGTTGTAATTAGACTGTGAAGAGCTGAAGGTTTGAAGGCTTTGCGCTCGTGATTAGACACAGCGCATTTGTGCCTGCCCCACGGCCACCCTGCCCCTTTCAAGAGCCGAGAGCAGAGCTCAGGCCAGGCACTTGGGTGCTACTGCAAACGCTGCTCGACCTGCACAAGAGCAGTGTCCGGTACGCTGCGGCCATACACTGCTTTTCTTCCTCCTTCCCTTACTCACAACCCACATGTCTGTCTTCACAGCCCTAGAAAAGCCACCATTTTCCAGCCTTGAGATGATCTCCAGCCGATAGAAAGCTTTAAGCCTGCAAAGCAATGCTGATTTAGAGCAGCTACTGATCAGCTCCGTGTTTTGAAGACCTTGACAATCTTAAGCGTCAACTGTTCTAGATAGCCACGTTGATGATGATAATGGTCTTTTCCATGCAGAGGAAACTCCTTCTCTAGGTTCATAGACCCACCAATGAGGGTTTGGCAAGCCACTGGGGCTTAAAGACCTTGGGAGAGCATGGCTTGGGATGGGTTGCCTTCCCAGCCCCGACCCAGCTTGCTCAGGGCTGATGGAGGCAGAAGGAGATCTGCCTGGGTTCACCTGAAGCCACCTTATGCAGCCCTTCCCGTGGGAGCCAAATCCAGAATGGATTCGCCTTGCAGGTCCATGGTCCGGCACTGCCTTTTGGATCTGCTTAGACAAGCTGGTCTTTCTTTCTCATACCAACCAGGATTAAATAGTCTCCTCCTGACAGCCTGCATTTCTGCACAGGCTTCTCAAGAGACACCTAACCTGAACAGAGAGCGGGCAGAGACAGAGCTGAGAGCTTCAGAGAGCTTTCCCTTTACTCTCTCCCCCCGTACACACCATGAGGGATCCCTCTGGAAAGCAAAATTGGAAGATGAAGCCTCCTCTTCCTCCTGAAGCCATCACCACCGAGGTCAGCAGAGGGACCAGGAGAAGGAGCATGCCTCAGCTTGAAAGTGAAGGCTCCGCACCACTGAATTAGTCTGATGAAGCTCTAGGGGAAAAATGTAGACAAAGGGGGCTGAGTTTTCCCTGGCAAAATATTTATTTTGGCAACCATTTTAAGAACAAGCACTTCAGAAAAAGCCAAGCTGCACTTATCTGCTAGCCCCCTCTCTGGCCATCATGGAATCAAAGGAGAACAGGGTGAAAACAGCCCATCCCCAGCCGCACGCCAATGCCTGCGAAAAGGGATAGCATTAAGGGAGGTAAATCGCAGCAAAAATCCTCTCCCTGTAGGTAAAGGAGAGGGCTAATCTCCCCCCACCTCAACATTTTAATAGACAACCGCACACCAACAGGACTCCCGCGCACGGCAGCCAGACCTCGTGGGAGAGCCGCGCAGGAGGTGACAGCGCTGCCACCGAAGCTTGGCAGCCGAATTCAAATGAAGTTTAAAAACTCTTCTGACATTTAAGAAAAATCAACAAGCATCTAAAGTGATGAGGGGACCAGGCGTATAACTGGCTGAATGTCACATTTAAAGCTAGAAAGATAGCAGCTGCTTTATCTCCTAAAGCAGGTGGTTGGAGTGGTAAATAAGGCACAGAGGGCCAGATTCTGCTCTCGCACCTGCATCCCCCCATTGACTGCGATGCAACGACTCTGGATTTGCACCAACATGACAGACAGCCAGAATGGGACTGGAGAGTCTATTAAACTTTAATATTTCTGAGCATCAACAACGGGCATGCTACCAGCCCCCTGCCTTGACTCGAAATATCTATACGGGCCACAGCCACACCAGTAAAAATTTATTGATTTAAATTGGCAGTGCCCTTTTTGAATCTGTTGTCGTGCTGACTGATGTACAGATATGAGCAAAAGGACATTTGAAGCATTTTAATGCACTTTTTACTGCATTATCTCTCACCATGATCTTAGCTGCTTCATGGAAATGACTCACATAGCAAGTAGAAGAACCCAATGTAATTAACGACCTGGCAACTCTATAATGATCCTTTCCACATAAAAAGGTCTTCCCTATCCTATGAATAGACTTGAAGTAATTTATTGCAATCCATATAAAGATGAGACTGCTTTGACCTTGGGGATTTTCTTTACTTTTTTTTTTTTAAAACAACCATAATTGCTAAGAAGATTTTAAGTGATAGCAGTTTAAAGAAAAATTTTTAAATATGATGTGAAAAGTGAAGAATCATCATGAACAGCCTTCAGAGAGAATATTAACAAGCATCCTCTGCGTCACTTAGGGATGATATTTCAAGACTAAACAATAGGTTTCTTCCATTTCTCATGGGCATTACTCTAATCCTCAATACACTAAAGCACAGATGTAGTTCTACTCCCACGAGTAGCTCCCAGGAAATTATGAATAAGCAGGAAAGCCTGTGGGGAAGCCAAGAACAAGCAGTTTCACTGCGTTCCCCAGGCTGTCCCCTGAAGCCAATGATTTGCCTTTTATGGCCCCAACCGAGACGAGCCTTGGTTTTGCACACGTTTGGCCCGTACGCTCTCCTCTAACAGCACACGGACCTTCTCGCTCACGCAAACATCTTTTCTCCCCCATCCCGAGCTGCCTATGCAGTCCACACATCAGCGCTCCTTATATTCAGATTGAGCTCAACCATGATTTACTGCCACGGGACTGTCGGTAAGTTTTATGTCCAGCGTGATAGCTTCATATTGGCTTTTACTGTTTGCAGTAAAGCCTTTACTCTTTCCATCTTGCTAACACCTTGCCTGCCCGTGCATGTTGCTTGCTTTCCCCTTGTTTCTCATTTCATCCGTCTCGTGCGTCTTTCATATTCCCCAGTCCCCTGCATTTTCACAGGGAAAGTATCATAGGCAGGTGATTTAAGCAGAAGTTGAGTTCAGTCTATCAGGGCTCTTTTCAAGGTCTTTGAGAGAGGCAGGGACACCTGGAAAGGGGTCACATCACACGCTGGATTAGTTGTCGCAGGACATCTAACACGACGCACTAGAGTGACTTCCACCCTTTGAAGTACCCGAAGCTGTTTTGATTTCTTTCCCAGAGCTTCGGGGCTGTCTCGATTACAAGGAAACATGTTGAGCAAAGGAATAAATCTGGCCCAGAAAAGGGTAAGTCGCAGGTCTGACTGGAAAAAGCTGGGCTGGAACAGCTTTCCGTCAGAGAAATGAGATTTGTTGGAAGTGAAACACTCTGCAGAGTCAGGTCTTTTTCTGCAGAAATTTCATTTCACAGAAGAGGGGGAAAAAATAACATCCGACAACTTCGAATCATCCTGCTTTGATACTCCTCAAAATCTGGTATTTGCATTCTTTGTTTTGAAACAACTTTAACCTCAGGCTTCTTTTCCTTCAATGGTTTCCCGTTGTGCTTTGTCAAGGAAGACACCGATAAGCTAATGCAGAAACAAGATCGGTTCCTGCCTGTAATATTTTGAAGGAGTTTGGAAACCCAGCATTTTGCTCCTGTTCCAGACCAAGCCACCGTCACCAAAACTCACAGCCGAAGACAGAATTTTGCTGGTGGAAGGGTGTGAAAATATCTAGGTATTTCGAGATTCATGCCTTGGATGAGGGTAGAGGAGTCACCCTTTCCACCAAGTGGAAATGCTTAAAATAGTCAAGAAGCATCAAAATGACTACAGCAAACCACAATTTTTGTTTCACTTCTTCTAGGCTAAGTTTGATCATATTAAATACAGAGGATTAATTTTTTTATATGATTTAAGCTTTTCATTAAGTGTGAGAATTGTATTTAAGAGAAACAAAGAGAAGCAACAAGTCAATACCCACTATTTTGATTTCAAGTCACTTAAAATGCTGGTAGAAGCGATCAGACTCAGCATGAGCTAAAAAGCGTCTTCCAGAAGAAAGTTATTTCTCAAAAACAAAACAAAACCCCACAAAAAAAGACCCTCCGCCATCCTGCTCCCTATTGACTATCAGATCACATCACTTACAATCACTACCATACCTCACATTAAAAAATTAAGTCCATAACTGCAGAGAAACATCTACCCATTTCTTTTATAGCTTCTTGCCACAACGAGCTATATATCTCCATTATCACAGCGCTATCGCCAACACACAATAGATCTGAGCTCGCATTGTAAATAACACTTGCATGTAACAAAGTTACGCTTAGGAGTACAGGCATAAATTAACACTCAGCCATGTAACTCTAAATAGTATTTTAGGCCTTGTCAGAAACCAATTATGCAAAATATCCTCCTTGCAAAGATCCGCTCGTGATACTTCAAAGCATTACCTCATTTCAACCACCGTGGACAAGGCACGGGGCTGTGAATCAGGAGATGAGGGCTTAGCTGGGGGATGCTTGGATGATTAAACCCTCTGAAGTCATCTAATTACTGACATCATCACTTGAAAGCATCTGTACGCCTTCCAAAAGAAATATTCTAATTTGTCGTCTCTATGCCGGCAATGAAGATGCCTCCACCCAGATCTGAGCCCGTTATCCCGAGTCACTGAATATCCGGAAATCTAAATAAACAGGAGGGACTACCAGGAGCAAGATTTGCAAGGTTTAATAAAAGATATTGCCAATAAAGCTTGCGCTGCCTGTGCCTTTACACCATTTTGGCCGGAACCCAGAGGACTACAACACAGCCTTATTTCAGCCAGGAATCGAGGCACATGAAGATTAAACGCCTTTCTCAAGGTCACACGCAACCCGCTGGGAGAGGTGGGGAGAAATGAGAAGCATCCTTTATCTTTCCATCCCAGATTGGATATCCAAAACTGGAACCAGTCAGAAATCACTAGCTGGCTGTAAAAATCTTGGCTGCTTTCCATTCAAGTGAGGAATGGGTAGGAAAATCCCTAAGGATGTTTACTAAAGTCCCTGGCAATTGTTTATCAACAAGCATTTAATTGTCCCAAATACCCTGTCCCTAAGAAACCTACAGTTTCTTCCCCCACCCCACCCCACCCCTTTATTACGATTCTCCTACCTCACCCAGCAGCCATTCAGATTTTAAGATTTCCACAATCCTCCCCAAAACCGTGCTGCCCGAGCACGGTGCCCCTTGAGCCGCGGGCACTTCTTTTGGCCAGCTGAAGCCATCTCCTCCTGGCCACGTCAGCTGCTTGCGCCTCCCTCAACTCGCAAGACTTTCCTGCAAATCTGATAGCAGATGTGATTTCCAGCTGGGTCTATAGACCGACCGCAGCAGGTTCATTAATAACAATTATTAAGTGCTTTATGTTACAAATTAGGCCTGTAGGAATAAAAAAAAATATCCAGCCGGTTGGTTTACGGTCTCTTGTCGGAAAGAACTGTAAATTCCCATTATCACAACACTATCACCATGGCAAAATGGGTATAGGAACTCATCGTAAATAATGCTTTAAAATAGCTAAATCATCACTGGATGCAAGAGCATAAATTAGTACCCATATGGAACAGCACGGAAGGCTTCAGCTAACGGCTTCCATGCATCAGCCAGCAAACACACAGATTTTTTGGAAGTTGCATGGAGAGCATCTTCCTTTTGCTGCTTCCTAGCACCCAGACAGCGCCAGAAGCTGCACCAGAAACAACAACGACATTGGTCTGGGGATTTTGCTTATATAGAGAGCAACTTCACGCCAATAACCTTTGGGAATTGATATGTCAGGCAACAGAGGAGCTGGTAAAATGACGGAGGGAGGAAACAAATCGCTCCCAGCCATGCCCTCAAGAGCTGCCAGGACTCCGCAGGCAGGCTGGGAAGAGATGCAGATACCCAGGCAGCCAACTCTGGCTGAAAAATGTGGAGAAGCAGGGTTTGCTGCAGGATGAAAGGAGGCCAGACTAGGAAAAAAACAGTTCATTTAATTATTTCATTCCCCACCCTAAGGGACAGCCTGCCTCGGAGAGGTGACGGGGAAGAGCAGAGAAGCTCCTTCTCCTCCATCCTCCTACAAAAAAGCTTCAGCTCCCCAGTGCGTGGCAGGACGGCACCAAGGAAAAGGACCAGAAGAAACCTAGCCTTCTGCCTACAAAGAGGGGTGGGAAAAATCATTTCTACTCTCCCCACCCAACAGTCCCCTACTTTGTTCCACAAAAGCAATTTTTCCCAGGGATCCTCGCTCCCCTCGAGAGTGCACCGAAGGTGCAGTGGACACAGATAAAATGGATCTGCGCACACAAGAAGAGATGCCGAGGCCGCAGATCCCACCAGGGATATCTCAGGCATTTATTTTCAGTCGCTTCTGCCTGGGGCTGGATGCAAAGCAGCGGAGAAGAGGGAGCTTATTCATCCCATTACTGGGCCCTTGAGGCATCCAGTTCCCCCCACCATGAAAATTTTAATAAAACTGGTGCATCGACTTTCAATTAGAAGGCCGTAAAACGGTTCATTTTCATCTGTTTGTTGCACAGTAACACAGATCCTCGGGAGAAAACAGTGCCTTTTCCAGACTGTCTGCGACGCAGAGAGCATTAATTGAATATTCTGTTGAAACCACCTTCAATTAGTGCCTCCGAGTTTTGCATGACATTCATCACTGCAACTCGCCCGATTCTGCATGCAGCACATTTGGGGTTTCGTGATGCGCACATCACATTAACTCCCAGCATTATCCCGAAAATAACAATTTTATTTGCTAATGAGATGCTAGCTGGTGTAGGGTAGGCTGCTGCTGCACGAGGCAATGGCTTCCCGGTCTGGACGGCATAAAGCAGAACGGGTTCCCCAACCGCAGAATCAGTGTTGACAATACACTGCTCATGCTAACCCAAACCATACTGTTGCTCTTCCACTTTCACTGTATGGGGGAGTTGAGGCCAACCCTATGGCTGATGTTATAATACAGATGCAGCACCCATCATTATAGTTCCCCCAACGGCCTGGAAACCACAATTAAGTGCATTCACATCCCAGGTGGAATTCAAACTATAAACGCTTGTCCTGGGGATCCTGAGGCACCATCAAGCCCTAAACTTCCTTTCTTGGCCATACTTTAGGAAAAAGTTCAAGCCAAGTGCCAGCCAGGAGACAGACACAAGGTCAAAAATCTCATTCCAGTTACTACTTCTGCTGGCTGCCAGCCTCACGCACACCGAGGGGTGGCTGAAGCCGTCCATCCCAGGTCTGATTTCTCCCAACAACCAAAGGAGTTTTGCTGCAAACGCTGCCCCAGACTCGTTCAGTTCACAGAGCAAACGAGTCCCCACTGCGATACCCGAGGCTCCGCAGAGCTGCGATGCTGCTCTCCCCTACCTCACAGGCAATCACTCCGCGTGGAGCAGAGGTGTTGGAAGATATTCTGGTAGAAAGGTGCTTTCATCTTTTCTCAAAAAAAAAAAAAAAAAAGCATGTTTCAAGTTCTCTATGCATCTCTGCTGACTGGGGCGATCTTTTTCTGCTGAGTCCTAATACACAGTGACCTCCTTTCCGCTCATTTCAGCGACTGCCAAAGTCTCTCCAAACACTGATGCAAAAGGCAGAGGGGAGCCAAGGTGGTTGTCGGGCACCGGGAGCTTGCGACCAAATAGCCCACAGCAGCACAAGAAATGACAGGACCAAGGAGACACAGCAGACGCGTGGATGGGCGATTTAGACACGTTACACGTGGCTGTGCATCCCGTATACCATGGAAAGGGTTCAGTTGGTTTAGATCGTTATATAGCATCAGGGAAGCAGCATAGCTTAGAAGGATGAGCCATGCAAGCAGGATGCATCCCTGTGGCACAACCTCAGTTTCCCCAACTTTAAAAAACCTGAAGCATTGTAAAAAAAGAGCGGAGAAGACTTTGTAGGGCATTTTGTCATCCACTGAGCACATACTGTCACCTACTGAGGTGACATGCTACATTAGCAAGGTGTTATTAACAGCAGATCTTACATGCAAAGTTTTACATGCAAAATTGCATGACATTTAACCTTGTGTCAAGTGCACAGCAAGCTGATTTTTTTTTAATTACAGGGTGGCATTTGTTAGGTTTTTCCCCCCCCACTGCAGCTCCACCATTAGCTTCAGCCAACAAATCACTGGAAGGCTGTGGGCGAGGAGGTGAGTAAAAAAGGGTCCACAGGCATGCATCTAACATCCACGTGCAATTAGCTACACGCGCCAGCAGCGTGCGTGACGGTAGTTGGCCACTTAGATGAGCAATTACCAAGGCTACGCCACGCGTGCACTGATTGAGGTCTCCTCCCAGCACCAAATCGCTGCTCAAGCCTCAGGCTGAGCGGTTGCAGCGCAAAGCTGCTGTGACATCTAAGGCTCAGCGCGGGGCAAATTTCACTTATTGTACATAAACCATCCATGCCTGCATTTTCACCGGGGCTTGGAGTAGGGCTCTAGGCTTCTACTGAAGATGCAGAGAAAATGCACGTCTGCTTCAAGAAAAACCCAAATACAGCTCTAACCCGAGTGCTTTTGAGAAACCCCACACACCGGCCAATTTTTTTTTTTTTTTTTTAATTGTTTCTTAACTTTCTATCTGCAGAGCACTCCGATATAATCAGGTACTCTGCACAGGGGATTAGCAGGCTTATATCCCGTGGATCCAATCAGGAAAGTCTATCAGCAAAACATACTTATGTTGATACAGCTATTATAATCTGCATAATTCTTCTGAGTTCACGTACTTAATGGATAGCAAACAGAGTCATTACTGCTGCAACTTACATCCATAGGATCTCTATGAGCCATTCACTGCAGTGTTTTTTATTATTCATAGCTTTAGTTATTGATTTTCAGGAGAAGATACATGCTTTTAAGCACCATAAAAGCAAGAGAGGAAAACAAATAGCACTATTCCAAGATTAATACACTGCACATAATAAAAGTATGGCTGTCACATTGCACTGCGTATAGCTGATGGAGCCTTGACAAATTCCACGCAAAATGGCTGAGTTGCTTAAGAAGCTTGTTAAATAATTTAAAGGCAAGTTTTACTGGAGGCAGGAAAGTTCTTCCCCAAATCCACTTTCTTAGATTTATGAGCTAGGAGTATGTTAATCAACTCGAGTGGAGGATTCAGCCAGGATGTTCCCTCCCAGCAGGGCGGAATATGATATGATAAAGCGCGGCCCCTGTGTGGTTCATGTCTGCAGGGTCTCCAAGCCACGGTCCAGCGGACACGCTTGGATGCAACGGTGATTCATGCTCGTCAAACCACGGGGCACCCCCTCTAAGGAGGACTTGTACACCTGGACAGTGTCAGGACCGCTCATCGTGCCCCTTCCCACTTCTCCAACACAGCATTCATCTCAAACCCAGACAACTTGATTACACCTCAAGATCCCCCCAGGGTCGGGACTGCCTACAAAGGGACTCTTCCCTCTTGCCCCGATGCATTTCCATAGCGAACTCATCTACCAGCACAGACCCTCTCAGGAGGTACAAGCGATGCACGGGGACACCTTCAGGCTGTAAAGTCCAGAACTGGGAAGGGCTGGCCAACTCCTGAGCATCTCAGCATGACAACAGCTCTTTTATTGCCTTGCGCTCCCTGGCAGACAGAGAGCTGCACTGCTAGATCAACCAGGTAGATCAGAGCTAACATCCCTAGCAGAAAGACTCCCAGCTTCAGGATATTTACATGAGGAATAGCTTCCAGTGCCCAAGAGCCCCTTCAAAATCGACATCACGGGACAGCAAGCGCAAAGCCAAGCTCAAAGCTGGCGGAGCATCGCAGAAAAGCAACACCACACTTGTTTGTTCACTTCAAGGCTCACGTAGGAGGCAAAGGACCTTCCAAATTACAACATTTCTATAGCAACTAGGGTCCCACCATGGTCCTTTTGTTCCAGACATTGTACAGACTGTCTCCATATTAATAACCCTGCTTCCCAAAGAGGCAAGGAAACAAGAAAAACACCCACAAAAATCAAATGTAAGGAGCCAGTCTGCTCTAATACCGAGGCAAGGAGGGATGCAGCTAGGGGAAGGCTCTGCAATGGCTTGCAAAACACCAGTATTCAGCATAGGCACCTAAAGGACCTTATAACCAGCCTTCCAGGGCCATGCTGGGGATGCTTCGCAGCTCATGTCAGAGCTCGAGCCGTGAAAATCATCCCAACAGCTTCACGCTCGCCTCTTCCAAGTCCACAGAAGAAGAGTTGGGTGTCCAAATCTTCTGTACTTGACCTCCAAGTTCCCACTTTCATGAACAAATCCATTTATTTGCAGTTACTTAGGCAGACGCAACTACCGAAGTGCTGCTTATAAGATACTCGCCCTCCAAACAGCACAGCAACACAGGCAACAGCCCCAGTTCTGCTATGGGGAATGACCAAGGACAGGATTTATGTGACCTGCCTAAGCAAGCTAGCTGTTCATGCCTATTTTTTTGGGGGGGGGCGGGGGGGGGGGGGAGGGAAATCAGCCTGGGGATGAAGCTACTTGCTCTGACAGCACCTTGCCATGCCATCACCTCTTTGCATGCCAATTGCAAGAAGAGGAATTGCACCATAAGTTATTTCCCACATAGGAAACTGCTGTCAAAACAGGGAATTGCAGATGTTTTTCCTCATCCCAGCCAGCAGCAGCTATCCCTCCGTAACAGGAGAGCCACGGCTTCAAAGGCACTGCCGGAGATGGAGCGAGCTTTACCATCCTGGGAGGAACTCTAGGAGACGGCACACTCGAGCCAGTTCATTTTTTCCTGCATCATTTACATCCACCCCCATTAAAACTTCCAGGCAGCTGTAACTTTCATAAGGAATCTCCGCAGAGACACCGCTCTTCCCAAGAGCGGCCCGTTACGCAAAGCACTATTTAACTAAGATGGGCGTAAATATTTAAGAACCCCAGAAATTCTTCCCTGTCCCACCCCCATGCTTGCAAGCAGGGGAATTTGTGATCCGAATCAAGCCAGGTGCTTGAGAAAGGCAAAGAGTATCAGGCAGGTGATTTTATCCCGAATATCAGCCATTTTGGGAGATCCCTCATCCCCGAGGGCAGGCAGGAGCTGGTTTGTACACAGCACGTCACCTCCCGGAGATCAGCAAGGCGCTTTGCACCGTGCGCTCTATTCTGCATTTATCCATTAATAATAAGCTGTCAGATTCCTGGTTCGTACCCATTATAAATTAATCTCTCTTAATTGGCCGCACTTCCCAGCCCAACTCAGGAACAATAGCTCCCCACGGGTTCTTTACGCCACACGGTTATATGGCACTGAAGAGTTAGTACCTGCCGAAGGACCCCACGGCCCCCCTCCCACCCACAATAAAAAAGCTGGTGGGGGCAACAGGGACATTTGTCACCACCGGCATCACGATTCAAATACTTTGGCATCACTCCGGCAGCTCGGCATCCTCCAGCTCCGGTACCCTAACGTAAGGGCAGGCTGCTCAGCCCGTGCAACAACTTGCAGAAACTCCTCTCCCCAAAACCTCTCTTGAAGAGGGAAGGGCAACCAGAGCAGATGGGGAGGGCTGGAGGCAAGGGGGAAACTGAGGCACGAGGCTTTAACTGCAACGTCGCAAGTATGGTGTGCTCCAGCGGAGGAGGTTGTAAACCTCTTGGCGGTTTAATGCCGGAGCAGGAGAAGCCGGGCTCCGCTGTTCAGCTTTGTTAACCCCAAGAGCTCAAGCTCTCCCTTGCATATGTGTATTTTGGAGCACGCCTAGGAAGCAGCAACAGTTTGCAAGACCTGCATTTTGCTCAGTTGCAAAAAAACCCAGAACTGCTTTGCTTATTCATACTCCTCTAACATATAGTACCGGGTACTGGTGCTTGTCTAACATACGTATTTACACCATAACGTACCGAAGCAGGGGTGGGAGCAGCCAGGCAATGAGGAACACAGCACAGCCCTGCACGCGAGCAGCTCCAGCCCCCAGAAACGCCCCTGGATGTGTGATAATGCCAGGAATGCACCAAGCCAGTAAAGAGACCGGCACTACGCCTCTGCTTCCCAAGGGATTCAGGCTGCAAATATCCCCTTTAAGAGTCTTTTTCCAAAAGGATGCTTCTCTGAACAGGGAGGATTTGATTAAACCAAGTTTTCCTTGCTGCTCTATCTTCCTGCAGTACCCACACACAACTAAAAGACATTCTCAGAACTGGCATATTTTGGGCAATTCTTACAACGCTGCAAAATTCTCCACCCAGGAAAAGCTATTTCACCCCATGCTCCCCATCCCAACCATCTGCAGCACCCAAATCCCACCCAACACCAGCTCCCACACACAGGAGCATCTCCTACCTCCTCATTTTGGGTTGTTTTTTTATTTCTGCTCTTCACATGAGCCCAAGAACTGCAACCACACGTGAAGGAGAAAGAAAAACCCCAACAGGTTTTGGACGTTGCAGCCAGGGAGTTTATTGGCCCTAAAAAGCCCTTCGGTATGTAACCACACAACATAAATATCATCACGTGGGACAAAGAAGTCTTGCAGAAATACCTTCCCACGACATTTCAATCACCAGAATTGGGATGCACCCATCAAGGACCCTGACGACAGAGTGGGGACCCCTCCAAGCCCCCTGCTTGCACCCCGCTCCTGACACAGCTTTAAGGAGATTTTAAAAATTGTTCTGAACTTTTTGCAGAGAGGGCTTGTTCCTGCCACCGTCCCGGGTCTCCTCTTGCTCGGGTTGTCCCCAGCAGCTCCACAGGTGACTTTGGGGAGCCCCTTGTACAGGAAAACCAAGGTGCCCAGGTGGTCTGCACCTCCTTAGTTGCAACAGATAGAAATTGAGATGTATTTTTTTACAGCCACAACACCTTTAAGTCCAAACTCCTCTGAGCACAACACCAAGGCCAACATTACAAGCAGAACCCCCCCCCTCCATGAATAAACAAGAGACTATAATTCCCCCAGCCCCTTTTGTGTCCACAGCCCCACCACAGATGAGCAGCATCACCATGCTTTGCTCCCAATTAATTACCAGCTGCAGGCTGTGGGCAATCATCCCCATCCCTCTTTGACCTCAATGCACCTTTGTTTTCTTGTTTTTCTTCTTTTTTTTTTGGCAACGCTTGATGAGGCAACGCTACCCAGGTGTTTTCCAGGGCACTCAGCACCTCGAATGCACCAGAGCTGCCTGTTTACACCACCACCAGACTCTTTTTATTGTAAATCGTGCAGAAATGCAAACTTTTTCTCTTTTTGCACGCAGGCAAAATAAATTCCATGCTTTTTTTTAATGCATGCAAAAAATAATACTAAAAACAAATAAAATTGCGCATCGTTGCAAACTCTTACTGCTGCAAAATAAACCCAGCGCAGGGCTGCACGCTTTTTCCAGTGCATGCAAAAAAAAAAAAACCAACAACACGGGGCGGGGGGAGGACGGAAACTTTTTTCCCTGCCTCGCACGGGGCTGCAAATTTTCCGGATTTTTTTAAAATCCGAGCGGTAACGCCGCGCGCCCGCCAGCCCGCCAGGGGGCGCTGTGGAAAGAGAGAGACGGAGAGCGAGGCCGCCGCCAGGCCGCTCTACCCGAGGGGGGGGGACCGGAAGTGGCGCCGGAAGTGGCGGCCGGTGCCGGGGAGGCTTTGCCGCCGTGGTGGTGGTGGTGGTGGTCAGCCGCGGGCGGTGAGTCTGGCGGGGTGGTTCGTCTTGTGTCGGTACTGGCTGGGTGCGGCCCGGTGCCCTGAAGCAGTGTGAGCTCTACAGCCTGTAGAGCGGCCCCGGTGAGGAGCCCGGTGGGCTGGGCCCCGGTGCCCGGTGAGGAGCCCGTGGGCTGGGCCCCAGTGAGGAGCCCGGTAAGAAGCCCGGTCGGTTGGGCCCCGGTGCCTGGTGAGGAGCCCGGTCGGTTGGGCCCTGGTGAGGAGCCCAGCGGGCTGGGCCCTGGTGCCCAGTGGGTTGGGCCCTCATGATCCCCAATGCCCGGTGAGGAGCCCGGTCGGTTGGGCCCTGGCTGGTCGGTTGTGCTACAACAAACCCCAGTGCTCGGTGAGGGGCCCGGTTGGTTGAGCCTCGACAATCCCGGCTGTGGCGGCCGTTGAGGCAGCAGCCGGCAGAGCCCCAGGGCAGCTCCCCCTGCCCAGCCCCACCATGCCAGCCCAGGGGCCATCAGGGGTCCGTCGGGTGCTGGTGGCGCTGGTGGCCGCGCTGGGCTGGCTGCTGGCCCTGCAACTACTGCTCGACCTGCGGGCACTGGGGCTGCTGTGCGGGGTGCTGGCGGCACTGGGCAGCTGGCTGGGCCCCCGGGCCCTCAGTCCCCCCGGACGGCGGCTCCGGCTGGAGCGTTTTGTCAGTTCCTTGCAGTTCCCGCCCCACTGCCCGGTGGCCGAGGGGCGGCTGGAGAGGGAGATTGCCGGTACCATCCACAAAGTGGTGCGGGACTTTGTCGCCTCCTGGTACCGCACCGTCAGCAGCGAACCGGCCTTCGAGGCTGAGGTAGAGAAGGCCATGATGGGCCTGGCCGCCGAGCTGAGGCGGCGGATGGGACGAGTGGACCGCCAAGCCCTGGCCCACCGCCTCCTTCTCCTCTGCGGCCATCATTTGCAGAGCTACCTGCAGGCCCGTGAGGCACTGAGGGGTGATCCGGAGGGCAGCCGGACCCTGTGGCAGGAGTACAGCCGGCTGGCGGGGCCGCACCCTGCCCTCTGCAGCCCGGCAGCTGAGGTGTGCTACGCCCGGGCTGCTGTGGAGACGCTGCTGCGGGCACTGGTGCCCTGGCCCCACCTGGAAACGCGGACGGGACGCTTCGTGGTAGTGGAGCTGGTTGCCTGCAATGTACTCCTGCCGGCCATCAGGAAGATGGCTGATCCCGACTGGATCAACCTGCTGCTCATCGGGGCTTTCTCCAAAAAGCCCCGGGCTGAGGAGCCACCCCCTGCACCCCCAGTGCCTGATTTCTTGCCCTTCATGGTGCAGACAGATGCTGCCCCTGCCGGGCTGTCCCCCTCCCCAAGGGCCACGGAGGCACCCAGGCGAGAGGCAGGGGCTGCTGGTGAGGAGGGAGAGGATCCGGCGAGTGGGCTGTGCCACACAGAGGAGCCCTTCCTCCGCCCACGAGCCCTGGGCTCCCTCTTCCCCTGCGAGGGTTTAGAGCTGGAGTCCCCCGCGCCTGATGCGGGCCAGGATGCGGACCTGCTGGCACCGTCACCCGCGGGGGAGTTCCTCGATGAACCTCTCCAGGACACCTCCACTGTGCCGGAGGGACCGGCCACTTTGGAGGATGGCGTGGGGGACCTGGAGGAGGCCATTGCCACCAGCTCGGATGCTGGCCTGCTTCCCACCACTGCTTTTGCTCTGGGCTCCTGCCCTGACATCCAGATTGATCCGGCAGTTGAGAAGGAAGAAGAAAGCCTGACTGTCCTCAAAAAGTCCTCTTCGCAGAGGCCCTCCAGCTTGGGGAAAGATCTGGGGGCAGCAGAGGGCCCACCACAAAGCTCCCCAGACCCAGGGCAGCCTCTGCCCCTGCTTTCATCCTCCCCAACGGCTTCCGTCAGCACCTTCAGCTTTGAGCCCCTCAGCAGCCCCGATGGGCCAGTCGTCATCCAGAACCTGCGGATAACTGGGACCATCACTGCCCGAGAGCACAGCGGGACTGGCTTCCACCCCTACACCCTGTACACCGTCAAGGTAAAGGCTTCCCCGGCGCTCACCCCTTTTCCAAGATCCCTTCCCTGCCAGGAGAGCACGAGCTGGTGTTTGGAGATGAGGATTTGTGCTGTGTGTGGCTTGACAACAAATTTTGTCTGGCAGCAGGGGAATATCAGGCACAGTGTTTTCCCTGTAGCTGTTTGGGTGCGGGATAGGGGTTCCCACCCTTGGCCAAGGGTTGCGTGCGGCTGGTTGAATCTTTTGTATCCTGTTTTCACCATTCCCTTTGTCACGAGTGCTTTGTGCGCTGTGCAGCCCCTGTTCCTCAGGAAGGGTCAATCCGAGGAATTGCCGGGTGGGCCCTCCGTGGGGTCTGGGGACTGTGAGGCCAACAGGGACCCCACAGCACATCAGGATTGTTTTGGGGTCTGTAGGGATTATTGACTGTTGCCTTACTCCTCAGTATGAGACAGCCCTGGAGAGTGAGAGCGCAGGCAGCCTTCAGCAAATGGCTTACCACACCGTGAACCGCCGTTACCGGGAGTTCCTCAACCTCCAGACCAGACTGGAGGAGAAACCGGAGCTCCGCAAGTTCCTGAAAAGTCAGTGCCTGCATTAGTTTCCTGAGAACATACTTCTCCCTCTCACCCTAGTCCGTGCTCCTCTGAGTCCTGCCTGTGCAGCTCTGGATGCTGGGCTGTTTGTGACGCCCATGCCCTTGTTCTGTGCAGAGTGGGCTAGAGGAGAAATTTATTTCTTCCAGCAGCAAATTCCAGTGTTTCAGAACATCCTTGTTGCCGTTCAGATCACAACACTTGCTTTTGTAATCTTGCATCTTAGCAATGAATAGGAACATTGCTATCTGCAAGCGTCTTGCTTGCATATAAGAAAGTAGGGTAATATGTGTTGAACGTAAGCTTTTTTTTAAAAAGAAAACAATTTCTTCTAATGCTGCTTATGTATAAAACTTCATTGAATTTAGCGTGTTCCTACATAATCCTTTGGTTTTGACAGATCTGGGGTTTTCACTGGAAAATTGCTTTGTTGAAAATTTTTCGGCTCTTAGAGTGATCTAGAGTCCTTGGGCTAAACTGGTGTTCTTGCTTCTTCAACATTAAAGGCACGGATAATGCGGTATCAGCCGAATGCAAGTTCTGTACGGATTTAAGGTCCGATTCAGCCACCCTGGTTTGAGGGGCGTATTATCTTGGGCTGATGCTGGGCAGTGTGTAGTGGTAGTCTAAAGCATGAGAGCATTAAGATTTTAAAATAACTGTGCCAGTTTTCTTGAGCTTGCTAATAGGTTTGTTTCCTTTGTAGATATCAAAGGCCCAAAGAAACTGTTCCCTGATCTCCCATTTGGAAACATGGACAGCGATAAAGTGGAAGCCAGAAAAAGTCTGCTAGAATCTTTCTTGAAGGTGAGATACTTGCTTGTGTGCCCCTGTGAGCTAGAAAGCAGTGCTCAGGACGGCTCTGTACTGACAGACTGTGGAGCACATCAGATCTCTTCCACCTGCACTTTACATGATCAAGCTGGGAAACTGACTCAAAAAAACCCTAAAGCTACGTCTTTCCTTGCAGCAATTGTGTGCAGTCCCTGAGATTGCAAACAGCGAGGAGGTGCAGGAGTTCCTCGCCCTGAACACTGACGCCAGGATTGCGTTTGTCAAGAAGCCCTTCGTTGTCTCCAGGATTGACAAGGTAGACAAGCGGGAAACTGGTTATCTGAACCACTTTTGACTGCACCTAGACACGCCTCTTGGGCTTCAATGTCTACATATATGGCTGCTGCAGTAGTACGCAAAAAACTCGAACGCTGTCTGTGTAGCTGGGCTCAGCTTGCCCAGAAAGCCATAAAGCTAGGAAGAGTCAGAGCCCATCTCAAAGAGCCTGGGGGTTATCATGGAAAATAGAGAGAGCACAAGTCTGAAAACTCTTAATTCATATTCACGGAATAGGAATATATTCAATAATTGATGGCACTGCTGACTTTTGCAGATCGTTGTCAATGCCATTGTGGACACCTTGAAGACGGCATTCCCCAGGTCAGAGCCCCAGAGCCCCACAGAGGATCTTAGCGAGTCTGAAGTGGATGGGAAATCTCAGACAGACGGGAAGAAGGCTAACAAGTAAGGGCTCCTTCAGCTTCCCCTCTGCTTTATGCAGAACATGGATTTCACATATAAACTGACTCCATTGTGGGGAAAACTGAGTTGGTGCTTCACCTGCTGTGGATAATACACTGCTGTTGTACTGTAGCTGAATTGCTTTCTCTTTCACATACTGAGCAAGGGTATTTGAGTTCCTGCTTGGATAAAGGATTTTCTAAGAATGCTCAGGTTTTCACAGAAGGTGGATTTGCTCCTGAGGGAGCTGTGAAGTGGTGGCATTTGCCAGCAAAGGTGTTGATGCTCCTGGAGAATTGCTTTTTACCCTTAAACATGTGCATGACCTACATATGTGGTGAGTCACTGCAAAATGCAGCTATAAGTTGTCTCCCTGAAGGTTCACTCCTGCCTCTCCCATGTGTCTCACACAGTGGCATGCCGCCTTGCCCAGCAAACGTTTGCACGTTTATTTAGGAGTAGCGTTTAAGGTCATTGCACGTATGTTGCTCACCGAGTGTTTATTTGGTGTTGCTGGCAGTGACGAGCCCCATTGTGCTCATCGGTGATTCTTCCCTTACAGAAGAAGTGAAGGTTTCTGCACGAGTATGGCTTTTTTTTCCAGACAAGTGATGTTTTGCTAGAAAAAGCTGCTTTGGACAAAAAGACAAACCAAAAAAGTACAAATTTTGAAGTGTCTTGGCTGAAAACGACATTCCTTAATAATAAACAGGCTATTTTACAATTTGTCCCACAATCCCAAATGCCCTTTCATATCCTCCTTTCTGTGTGTGTGTGTGTGTTTATAATTGGATTTCACAATCCTGTTGATTATGTTTCATCTCGGAGCTTTTCTGAACAGTTTCCTGTGTATGCTGCAATGCTCACGCCTCGCTGGACAGAAATGTCAGATCTGCACGTAAGCTTATATGTAACTTACCTGCTGAAGAAGGCGTGTGTACGTGATGCGTGTTGGAAAGCCTTGGCTAGGCCCATGTGTAGTTGAGGGAAAGTGCTTTAATGCTTTTGTTGCATGGTTTTACTGCCACCTGTCAGTTATCCTGGGGGCAGATGCTTTTTTGAATGACTTTACGTTTAATCAGACTTCTTAGCTTGGACATGACACTGGACAAAGATAGTTGGTCCAGGTTCTTGGCTGAGGCTGGGAAACTCATCGCCCACAGCTTGTGGAGAAAACCCTGACTGTGCTATGTCTCTCCTCTTCAGGTCCAGGCTGAGGTTCTCATCCAGTAAAATTGCTCCAGTGCTGAGTGTGAGTGAAGTGCATGACAGGATCGTGTACTCTATCAGGGATGGCAGTGCTGTAAGTTCAGATCCCTCTTGCAGTCCTTTCATGATCCTAATCATTGCCCTGTTTGGGTGCTGGCTTGGCATAATCCAGGTGCAGGGGGGTTGTGGCTGCTGCAGGCTTGTTCCCGCGTGCCAGGTCTTTGCGGAAAGGCAATAAGCGGCCCTAGTTGTGCTGTTGGCTACAGCAAGGTGCAAACCAGGTGGTGGGAGGCTGTCTGGATAGTGGAGATCTCATACAGCTGTTCAGCTCTGGCTGCGTGCAGCTCACCGCTGTGGTACTAATACACCGGTGCTTTTGCAGGTCTCTGGCACCCTGTCGCTGGCTTCTATGGAGTCCTTCATCCAGAAGCAGGAGAAGCTGCTGGAGGCAGTCCCCACCAAAGCTCCTGAAGGCGAGGGAGGCAGAGAAGCTAAGGAAAGTTCCGTGCGGGAGGATATGGACAGGCTGGGCACATCGGAGCAGGGGGCACATCCAGACACAGACTCGGGTGAGCTCAGCCCCTCTGTTAGTCTCCTGACTGTTGCCCTTTGATTAAAGGGAAGGCAGACGGAGTTTTTCCAGTTCTGTTAGGTGATTGCTCTGGTCTTTATTGCTATTGGAAGCAAATTGGGTCTTGGCTCAGTTGTGTCACTGCAGATCTTCACCTTAGTGTACTCAGTACGGTTAATGCAGAAATAAGTTTCTTAAGGATACGCTGCTTAAACTGCCAATGTTGTAAAATCAAGCTCCTAGAAACTGAAAATTGGCTGAATTACAGTTTCTTGGTGGTCTCAAGTTAGCCTCGATATGTCCATGCACTATAAAAGGACCTTCTGAGATTCAGTTAAGTTAGGATAGATTTGGTGGGAATAGCATATAATGTAATCCCAGTTCAAGGAATTATGTTCCCTTTATGATTATAGATCTCTCCTCCGAAGCACAGGGGTGCTACGGCCTCTCAGACTAGTTGCAAGATTATCCTGAACACGAGCAAAAATATGTTCTCTGATCTTTTTCTTGGAATAGTTGAGCGGTATCAGCTGGAACTTTCCAAATATTTCCCTCCAGTGGTTGAAGTTTGGCAAGCTCTGACTGAAAGCACGTGCCTGTGACAGGATGGATCTGGTATTCTGAAACCTAGCCTGTGCTACCAGCTTTGCCTAGAATCTTTGAACACACGCCCGTGGTTGTTTTGGGACTGCCGGGGAGCAGGACTGGAATTGGAGGCCAGTGCTCTGCACAGAGCACAAAAGCTACAGGCAGGCCAAGTTAGCTGAACTCTTAAGGAAATTTAACGTAAATGATGTCAAATGCCTGCAGGTCTGTGACACTTCAGAGCCGAGACAGGGCAGGCTGGTCTGGCAGGGTGAGGGGAATGAATGTCTGGGGAGCGGCTGGCTAAAAAGGCAACCAGTGTCCATATCTGCTCACTGGGTGACTTCTCGGAAGAAGTTGGCCAGCAGCTCTCTGAGGAAGGGGACTTGGATGCTACAGGAATAAACAGAGCTTGCTGACGATGCTCTTTGTATGGGGTTATGGTGAAGCTAAACAGCCTGCTCCAGTTTTTGCACAGGGAAGTCAAGTCTCAAAGGGCAAAGCGAGTGAGGAGTAACTTGTGCATGGCCCAGAGCGAGAGGTGGCAAATGCACTTGCGTGCATTGTCTTTTCCAAGTGAAATGGTGTGGAGTTAAGGGAGAGGAAGACAAGGGAAGGAAATGTGCTGGGGTCCAGAATCCCAGCAGTAAATTGTGTGTGAACAGTCTCGTTGGCTCTCTGTAGGCAGAGAGTGTTTGAAAGATCAGGCATCAGGGAATGGCAGAGTAGGGGAAGCTGCTGTACAGGAACTCACTCTGCCAGCAGAGCCGACACAGTAGCCTCAGGTTGGGGCACTGGCCTGGGAGTGGTTGTCTCAGGCAGGTTTGTGGTGCATTAATAAGCTCGTTCTGCATAACACCTATAATGCTTTGGGGCCAAGCAGCATAAAAGTAATCCTCTAAGAAGTAGAATGTGTTTATGCTGTAGGCTTTGACATCCTCCTGAGGATCAGAAGGAGGTTTTGCTGTCCCAGGTCTGTGTCACCAGGGATATTCGGGCATGTGTGCAGGTTTTTGTCTGAACTGATGCATCTGGTTTATCCAGATGTGGTTCATCCGTCTTCCTGCTGAGACTTGGACGTGCCACACGATGGCAGCCTGCAAACACTGACCGGAGTCTTGCGCCTGGAAAACTGCAAGTTGGAAGACGGGAAAGTGTTGGTGAAGACTAGGAAAATAGTCCTCAGCAATGTACCTTTCTCCTGGCTACAGTCACTGCCTTCTTTCTCACCTGTTTTGGGCACACTGCCATCCCCATGCATGGACTGGGATTTGATAATCCCTCAGCTTAACTGAGAAGGAACTGAGCACTCGGAGCAGCCACGTTCTGGTCTGGTGCATCCCTTGGTAGGGAGGTTGGGGCTGCTTGGATGAAAGTGGAAATGAAAGACAGTGATCGGGGCAGGAGCCTGGGAGGGCAGGCTCCCCAGGCTGTGCCGCAGCAGGTCATCTGCGTGTGGCACAAGGTGCTAGGCTGGGGAGAAGACCATCAAGCAGGCTGTTGGGGAAAAGAGTGAGTTTCAGAGGATGCTTTCCACCAGGTTTGCTTAGGTACTGAGTTGGCTTCTTCATCTGACCCTCCTCTTCCTCCTGGCAGACTCTGAGACAGCTTTGGCTGACCTGGCCCTGGACGTGCTTCGTCTGCTGCTGATGGATCACTGGAGCTGGCTGTGCACAGAGAACATCCAGAAGGTCTTCCACCTGCTCTTTGGGACCCTCATTCAAAGGTAAGGCCTCAGCAACCAACCTCACAGCTCTGTGAGGTGGCATTGCCTTTGGAGTGACGGTCTAAAATGGAGCTCTTGCCTGAATGCAGATAAATGTCTTCAGTCACATCAAACAACAAGGTTCTGTGAAGAAGGTGCCACATGTATGTAGAGTAAACATCTCTGAGATTTGCACTGGGAGCTGTTTTCCCCATGAGCAGCAATGTGACTCTAGTGGGCAGCCTCCTGTCCTTTAACAACAGGGGAAAGGAAGGATCCAGTCCTGGGAGTGGGAAGCTTCTTGCCTCATAAAAGGGCAAAAGTGCCCAGCTCGTTGGCTCTCCAGGGAGAGACTGGCCTGTGCTGGCCTCCTGATCTCTCCCTGCCCAGGGGCTCAGCTTGTTCTTTCTACAAAAGGAGAATAAACAGGCACAGGGAACAGCAACTTGTCAAGTAACAGCTTGGAGTGCGGCCTCCCAGGACCTTTGCTCTCACTGATGCACCCCTCTCTGACCTGCGGTGGGCCAGTAGTGCCTGTGCCTTGCGCAGTGACCCACAGATGTATTAGGGAAAGACTTCCTTTCCAGCTGGTATGTACTTGCCAAGCTTTTCTGAGGCCAGTGCCTCTGTGTGGTAAGGCACCAGGCCAAGATACGCAAACAGAGAGCATTTCTGTTTTCTTCTGTAGGTCGGTGACTATCACTAGCTGAGGATATGGTCCTTTAGAGTAAAAGGAAAGCCTTCCTGGAAGGACTTTGGCTAGGGGGAGCTTCGGAGCAGTGCTTTTCCCACTCCTGTGCCCTTTCTTCTCTCACAGGCATTCAAAGCCAGTGTTAGAATGTGCAGCGCAGCACATTATAACCGAGCTGGTAATTTAAGCTGCCCTCAACAGAGGTTGCTGGAGCGCTTTGAGGTCAGGGGCTGCTGGCCATCACTCCTGAGTCTGTTTCCTTGGGTGGGGAGAGGTGGGTGTTGCTCCTCTTTCTCCAAAATGGGCTCTGGTCTCTTGGGGAATGAGCTGGAACCCAATCCTTCTGTGTTAGCACAGAGTTATGAAGGCTTGAATATGCACGTCATCACCTCCTAATAAGCTGTGTCCCGGTCACCCGGGGAGCCTGCAGCACCGACACATGGCATTGGTATTTTCCACTAGAGAAGCTGTCATAGACACAGCACATGCCTGGCTCTGGAAGGTGGAGGAGCTCCACAAGTTGTGCTAGTGGAGCAGCGTGAGGGTGAATGTGTTTGTAGCTGCTCCGCTTCAGCGGGTCTGGGTGAACCCACGTGTGCTGCAGGCAAGCCTTTGGCTGGAGGTGATGTTGGGAAGTCCCATGACTCCTTGGTGTCGTGATCAGGACAGGGTGCAAATACAACCTTTCGAGCTAACGCTGTGTCGCTGTGACTGTACACGTCTGTGCTGAAATCCACATCTTGATGCTGGCTCTGCTGTTCTGGGACAGTCAGGAGTCTGCAGGTCTGATGTGAAGGGGACTGGAGAAGGAGTTAGGAGTTGCACAGCGTGAACTGACCCATTGCCAGGAGGATGGTGTTGCTCATGGATTGCTGCAGGGAACACTTTTCTCCCCTGTTTCTGCTGCTGTAGTCGCCACCCCAACCCAGAAGGCTGTGCTTGGGAGAGCGCTTCAGCCTCCTGCAAGGGAGGAGTGTTAGGGTGGAGGTTCTCCTATATCAAATCAAGGGTGGCAGGTTCTTGGTGATCCTGGAAGCCCATGTGGAGGGCTGGGGCTCAGCAGGATACTGCCCTGAGAGCAGTCAGTGTCTGCCTGTCGTGAAAGCTGTGATCTGGTAGGAGAGCAGAGTTCAGACAATGCCAGAGATGGATGTTCAAGATGAGGCATGTAGTTACCTCCACAGCGGAGGAGAATTGGGGGTGGGGGGGGGGGGTACATGCTTGCCGTTGCACCCTGGCCCCGAGCCACGCAGAAAGGTGGCTGAGACTTGTTGTACTCATGGCTGGCCCAGGTGGCCACTGCTGTCCTGAGCAGATCAAGAAGACTCTAGCTCAGACCTGCTGCCAGCTGCCTATCCAGGGACACAGCATGGATTTGGTGGCATTTCTCTTCCATTTAAGTATTTGCAACTTGATCGCGGCTCGGCCAGACCTGGCACAGTCCCGGCACTGGCATTCTGGCTGGCACTGCATCTGGGTACCCTTTACAGGTGCAGAAAATACCAGAAGCTGTTCTGGGAGCATGTGCTATTCAAGGCATTGTTGCTCCCACCTCTGAGAACAGGCGGACAAACACGGGGCAGCAGATGGGCATGCATCCTGTCTCTAACCGTTGCTGGTCACAAAGTACGAGTAGGAATCATCCCTCCATGAGATGAGGTCCTTCTCTGTTCCCGTCAGTGGCTGGGTTAGGTGGTGGGTGGTGGAAAGGAGGTGTCCTAGCAGTGTTTTGGGTGTTAGGAAAGGGGTTGCTGCTGGATGGACACTCCTCTGCCAGCTTGTACTTGGTAAGGAGCGTGCTGCTCCTGCCGCCTTCTCACAGCTGCCTTCATGGGCATTGCTACCACTCTGCACCGAGCGTGCCTCGTCCCAGAGCAGAAGAATCAACAGAAGAACATCAAGAACAAGGTCCAGCTTCTCTGGAAAGCCAATCCCCCTCTCCTTTGGGGACTTTCTGCCTTGGGCTTGTGGTGCCCACAGTATCCCCTGCAGTGACATCGAGTGACCAGGGGTGACTGCACTGTTGCCGATTGTGGGACCTCCCTACCCTTCTCCGTTTGCCGTTCTCTGCACGGAGCATCCCACCACACTGCTCTTTCCCCTCTTCTCCGTAGCTGAAATACCTGGAGCCAGGCGCTATCAGTCTCCCCTGACTGTCAGATTAATGGTAGATGGGGAGAGGAAGGCTGTATGACCGAAAAAGGTATTGTTAAGTAAAAGGGAGGCCGTGTGTGCAAGCCTGCATCCATGCGGCGCTCATCCCATTATGTAACAGGGAGTGATCCTTTTTTGGAGCCGAAAGGAGAGGCGGGTGCAGGAGCCGGGAGGCTCGCTGGGAGCAGGGACGACCCTGGGGCCGAGGATTGCTTCCAGCAGCCTCTCCGCGCGCTAGGTCCGTGCTTGTAAACAAACCCGCTGTCCCGCTCCGGCTGCACACCCCTCCTTTGTCCGACTCTCGCTTCCCTCCCATGGGCTGGAAACGCAGATCTCCTCTCTTTCCTGGGGAGGCTGCAACAGGGACCTGTTTGCTAAGGGGAGTAGATGAGGCTATTCTGGGTTCTGGGGATGTTTGGTGGAAGAGCTAAAAAGCATTTGGAGAATCCGTGTGCTTTTTAGAGCCTTGTGAGTCAAAGCGGCATTAAAAATACATGGCAAGCGTGTGAACCGCGCCATGGCTGTGACCCCGCGCCCTGCCCTCAGTCTGTCCCCGACAGCACGATGGTCACTAGGTCAGGGGTCTGCCAGCGCTGCGACGAGCCAGGGGCAGCCATGGAGCTGGGGCGACAGCCGCTGGATACCAGCTCGCTGTGCCCTTCAGCTGCTGCTGGGGTTCTCCCAGGTCCGCGTCTGCTTCCCCTTCTGGAGGGGAGTCCCAACAGAGTGCTAGGATCCCGGGGATGGGCCTGGGAGGATTTTAGATGCAGATCCAGGTCTGTATGCTTTTCCTAGCTCCTTTCCATGCATCACAACAGAAAGCCATGGCAATGCAAACCGCTGAGTGGAGGGAAGGTGTCTCAGCGTGCCCCGGCTGTCTGCACCCTGTAACCTGAGCGGGGCTGGGGCGCAGAGCCCGTGCCGGGGCTCGGAAGCGCCTGTGTGTATATAAGGGAGTGTGTGGACCTACGCAGGCAGCTTTGATGGTGTCATGTTCCACCAAGCACAAGTTAAAATAAATGCAAAGCATCCCTGCCCTACCCAGGAGCTCAGCACCGCTTGGCTTGCTGTTCTCTTTGGGTCACTCTGGTGCTCCTCCAGGCTTTGTCCCCTCTTCTGTCATTCCTTGGCAAAGCAGGTGGATTTGGGGAGGTGATGTTACAGTCTATGTGAGATGTGGATGGAGAGCCAGGAATGCTTTGTGACTTGATTACAGATGACCGTCAGGCTTTTGTGAGAGTGGGTTCTTGCGAGTTCTTCTAGCTCTGGTTCCATTTGTGAGTCTGGCTATCTTTGGCTTGTTTTCCTTGTAGGGTTTCCTCTCTTGAGCTGGTTCTCCCAGGGTTTCAGCCACTGCTGAACTTGCATGGGAAAGGAAAGTCTGTCTGAGCTCAGATCCACCCCCAAGCTGAGTCCTGGGCCATGGTCTTGCAGGGCGCCTGGCTTTTGGGTGCTGCACTGAGGGACACTGAGCCCTGGTGTGGGAGCAGAGGAGAGAAGGGGCACTTGGGCAGTACACAGGACCGGTTTTGAATATGTACACTAAAATGGGGCCGAGTGGTCCTGGGAAGGCTGTAGCAGCAAGGGGTTGTCTTTGATTTGAAGTGCTAGATCTTGCCTAGTGTTGCTGGGGGTCAAGAGCTGGGCAAGGCCATGGAGGCACGATAGTCTTTATCCTATCAGCAGTAGGTCTGGAGCACCTAAATTCTTGTTGCAGCCTGGATTTTGGCAGGGGGTTCAGTCTGTTAGGGTTTGGATAAACAGTTTGGCTAGGTCCCGGTCTAAAGAGCAAACACCTCAACACAGGCGGCCGTGCTTGCCTGTGGAAATGATCTGGGCAAGGTATGGCAACAGCATGTGGAGGAAGCCAATGCCATGCTCTGGGGTGGGTACAGGCAGGATGCGGTTGACATGAATGGTGCTGCATCCTGTGCAGGCAGCTGGAGCCTGCAGGGCTGTGGGTTATTCCAGAATTTGTCTTTTCCAACGCTGTCCTGCACATTCAGTGCACCTTTGACGGGAGGTGCAAGGCTGGGGGGAGCAGGATGTGTCTCCATGGCCCCTGAAGCAGTCACAGAGCTGGCTGCTATGGAGGTTGCTCCCTGCAGAGGTAAAAACCACCATCAGCAACAGGGGCCCTCCAGTCTCCAGGGCGACTGTCGCATTGCCGTGGCCTCCTCTCTGTCCTTTCCTGGTTCTCTGTGCCATCAGGTTTCGTGTCCCCCCCCATCCCTGTTTCACTGTGTGTTGAGGGGTGACGGTTCAGCAGTGTGGCTGGTTTCATTAGCCCTCGCGCCGGGGGCTCGCTCAGCTTCCAGCCCGACCAAGTGAAAACTTTTCAGACTGATATCCATGGCCTGTGATTGACAAAGGTCCTGGGTTGTTGATTTAATGGGGCAGCAGAGGGTCCATGCAGCCAAGCCCGGGGTCCCTTTGGCAGTCCAGATGTCTCTGCTGGTCCAAAAGGTGCTGCAGCTTGCTCTTCCAGCACGTCCCCGTCCCTCCTTCGGCAGGGATGCCGCACGATGCCCGACCGTTGCACGAGGTGGATTTGGGTGGGCTGTTGCTGGGGGTTACCCCTGTGTGCAGCCCCAGGCTGCCCTTGCCTTCTTGCTGTCATCTTGGCTTCAGGGCTCTGTGCCGGAGCCTGTCGATGTCAGGCCAGGTGTCACGGGCACTTGTGCAACTAGTTGCTGGTGTGAGTCAAGGAGCTCATAGCTTCAGGGAGTTCCTTGCTGGGTGGGGTTGTTTTCTGTTTTTTCTCTTCTTTCTTCCTTGATCTCTGTGCCAACAGAACTGGCAAAAACTAAGACCCTTGGCAGCCTCCTTGATCCTCTTGACTTGAAAGTGCCACCGGCATGTAGTGTTGCCTGACCCTCTTAAATGTCCCTGAGTAAACCTGCCCGCTCGGGCAGTCAAGCACCTGCGGCCCTGGACGTGCTGGGAGCGCGCTGCCCATGGGCAAGCAATTCTGCCCAGCCCTGACCGTCTGGAGCCCCATAGGGACCATGTCTGGCAGCCAAGGTGGTGAGACAGACCTCATCTCGGTGCCGGGTTGCACCGGGGGTCGGCGCAAAGCTGGGCTGTACGTGTGTCACCTGGCGTAGGGGGTATCCTGGGGTGGGATGTGGCTGTGCGTGCATTCGCTGCAGAGGCTCCCTGTTCCCTCCCTGCGTTATCTCTGAAAAAGACATTAAAGCTGACGGTTGGCTCATGCTCTTCAGGTGCCAGGAGAAGCCGGGAAGGTTTATGCTAAAGCTGCTCCCAGCGTGGCTGCTCCCACTTTCTTTTGGCTTTATAGCTGGCAGGTAGCTTACCACTCTGGGCTTGGGCTGCACCTCCACGTTTTGCTGGCAGAAGCGAGCCGCCAAAACTGCAATGTCAGTGCAGCTGGAGCAACAAAATCCATTTGCCGTTGTGGCTTGTTACCTGGGGGAGTTGATGTGGGCACATTTAGTAAGGACCTTTGCAACCGGACATCGAGGGGCTGTGCTGGCAGGCCCGGGTACATGGCAGCAAAGGTCTTGTCTCTCCCGTGGTGGCGCAAGTGTGCACCCCGGCCTAAAAGCCAGCAACAGAGTTTGCATATAGGGGAACCAACCTTATGGCATCTTCCTCCTCATCTCTGGATTTGGCTATTTGTATTGTAGCTGCAAGGAGCAGTCGAGCTTGCGGGCCTGTGGTATGTCAGCAAAAGCCATCTTTGGGACTGTGTGTGTCTTTGTGTGTGTATGTAAAGTAAATAAAAATCAGCTTGGAAATGGGCCTCGATTCAGTTGTCTCCAAGCACCTGGAAATTTTGGATCTGGCTTTGAATCTCTGTCCCAAACAAAATTTTTTTTCCTCTTCTAGAAGCAGCATTCTTCCAAAAACAGACACTAGAATGAAGCAAGCACTCTGTGCTTTGATAACAATTGCAACATTATTTTAACTGCATCTCTCTTTTCTTTTTGACTCCGTTTCAACAATTAGATACGTGCCAACTTTTTTCCCAGATTTAAAAACAAAACAAAACAAAAAAAACCCCAATAACTTTCTATTTCAAATAGAAGAGACAAAGAAGAAAAGGATTGAGAGGAAATAATGTCTCCTTGTTGGTTTTGGTTTTCCTTGGCTTGTGAAGGGTTAATGGTGGTTTTATGTATTTTGATTCTGAAGTGGGCTAATGAAGCAATCTGCTCTGAGCAGGACCTGGCTGAGACAGCCTGGCCTCTCCCTGGGGCACTGCTGAGAGCTTAATTGGCTCAATAAATACTTGATGAAGATGTTATCGAAAGCTGAGATGCTTTGTTAAAAATCAAGGGGGTTTTGGGATGGTTTCTTTTAATCACGTAGCTTTCTCCCCCTTTTCTGAACCCCATGGCATCGGAGGGAGATATAACTTGAGAAAAGCAAAAACCACAGCAGAGCAGCTCAATTAATTCACCAGCAGGGAGATGTTAGACTGGAGGCCTTTGTGTTTACATGATTTCTTTTTGCAGCAGGTGTGTTTTGGAGGGAGCAGCACAGAGCAGTGCCCCAAATCCAAACACCGAGGTGTGGTTTCGTGCCTACAGGTAGTAGGGGATGACCTGTTTTTCCTTTTCTCTGCCCTGCAGTAAAATGTCCTGCATACCCACTTCTCACGGGGCTTCTGCCAGCTCCACCTCTCGCTGCCTTGGTCAAGCAGGTAGAAAAATCCCACTGCCCTACACTGGCAAGGCGCTGGTGCAGGTAAGTCTCTAGTCAAGGCACGTCGGATGCAAATGCTACCGGCATGAACTCTTTGCAGCTTGATTTGTTTCTTCCTTCGGTGCAACTGCCCTCAGCGGAGCTGTGCTTCGGAGGTGCGAGGCTGGCAAGACACTCTGAGGGGAAGGCACTTGGCCATGGGGCCGCTGCCTCGCTGGTCAAACACTTCATTACCGTGTGCTCGGGCAGGGGTACAGGACGTATTGTTCATAGCGTGTACAATTGTAAACGTTTTATAGGGCAGCAGGAGAAGAACATTTCCAGTAAGGCAAGAAGGATAGTTTACTTTTTGCGTGTGTGTCTTTGGCTAGAAGTTTAAAAGGACTCAGGATGCTTCATATTCTTTGATTTATGGAGGGCTTTTTTTTTTTTTTCTTTTCTTTCCTGTTTCCTTCCTCTGCGAAGGGTTTACTGATGGCCTGGACAAGTGTGGGTTTGCTCTGAAGGTGTTTGAGCCGAGCGTGCCAGCAGCCGGCTGCACGTGTTTCTGCTGGCGGCTGTGCGGAGAAGGTGGATGTGGGCTCAAGTAGCAGGTGCTAAAAGCCGAGCCTGGGGGCGAAAGCTCTCCATTTGTGTTTTTCCATTCTTCTAACTGTGCCCACTGCAGCTGTTTCTTCGGTTTTACAAGCTTTGCTCAGAAATGTTTTACAGTCAAAGCATTGAAATGTTGCTCTTTCTGAGCCCTTGAGTTAAGGATATTCTTGTGGTTTGAGGCACAGTTTGGGGAGGAATTTGGGGGACAAGTACTGTGAAGGGAGGGATGGTCTAGTGATTTAAGTACCAGCCTTTCTTGATTTCCAAAGTCAGATGCTTGAATGCCTTGTGCATTTCTAGATGTTGCTTTTTTCTTAAATCCTTTTCGCTACCTTGGTCTCACGGGCCTTTTTTGAGCTTCTGGTTAGCCGTGCCATGTTAACTGACCTCAGGGAAACGGAGGCCTTGTTCTGGGGTAGAAAGTAGTAGATGTTGAGCTGGACTTGCTACTGTTACGCACAGCTCATGTATATTTATAGAACTGTTTGTATTTATACAGCTAAAGCAGACTAGTAGAGGCTTTGTTGTCTTTGTGTTCTTCCTAACGTGGCCTCTAGTTTGTGTTTGTCTAAATCCTTAAAATCCCCAATTTTGGGGGAATCACAATTGCTATTGCTTCAGATTTTAATTACAATCAGCATATTTAACTCAACCATTCCTCGGCTCAAGTGAACTTAGCAGTTCTTATCCTAACCTTGACGGACGAGAAAAACAGAGATTTACCGTCTTGCCTCCAGCAACTGTTTGTAAATTTGGAGAGTACTGTATCTTTTCATCCATTCCTGGTTCATCTTTATTTTCCAGACTAAGCAAATCCAACCCGTCCAACCTTTACTTGCTGAGCTGAGCTCTCTCCCTGCAGGTGAACCTTCTGGGTAGTCCACTTAAGTGGGTGCATCCAGCTCGCAGGAGCCAGGTAAACCCGGGTCCATACACTGTGTTTTGCCTGTTCCCGACTCTCAGTCTGTCTTTACCAGGGGCTGCTCCATCTTAGCAGCCCTTGTTGCTTCTGGGTGCCAGAGGAGGGCCAAGGTATGTACCCACCAGGCCTTGATTCTCATTCCCAGGGCATTTCTGCCATTCCTGTCTTAATGGGCCCCTTCAGCTGACCTTGGAGTTCCAGCTTAAGCCATGGCATTAAATCAGCTCTTTTTTAGCAGCCATTTCATTCCTCCATCAGCAGCTATTTCAAACAGAGGACCCTTACAGCATGGGCAAGTTATGCACCTCCAGACTAACGTCCAGGACTTCGTAGCCTTTGCAGTCTGTCTCTTTGCATTGGGCATTATCAAAGCATTTGAACGTCTGAGCCCAGGAGGTCACTTTCTATCTATTTCTGGTCTCAGCTGAAGTGTAAGGAGATGGTTCAGTGATGGGTTTGTTTTTCTTTCTTTCTTATTAAGGCTATTTCTTCATGAAATAGCAGAATGGAAATAGTAACTCATCAGCCATCCAAAAAAAAAAAAAAAAAGTCTATTTGTGTTTCTTGCTGGATTTATTTCTACCTGGGAGAAGGCGTGTGTGTATGCTTTCGATGTGGCGCGTGGATCTCAAATGCTTAGTCCTTTAATAGTATGAAAAATCATCTGTGATCTGCTGGCAAAGGTCAGCTTTGGACCAGCACATATTTGGAGTTCCTGTGTGAGAAGTGTGAGCTGTTAATCCTGATCCTGGTGCAGCAAGTCTGCCTGATGGAAAGGTCAATTTGCCTTAGAAATCTGGGGTTTACTCAGGTAGGATTTTTCAATAAAGCATGGTGTGACCCTCCCTGAGTTGCAGCTACATTTGTGAGAGCTGAGGAGTTACTTTGCTCCTCACCATTTGGTAACTGTTGGTCGTGCATGCCCCTGTGTGTGTTGTGCAAATGCAGCGTGCATCCCCCTAAATGGGTGTTGGCGGTGACTTTAACAGGTGCAGGTTGAGAGCAGGGAGGAAGACTCTTCGTGGCAGGTTACTCTGTTTTGATGTTTTCTTTCGGAGTATCTGAGAGCATCAGCCACTCTCCTAGGGAGGATACTGAGCCAGATGAACCAGTCTTGACAGTTCCTCTCTTCCCAGTGCTTTTGGGATGGGTCCCCACACTGATAGACTGGCAAAAGGGAACCCAGAGCACTGTGACTTTAGTCTGCCTTCCATTTGCACCCAGCTTTGGTTTCTCTTTCTTCTTTCTTGTCCCCTTTCCTGTCTAGTTTCTTCTTCTTTTTTTTTTGTATGCTCTGTGGTTTTGGGTGCCTCTTCCCACTTTCCTAGCAGTGAGTATCCTGCTGTCTGAGCACCATGCGATGGGGCAAGTTGGCCTCTTCTCAGAAGCTTGCATGGAGCTGTAGCAGACATCAGTGCAGGTGGGGCAAAACCGACGGAGCCATTCTCAGATCCTGCCCTTTGCTTCCCAAAGTGGAAGGCAGTGAGCTGCCAGACTAAGTAAAAAAATCCATCAACAGTTGGACTGTGGGAACGAAGACCTGTAAGCACTTGCATAATCACAATGCGTGTACATGTGATCAGATTTATAGGTGTTACTTCTAGGCCTTGTTGCCTAGTTTTGGTAGTTTTATGGAAATAAATGAGCTAGAAATGGTAGGTTGTTTGTACGGGGCCTTTCAGCATTCGTCAGTTCTCGGTCCGCTCTTGAGCTGTCTGGAAATGTGTGCTGTCTTCTCTAAGTTCAGCTTTCACTCTGCCTGCTATTTGCTTGATTTTTTTTTTTTTTGCTATTTTAGGAACACTCCTAAGAAGAAGAAAGCTTGTTCTTTGCTTTCTGCAACTTTTTAAAGGATGGTAAGGGGCTGTTGCTGAGATGAATTTCAGGTCAACATTCAGTCTGATCTCCCTAGGTGCAGGATTGTACTGTTGCAGCTCTGTCCCCACGTCTCTGAACTTCTGTTGCTTGTCAAATGTTTTCTTAATTAGGAAAGCAGGTTGTATAAGAAAACACGTTAATGAAAAACCATGTTAATGAAAGCTCTTGCCCCTAGAGGAGCCACAGTTTAACACTTCAATTTGGTTGGGAATGGCTGGAGGGTTTAACATGACCCAGGGTGTTAAACTCTACTGATGGCTGGAGATAAAAACCCTTTTAAGCCATTGTATTTCAAACAAGGCCTTTTCCCAGGCGAGAGACTGTGCTGTGACATTTTGTCCTCTAAGACAGGTAGAAGCTAAGCTTTGGATCTCTGGCACTATCTTGTAGCAACATCAGTACTCGGGGTCCCTGGCGAGGCTGAGCGTAAAGGCCGTGTCTCCCCATTTCCGGTGCTGTTACTGGGATCACCAGGAGCATTGCCTGCGTTCTAGTAAGACCTTGCCCTGAGACATAACAGGCCTTAGTGCTGCACCAAGGCTCATTTTCAGGTTTTTTAATGGTCTTTGCTTTTGCAGCTAGCATTTCCTAGGTGTGCATCCTTAAAGACCTGCAGCTGGGCACCTTATTTTGTGCTGAAGAAGGGAGCATCATGTTGCAGCCCTGGCCACAGTGATGGCTACCTGCTGTTCCTTTGCTGCTGGTTACCTTTAGGTGTTGCTGTTCCCGACTCTGCTTGCATTGTCCTGGTTGTGTGGGGAAAGACGTCCTTGGCCTGAATGCCTCGCCTGAGAAGAATGCAGACAGTCTGGCAGAGCGCAGGTTAAATAAAGTTTGCCTTGGCAGGGCCCATGCTCTTGGATGTACTATGAGCTGCCGGGGCGTAGTGGTGACGGAATTGCAAGCACGAACACCAGCTGCCAAGAGGAACGGGTCTCCTGGCCCTGCTTGCGGACTCCTCTCCTCTGGGACTCTTGAAGTACTGGCAAAATTGCAAGCCTTCTCCCTACCCCAACCCCGTGCCGATGCTCCCCTCTTTCCTCTGGAGCCTCCCACTGATGAGGACGGCGGCAGCAAGCCATCGCTGCTGCGCCGCCAAGTCCCGGTCTTGCTAAATTGATGGGGGCCCTCCTGTTGGCCTCTGTGGCATCAGGGATTCTTCTGCTGGCCTCTCCTTATCCTGGAGGGAAAGGTTTTAGGCAGTGGCAAGGTTTGACTGACGGCTGTGGCTTTTGCTATTATACGGGGAAGTGATTTCACGTCTGGGAAAGAGTGTCCGCATGATTGAATTAGAAGCTTTCCCTGGCCAGCACTTGGGTGGTGTGGACACATCTTCCCCCGTGCAGGCTGCAAATGCCTCTGAGCCCTTATGTGGAGCGGCATTCCCATGGCCTCGGGATTTGCAGGTTGTTAACCGTATAAAGGGCACAGTCTTGGCCCAGCAGGAGGGCTGACCAGCAATTTTGTTGGCAGGTACCTAACTTTTCTTTTAATAGATGTGCAGCGTGGGGTTTTGGATGGGAGTGGCGATGATTTCATTGCTTGCCACCGGTGGACGGAGCAGGGCTGGGCAGCAGGGAAGCAGAGGGGTGAAAGAAGCGCAAAGCAGCAGGATATTTGTGCCCTGCCATCCTGGGAGCGTGCGTTTTCGTCTGCAGGCGAGACACCCTTGACTCTTTTGGTAGCAGAGGGACAGATGAGAGGAGCACTGGTTGCCAGAACGTGCTCATGTCCTTCCAGTCCGTCATGGGGGTTGTTTTAGAGTTAAAACACCAGTTTTGGTGGTTCTTGCAGCTCTGTCTCGGCTTATGCATGGACATAACTTAGGAGGTTAAGGCCAGTCATATCCCTTAGCTGTGCTCCCTTTAGGGACCAGTTATTCATTGGGTTTCCTGCTGGCAGCAGGGCGACGGAGCTTTTAACGGCTTTTGCTTTTCCCCTGTGCCTTTACATACGTGTTTCTGTCTGTAAGATAGGGAACATATACCTATTTCTGGTGCATGGGGAAACTCAGCTAATTAATACTTGTGAAAATGTTTCAGATATGGATTTGGAAACTGTATGTTAACTTAGCCAGCAAGCTGATCTTCCGCTTCAGGGCCTCTGATGGGCAGAAAGCTCCTGAGTTGGTACCAGGCCTGACTTTTCCTGACCTTTCTCTGTCTCTCTCTCTCTCCCTGTGCCCACAGGTGGCTGGAAGTCCAGGTGGTTAACCTGACCTGCACTCAGCGTTGGGTCCAGTACCTCCAGTTGCTGCAGGAATCCATCTGGCCTGGAGGAGTTTTACCAGCAGTGCCTAAACCAGCCAGGACAGAGGAACAGAAGAAGGCAGCAGCAGAGCAGGCCTTGCAGAGCCTGATGGGGATCTTGCCTAGTAAGTGTGCCCCAGAGATGTGTCAGCTGCCCTTCAGAAAGGAGCAGCGGGGGAGGCTGGGGAACCCTCTAGTGCATTGGCGTCTCTGGAAATGTGGTCAAACACAGAGATGGAGCCTGCTCGTGCCGAGGCACTGGGAAACATTCATGACCTTTGAGGTTGGAATGGTTTCCTGCAAGCAAAAACCACAGTTTCCCAGTTCTAGATAGTTTGCATAAGCATTTGGGAAGCAGCACAGCTTAGAGAGAAAGGATGCATGTCTTGGTGATTCTCAGATGCAGACTAACTACACACTCTGTGCTTAGTGCTGGTGGTTCAGTTCCCGCTGAGCCACCTCAAACAAAGTAGGGCTCAGGAAAGCCAGTGCCACGCTGTGCTCCCACCTGCTGCCAAAGGGTACCATTGCTGAGAAGAGTCATAAGGCAAAGCATTTGGCTTCTCGCTCCAAAGAGTGGCTTTTCCACTGGACTGAAATCGTGAGCCCAGCTGCACTGGATTTCCCTCTCTTGAAGTTTGACATGGAGACCTTTGACATTAAAGCAGCTGTTGCCTAATCCATGTGAGTGCAGTCTGAACTTTTAACTCCTTGCTGCAGAGTAAGGGGCCCTTACTATCCTGTTGTGGTTTAACCTCAGCTGGCAACTAAGCGCCACACAGTCGCTCGCTCACTTCCCCCACAGCAGGATGGGGGAGAGAATCCGAAGAGTAAAAGTGAGAAAACTCGTGGGTTGAGATAAAGACAGTTTAATAGGTAAAGCAAAAGCCGTGCAGGCAAGCAAAGCAAACTAAGGAATTCATTCACTCCTTCCCATGGGCAGGCAGGTGTTCAACCATCTCCAGGAAAGCAGGGCTCCATCACGCGTAACTTGGGAAGACAAACACCATCACTCTGAACATCCCCCCTTCCTTCTTCTTCCCCCAGATGTATATGCTGAACATGATGCCATATGGTGTGGAATATCCCTCTGGTCGGTTGGGGTCAGCTGTCGCGGCTGTGTCCCCTCCCAACTTCTTGTGCACCCCCAGCCTGCTCGCCGGTGGGGTGGTGTGAGAAGCAGAAAAGGCCTTGACTCTGTGTAAGCGCTGCTCAGCAGTAACGAAAACATCCCTGTATTATCAACACTGTTTTCAGCACAAATCCAAAACACATCCCTGTACTAGCTACTGTGAAGAAAATTAACTCTGTCCCAGCCAAAACCAGCACATATCCTTTGGGGATGAAAAAGCGCTACAGGTATATGCCCTTCCAGGCTGGAACGCTTTCCTGGCATTCGGTCCTGTCCCTGGCTGTTTTCTTTCGTGGTAATGTTGGGCATGAGATGCCTCGGGCTCAGAGCGCCATCACAAGCTTTGATTTAGTACCCACCAGCAGAAGATTGACCCTGTTTTACTACCGTGGAAATGTGCCGTTCCTAAAGCTTTGTCTCTGACGTTGACAGATGTGATCCAAGAAATCCTTGGAACCAGTAAATGTCGGATGAGCTGGAACCTGGTACTGGAGTCCCTGGGCCAGCCCGTGATAAACAGGTACGTGGATTATAGTCTTTACCCTGATATCCTTTGCAGTGGGGCCTGTAAGCTAAGCTCAGGGCTTCGCCGTGAGATTCACGCTGCCAGCTTCTTGGCACAGAACGTATCTGGCTAATTTTCCTAGACTTACACTATCAAAGGGCATCTGGCTTGCTTATTGTGAAGGTGCATGTCTAGGACCTCAGTCTGGCTGGAGATTATTGAGCCAGTCTTGTTAATTATGTTGTTGGGCCTGCCTAGTTTGTGGATGTCGGGGGACTGTCAGAGGAAATAAGACCAAATCCTCGTTTATCTTGTTTTTAGAAGAGCGTAGGGAGCTGCATGTATGTGTAGATAGTGTTTTTCTGTATACCCAATGCTGTGCATTTGGAAAGCAATGTTTTTGTGATTAACTGCAGAGAAATGCATGTGCCACCTCACTCCAGGAGATGCATTTGTGTTTTCTGTGCTGCTCAGCAGCTTCAAACACCCACTGGTTTGGGGGGTGGGAAAAAAACCTGAACCGTTCCTTAAAACATTTCTTCTAGAGTACGAGATCTTTTGTTTTTCCCCTGATGGCAGTGAGAATACTTCCTCCTTGCGTGAGCTTTGGCTTCTGCGTGTCTGGAGCTGATCTCCCAGCTCTGCTGTGTCCTGACCAGCCTAAGCTTTGTCTTCTCTCCATTTCAGGCACCTGGTTTTCTGCCTCTTGGATATTCTGCTGGAGTTCTTGGTTCTGAAGGGCTCCAGCGATGAGCTCGAGACCGCAGCTGTCGCGCCGTCTGCCTCTAGTGGCCTGGACAAAGCAGGCATTTCAGCACGTTAACCAGGGCTGGTGTAGCCAGCAGTGGAGGAGAGAAGCAGCCACAGGCATGGGATGATTTGATTTTCAGTTTTTACTGAATGTGTCTGGGAGCTTCTTGTAAAGAATTTTTCCAGCCAGTGCTAAATGAGGCTGCTTCCGGGCTTCTCTGTTTTGGCTGGGTGATGGATTAAACCCAGTGTCAGGGGCTGAAGATGCTTTTCTGCTGTCTAGTGTCTGTTCCATTGCTGACCTGATGGAGAGCCTGGAATGGCTGAGCTGGACAGTCTGAGAAGGATATGCAGGCTGCCCACAAGCCCTGTTGTCTTGCCCCAATGTTTCTGAACATCTGTAACATCTAAAGGCAGCTAGCGCACAAGATTTGCTTTTGTGGCCTCAGGCTCCACCTGACACTGGCGTGCAGAGACTTGATGTTACGGTATCTTGTTGATAGATGTTTCTCCAGGACAGGTGAAGGGAGGACCAAATGCTGTCCCTGCTCTCTAAGCAGCCTGCCCTGTACCTGCGCTGCACCATCCATTTTACCAGAAGGAAGACTGGGAGAGAATGGAGCATGGAGGTGTGGTGATAGCCCTGCCGTCAGCATCAGGGATCTATCCCCACTGCCCAAATGACTGGGAGGTCGAAAGCAGTGCAGAAATCAAAGCTGCTGTCCTGCCTTAGGGACAAAGATAAGCTGCTTCCCGCTGCCACTGCTTTGACATGGTCTTGTTCTGGCATCTTTTGCTGCCTGAACAGTAGGATGCAAGTAGGGTAGACTGTGGTCCTGGAAAAGAGAACTGTCCCCAGGCTAAAGAGGAATGGTAGCTTAGCTGGACTTGACGATTACCTTGTATTTTGCCTGCTGAGTCACATTTTAGTCCCTGAAGGGGACCTGGAAGGCACGGGAGAAAAGGAGCTGACCGACGTGTGACACACAGCAAGTAAATCAGCTGCCACGCAAAAGGCTTGTCACAGTTAGCTCTGGAAGAGGAGCGAGCACCTCTGAGCCTAGGACGAGTACTGTGCGCATGTCATGGACAGCCAGCAGGTTAGACCACAGCGATGGGCTTGAGAGCACCGCCTGAGCTCTGTTGATTGCTCTGTCACCGTGCTTTGGTTTACTATGCCTGCTCTTGCAACAGCTGTGTGCAGAGGGCTCTAGAAAGCTTGTCAGGTCACGATGTCCAGTGCCACCCAGCACAGAATGGCATGTTGATTTGGCAGCTGCTTTTCCGGGTCATCCAAGACTTGAGTGGTTTTGCAAGCTTATGTTGCCCAGCTGTCAGTTTTGTGACAGGGCAGATGGACACGGCGAATATGCACCAACAGACCGGTTTGGTGACCTGTTTAGGTGTATTTCCTGGGAGAAATATGAACTGACCAGCGCTGGACTTTGCTGATCAAGGGAGTACTGCTCCTGGCATTCTCTACAGATCAAAGTGCTTAGGAGAGGAGACGTCGCAAGAGGGAGGTGTGCAGGATCACAGCTAGTTGCCACGTTACAGTACCAAACGGTGCATTTTATATAGCCTGCTGTTTCTTGGAGCTGGATGCTCTGTGGCATGTTTGGAGAGAAGGTCATGTAACTCCAACATGCGTACAACTGGAAGCATATTCTGCTCTTTCCAGAGGCAGCTGCTTAATAATGGATACATGGCGGCGTGTGCTTCTTCATGTTTCTGGGGGGCAGGGTGTATGTGTGTGTGTTGTGTGAAAATACAGGGAAGGATTAGCTTGCTGCCAGCAAGTATATCTTTAGGGAACTCCACGGACATCCCAAGACTAGGCAGAATCCAGCGTAATGAAGCAAAGCAGTTTTGCATTGCTCATCAGAGCCATTTCTCATCAGTGACACTTTTGAGACGGTGGACTTGCCACCTCCTTGGAAAAGAAGGGAGCATGTATGCCGAGTAGGTTAGGCAAAGCGTTGGCGAATGCTCGACATGGGATAATCCGAAATGGCCAAGCAGCGGGTTGGGAAGCAGGACTCCCATATATCCTCAAACACAATATCTGCTTGGAGCAGCTGCTTCACCCTCTCCTTCATTGCCAGGCTCCTGTTTGCCTTCTTTTTCCTACTACTTCCATTTACTAAATCAGCTGTCTTGAGGAGTGGGAGAAGGCAGTAGGAGAAGGAGCCATCAGCCAGGGATGATGTATCGTAGCCCTGTTGTGCTTGGTGGCTTCCCAGATGCTCTTGGTGTGCTTGCTTGCTATTGCTTCCCCATTGGTTTTATGGGTTTGGAGCTCCGAGACTGTGATCTGTCATTGATTAGGGATATCATAAAGAGACTGTTTGCTGAAAAGGATCATTCGGAGATGGACTGCAAACTACGCACTGCCAGCTCCACATGAGGGCAAAGGTGTAGCACAGTTGTTGCAGACACTGGATGTGGCGTTGGAAGGACAAGCTTACACTTCTCCTTTGCCGGGAAGCCCTAGCATCCCTGCCCTTAACCGTGACTTCTGACACTATGTGAATGACTTAATATTCATTTCGCCTGATGGAAATAATTTGCCATTTCCACTGGCGGGCTCCGAGGAGCATAGCTTGAGAGCCAGCGCTTTGCTGGGATGGTGCGACAATGATTTGCAGTTGTACCAGACAACTGCTTGGTCTGTGCACCTTTCACGCAGGGGCCTCAAAGCCTGCAGTTTGTAGACTTGCTCACGTGGCAAAGTAGCATCTCCTCTCTGTTTACGTGGGAGGAGCTGGGGCAGAGAGATGAAGTAGGTTTACTTGCATGCGCTGTTAAGTCAGCGGCAGAGTCGGGAACAGACCCCAGGAGTCTGGATTGCAAAATCTTTGTTTTAATCTCCAGAACCCCCTTTCTTTTCTTAGAGCAAGGAAAATGGAAACCAGGGTTGCCAGAGCCCTTTCTCATGCTCTTACTGGCGAGGCTTCAAAATCCCATTCTCTCCTTCATAGGTCTTAGTCCATTCTCACAGGGTGAAGCTGCCCAGGAACAGCATAGGAACAAGTAGCCCCTCTCTGTATCTTGTTGTTATGGAATACAAAATCCAATAAAAAGTTCGGCTTTTTTCTAATGCCAGTTTTTTGCCTCACTGTAATTTTTGGATTAAATTGAGCACGACGGTGGCAAAGGCAAACTTCTGCATTCAGATGGGCTGAAAGTTTATTTCCATTGGACTAGGACTAGAAATACTGCTTTAGTAAAACAGACAAGGCCAACAAAAAAAACTTTAACTCGCCCTGTGTGTGTAATACTCCCAGCAAGCTCCCTTTTTCTGCAGGAATTTGTATAGAAGGCTTCAGCCACCTCTTACTGAAGGGAAGGTGGTGAGAGCAGCCGGATTTGATCACGAGGAAAAAGTTGCAGGCTTCTGTCATCATATTGGGTACAGAGCAGCACACGGTTCAGGTGGCTGCTCAGCTCTCTAGGTCCTACTGGACATATGCGATCTGCTTCCAGCCCATGGCTTGCTGACTGTCTGGCACTGAGGAAAGCACTTAATTTCCCCCTGCCTCAGTTTCCCCCAGCACTGGCTAGTTAGCCTGCAAGCTCACTGGAAGCAGGGGCTGCTTGTGTGCATGTACAACGCGGAGCACAGTGGTACAGAGCTTCAAAGCAGCACCGTAAGCTAAATAGTAGTTTTTGTGTTGAGCCAGAGCTTTTTTTAGATTATGTTTTCAGGAAAAACGAGTGCCACCACCATGTACTGCCTCCCTGTCATATTTCCTGTGTTCAAACCCCCGTATTGGCTATGTGTGGGTGCAGCCGTTCAAGTCTGTGTAGAAGAGTGCTGTCTTGAGAACCTGTTGTTAAATGGGGAGCAAACCGGTGTTCCCAAGTACTTGTGACTGTGTACAATGATACTCCGTTTCAAACTTGTTTCTGCGTTTGGGTTTTAAATTTGCCTTTGCCAAGAAACTGCCTGTAAGACAGCCCTTGGGAAGGGAAGAGCAAGTAGGGGAGAAGCAAGAAAGCCCAGGTCAGAGTGGGAATGGGGGAGCAGGCATATCCCCAAGTGTCCCGAAATGCCCGGCTGGGGCAGCAGGGCTGGTGGCAATGGGTCTGGGACAGTGGTTTGCCCTCCTGGCACACAGTGGCATTAGTGGGACTGCTCAGGCATGGGAAAGACCAAAGTCCTTGGCAGCTGGGTCAGAAATGGGAACAGTTTTCCTGTCTCTGGTGGCATCAGCATTGCTGCTTTCTCCCTGACAAGCGAACTTCTTGATTTAGGCTTTCCAGGGAGTGTGAAACCAGAGAAGCAATGTGGAGATCTTTGGCCTTTCTCCTGGAAGAAAGTGAAAAACACCCAGAGAAGCAGGGGTTGTGCAGACCCATCTCGTCTCTGCATCCCTTGGGCACTGCTGCTTAGGAAGTTCACCTTGATATCGGTCCTGGAGGAGGAAAGCTGGTAAGCTATAAGGAAATAGAGAATGTCTGAATATGAGAAGTTCCACATGAAACTTGAAATATTACATCAAAGAAAAAAAGTAGAGGGAGGAAGAAAAACCTGATACAATGAATGCTTGAGTCATGTATTATTCTGGATTAGCTCTGCCACGGAAAGATGCCATACACCCTATGAAATCCGTTACCTCCAAGCCAGTGAACATTTGTACAGCACATGATGCGGGGATCATAGCTGAAGCCAAGTTCCCCTCTATAATATCCACCCCAGGGTAGATTGGTCCATTTCCAGTGTCAACAGCCAGAGGATTAAGCATTTATCTCTGCAGAACAGTGGATAATTGATACCAGATCGAACTAGGGGCTACGCTTGAGAAAGCTTGGTTGTGACTATATTTGTGACTGAGTGTGGCTTTATTGCCTGCGGGCAAGTTATGGGGATTGGGATAATGTTTTCTCTGTACTAAAGGTGCAGGCATTGCCTCGGTGATGTGTGCCTTGTAGCAGAGCATTGGTATGCCTTGTAGCAGAGCGTTGCTAGCTACAGGGCTGTGCGCTGGGATGGCATCGGGCTTCCCAAATGAAGCTGAGGATGTGCTTTCCCATCATGGCCACAGGCGGTAGGCGTTAGGGGTGAAAACCTATCAGGAGACCTTTCCTTCCAGCCCAACGCTGGAAGAATAGAACTGGGATGCTGTGATTTGCCATCTTCTGGATTTAAATGTAAAATCCAGCTTTTGGCACTTCTGGCTTACTTGAAATAAATTAATACCATTATCCTGGCCACAGTCCAGTTCAGGTAATTATATTCTTCCTACCTTCCTTAATGCCACTGCAGCCCCCTGTCTCCACTGGATATGCTATGCTCTAATTCCTGTCTGGAACTTGCTTATTATGTTACAAAGTCTTTTTATTTTTTTTTTTTCCCCTCTGAGTACAACTTGTGCACAGAGCACTATCCAGCCCCCAGCACTTTGCTGAGCTGCTAAAATAGTTGAGAGAACTTGCCTTAGACGTTTGACTGTGCCTGGTGTTGTCCTGGAGCATCTCTTGTGACTTGTAAGCCTGCTGAGCTGGGAAGGCGGGTAACATAAAAGATCGGAGCAAATGTTGCAGGCCTGTTTAACACAGTGGACTGCTAGAAAGCCGCATCTCTCTTCTCAGAGTGCCTTAGGCTTGTGAGTGTGTTAATGGGAGGAAACTCGGGACTCCGGGGTGGTTGGCTCACCTTCCCGTGTTGCCATTTCTTCAAAGATTTTTGAAGACTAAAGTATGTCCTTACTTCCAGGTGGGGGAAGAGTACTTTTGTCTTTGAGGAGAATATTGGCAGTGTCCTAACGTAAATACGTCCAAACCTCCCTGCTAATCTAGTGGAGCAGTCCTGCCTTGATTTGAGGTTAGCATCCAGCCCTAAGAAACCCTGTTTCCTGCAGTACCTGAGCAATGCTAAAAGCTGGCTTTGAGTACCTGGTTTCCGTTTTGGAGCACAGCTTGCTTGTTCACGTTGGTGGCTTGCTGGCCCTTGCATCTCCTGCAATTGAGGCATTGGGTTGTTTTTTCCCCTTTGAAAAGTACTTAAAGTTGCCTTCTTCCCTTACCCTTTCAATTATGCCCTCTTCACCTCCTGGCCTCGCTGAGCGCCTGAAAAGGTTGCTCAAGCAGTACTTGAGGAGAGCGTCCTACAATTCGGTGTACTTCCTTCCTGTTCCCAGGCCCCTTCACTCTTCCACGGCCCTCGAGGACAAGGGGGGTTTGAGGGACGTGCTGGAGGAGGGACAGCAGGGGTGAGGATCAAAGACCATAAACCACTGTTTAAAAAACATAATGCCCACCGCTTCTCTAGAGTGTCGCATCTGGCAGAGCCTCATTAACCTTCTGCTTCCCCCTCCTACTCCTTTGCCCCCGAAAATCAACAAAGCCAAACATAACAAGTTGCCTTGATTGAAGAAGGCTGAAGTGTGTGTGCTTAGTGTGAAAAAGCAAAAGCAAAGCCATTGGCTAAAGCCCCTTTTCCATGCAGGCCACTTCACATTTATTACGCTAGAAGACAGAGCTCTTTAAATCCCGATGCTCTTTATAGTTCAGCTCTTTAACTTTCTCCCTTCCTCCCCTTGCAGCCTTCATTCTCCCCTTGTTCTGCTCCTTCCGCTCTGCTCCTTTCTTTTTTTGTCCTGTGAGAACGAGTCTTTTAATCCCCTTGTACTGCAGATTAAAGCTATTATAGCCTCCCCAACCTGACATTTTCTCAGAGAGGCTCACAGCCAGATCTTTATGAGTGCTCTCTGTCTGTCTGCTGCTGCCTTTCTTCTCAGCACACTAAACCTCCGTTCCTGACCTTTCCCTGAAGAGGGAAGGGCTGTAGTGTGCAATCCCATGTAGGCAGAGGCTGGTCTCAGCGGGGCTCGGGGTGCAGGAAATTAAGACCCATGGAAATTAACAAGTAAAGAAGGAGAGAAAGAAAAGATGATGGGAATTTAAGGGACAGAACCAAAGCAAAGTTCAGCGTGTTTGGAAACCAAATGCAGGGCTTGGGTCTGAGTTTTGCAAATGGTCCTGTCTTTACGAGGAGCACATAAACCTGGGACTCCATTTTAGTAGCAGATTGGGGTTACCTGAAACCTAAGCTACAGTCCAACTCTGCATTTTGCATTTGGCCCAAGAATAATGGATCCAGGCACGTAGAAGTACACGGGTCGATGTTGAATTTGTGAGCTTTCAGGGAAAGGAGTGACTTCTAGTACTACAGGGCTCTGTCCACGACAGGGGATTTCTTAGTATTTGTCGTCAAATAGTTGTACCTCACCTCTGAGATTGCAGCGTGGGTCGATGTGCTGGTCCTTGTCTTGTACACATCATAAAAACACGAACGATCAGGGTAGCTTGCCCAAAAGTGTGTATGCGCTGATGGCAGAAACATCTTTCCTATAGCGTTTTCTGGCGCTCGTCATCAGTCCTGCCACTGCACGGTGTCCTACAAATGTCCCAGAGTTTTTGGCGAAGCACCAAGGAAAGTGAAAAGCTGGCCCCAAGATACATTCCCCAGAGAAATGGTGCAAAATTACCCCAAACCACCCCCCCTTCCAGGTTTGCGTACAATATACCAGGATGCATTAGTGAATAGGAGAGAGGTGTCTGTTGCTAACAAGCTCTTTGAGCAGGGAGGGGGTAGTTTGGTTTCCTCTTCATTTGGACCTCCAGCATGAACCTGGCCTGGTTGTTCTCAGCCATTGTTTCTCCCCAGCTGTAAAACTGGGTTGATAACCTGACCCAGAGCTGTGCAGATGTCCTAACACAGCAAAGCTCTGGGTGCTGTGCTAACCTGTTCAGCTTGAACTTGAAGAAAATCACACAATGCCTATGGCAGGTGAGTACAAAAGGTCAAGTTTCGGTCCTGCAAGGCTTTACTTGCATCCATTTCGACATGGGTTATGTTTTACCTCCCTTGTAAAAGGACGAACAGAGAATTTGCTTCTCTTTATAAGGGCCTTGAGAGCACAGCCTTCACAAGTCATGTGTGGGGTTAAAAGATGTTTGAAGGGGTGATTCAACACCTCCACATTTTGCTAAAATAGGTAGTGACCACATCTAAGAAGATTTCCCATACTTACTGGCTGCAGCAGCGCTGCGATGAGAAGCCAACTCGTGGCATTTGTGCTCTCCCATCGCGTGCCCGAGCAAACGCAGAGGCTTCTGGGGGCAGCAGTGAAATTGCTTTCAAAGCAAATAATGAAAGAAGTGCAACTGTCCCCTTTTGGGAACTCGTTTCGGGGCAAAAGTTCCCCTGGCAGCCCAGCTTGCCAATAATGAAATCGAAACAGGAGCTCACCCCTGGAGGGGCCGTACGTGTGAAACACTGCCATGTCGAATCTGTATGAATCCTCCGCAAGGAAAGCCCGAGCCCTGTAATTACTGGTTCTCCAGCAAGCAGCCTTTTCTTTCTCTTTGTGTGGGCCCGGTCCCCCCCTTCTCTCCCCCCATGCGCGCATGATAAGAGGATATTTGTAATGAAAATCACTGGGCAGAAGCGGAGAACAAAAGCGGGGGCACAGCGCGCTCTCCGGTGGGGATATTAGAGGCGCTGGGCTCCCACCTCCGTCCGGTCTGCTCTCCGCTGGGAGAGCGCGGTGGGCACGGCGGGCTGGGGAGGCTCTTATTAACCTTAATCTGCAGAAAGGGGCTGAAGCCACGCCGTGGCCCGGTTTCATAGCTACAGCGGCTCACTCCCAAGCGTGCAGCCTTATGAAGGGGCAGTCTCCCCAGCAACTCTAATGCGTTTTTGCACCGTACCGTCTAATCTGAGGTAGAAATGTCACTGCTGTCAGACCCCAGGCTGGCAGCTCCCAGCCACGGCCGCGCTGGTAAGCACATATCCAGCTTCAACCTTCTGGTTGCTGGGGTGAAAGGGCCTCTTTATCTCCGCGGGGAGAGGCAGATGAATCCCAGGCTCAAACAAGGGACCTGCTTTTCCCCACCACCACCACCACCAGACGCTCCCCCTCCGGTTCAAGGGCTCTTTATTATGTCTTTTAATTCTCAGCTGCGAGTGGGAGGGAGCAATAAGGCTGGATAAATGGTGGGGGGGAAAAAGCCCCTCGCAGTGGGGAAAGGCCCCAGCCACCAGTGTGTGAAAAAGGAAGGCAGCGCGGGGATTAGAAATGTCAGCTTCATGGGAAGTACTTGATATTTAATAGCTTCACTTGATTGCTGCAAGGCAGTGACGTGCACAGCACCATAAGGGCGGCTGTGAGCCACGTCCCCTGGAGAATCGATGCCGTTTCTGGGTGCCTCGGGAGCTATCGCAATATTAGGATGGTGAGAAAGAGCCACGTGAGCTGAGCTTGTATTACTTAAGATCAGGTTGGTGGCTCATCCTTTCTTTCTGTGTCTGGCTGGCACAGGGTGCAGGACGCCCTGCTCGCAATGCAGCTAAGCAAGCTGAGCTTTCTTCCCCCCGACAGCTAGTGCCCTCCATCCGACGGCTGATAGCGCTTGTGACTTGTTTATTGCAGAAATGCCGTTGGATGGTCTGTCCGCAACATATTCTCTAGTTTGCTCATCTTTGCAGCCTCTGGGGGAACTGAGGCCTTTTAAAGCATTAGCACTCTGTAATCTCTTCTCGGCAGATGCTCTGATGCTATCTGCTGCCTGTACAGTCAGGGCCACTGGAGGAATTTGTTTGTGCGACAGGAGCGTGCTCCTGCGCCGGTAGGGATCTCGTCAACATGTTTGTCTGATTAGGCCAATAATTCTTGGTTTCCTCCCTTGTCTCCCGCATGCACGTGCTGCAAACACCAGCACACAAACAGCATGCTTTATTTCTCACCCAGATTACCTCCCATGCCCCTCTGGACGTGGCTTTGGGAGAGGAAGTTGCTTCTCTAGAAAAAGGACTGTTGGAACAAGTGAATAACTCTGAGAGGATCGAGATTGCTTCTTGTTGCTCCTTTTGTGACAAAGTGATGAAGACAAAGCGACCAGAGCTTTCCCAGCATGAACAACTGGTAAAGAGCTGTCCCAGTGCTGTACTTCATTGCCATCTCAAAAGGCAATGTGTTTTTATTGAACCAAGTCTGCTCTGGGCTCTGTACACACCATCAAGCTGTATTAAGCTTTTGCCCATGCAAGCAAATTCTAATAAACTAGCTTATGGCTGTAATTTTCAACACACTTCAGCACAAACACATCCTTGCACATTTTGAGAGCTTTATCCTAGATTCATGTGCATCTCCAAAGCGGCCCCTATGGACTGTCTGAAAATCCCCCTGTCCCTCAAGGCAGGAACTCAAAATGGCATTTGGCAATGTTCCTGCCACCACCTGCATGGAAAAGCAGGATGCAGGGCTTGTTCATCCCTTGATTCTCCTGTCTTAAGGAAAACAACATCCAGGGTATAAATAGGCACGGTGCGCTGCGATCCTTTTTAAGGGCTGTTCTTGACCCAAAATGCTCCGCCAACAAAAATAACCTGCTCCACGCCCTTCGGCAAGGTTCACCTGAAGCCCAGAAGCTGCATTAGAACAGCGTGTATTAAAGTGCATCACACATCAAGGGCTTGAAAATAAACACCAGCAATGTCTCTTTTTGATCGCATTCCCTTCCACGACAGGCTGACAATTTCCAAGCCAAGAATGTCACTAACCTCTCATATTTCTCCTGGTCATTTCTGTCCTGAAATTGGAATGCAGCCACAGGCAAAAGGGGGTTGAACGCCCTCGTGTCAGGGATCCAGATTTAAGAGACATTATCTCATCGATAGTGAACAACAAGGCTGGCACGCCGTCAGGCGTGATATTCCCTGGAAAGTTCAGCGTGCATGGCGAGGGACATGGGAAGGCAGGCTTAACTTGCAATGCTAAGCTCGCGCTAGTCAAGCGTAGTAAGATCCTGGCTGGCAGCCTCACCGAAGGATCTCTGTCAAGTTGGAGAGCAGCATAGGCAAGGACCCCGTGCTTGTGGGAGGCAGAGGACGCGGAAGGGCTGAGGATGGTTGTGCCATGCAATGGTTAGGAATGAAAAAGTGGAGTTGCGTGGAGGGAACGAGGAGAACAGGGCCGAAAACTGCATGTCTTTATTGTGGCTTGAGTGGAAAATTTTGCGGGTGAGAGAGAGGAATGCAGGTCAGGCACCCTGAAACATCCAGATACAAGATTAACATAAGGGAATAGGACTATTGTCATTGCCCTTCTTGGGTGGCAAAGGTGGAGCTAAAACTACATCTAAAGCTACTAATACTCTTTAAAAAGCTCCTTATGCTTGGTCTGTAGATCATATTGTCCTTAAGAAAAAGTTCATCTTTTCTGCTTGGCAGCAGCTGTATTTAGCCTGGAGTGCAGCACAAGCACTGGCAGATAAGACAGCACTAAGAGGTTTTGCAATCTGTCAGCCCTCTGGATCATTCTGGGGGAAAACTTCAGAAGGACCCGGTTTCATCACGGTGTGAAATTAGAAAGCGGTTGCAGTAGGGGAAGAAATCACTTGGGAAAGAATAAGGACAACTTCATATGAGCAGATCCCCCCCAGCTCTGTGCCGAATCATTTAAAAGTGCCAGCTTTGAAGCCGCAGGTGTTGAAAGCCTTGCAAGCCGCTGTCAACATTGCGACAGCATCTTTGCAGCGAGCACCCTCCTGAAACAACCTTGAACTGCCAAAGAAGTTGGCAGTTTAAGTTATACTGCCTGTAAGATTAGCGCTTACAGGCCCCAGCACTGCAGCAACAGGTCACAGATGGAGACACCTCCCTTGGCTTTGAACATCTCTTGGAGGGCCGCAGCCCTTCAGATGGTTTTTTGGGAACAAACTCAGTGAAACCTGTTAGCTCCTGAAATAATGTGCCGTGTTCTGCAGCAGCAGGTCTGAGCTATCAAATCCAGACTTGCCTGCCCAGAGGATAAACCTTTGCCTGCACGATATCCTCGCGTGGACCCCAGCTGCTGTGGATGGAGTTAGGGGCAGATGGGGCACGAACATGCCATGTCCTGCCTGCCATGCCCAGAAGCGGTTTCTCTGAAATGCTTTGGTTTGGGAAGCAGGGAAACTGCAAGATCTGGTTCGCACTCACACCTACTCTCAACCGTGCACATCAAGGGACGTGCAGAGAAACATCTGCTCCTGGCTGGTGTGACCTCCTCGCTGCAGGAGCCACGAGAGGGAGCTTCGGGGCTGTCCCTTAAATTTTTTCCCCAGGCCAGGTTGAGGCACAAGATGGTGCTGTTGTCTCAGCCACCGCAGAACCTGCGAGGGACATGAGAAAGCCACCGTGGGCAGGGGGACACTGGTGAATCCCACCACGCTGCCTTGCAAGCTAGAGCTCCGTGCAGGACAGGGCCCAGCTCCCAGGTGGGAACTTCTCCCAGGTTTGAGCCCATTTCCAGCTCTCCTTCAGGGTGAACCCAAGGCTCTGCCTGTTTTTTTCTCAGGAAAAGCCGGCGGACAAGTGATCTAGAAGAGACACGTGCCAGCGAGCGTGGCTTCACCTCCAGATCTGCCCTTCCCCATGGCCCAAGATAATGTCCTGCCCACAGGGCTGAAGGGTCTGTGTCCCTGAGGGTTACAGCATTTATAAGAGGTAAAATAAGTCTCATGACTGTGCTCTGCAGAAACATGAAGCTCACGGTGAGAGGTCCCAGGGGTGGGGAGAAGAAAATACAGAGAGGGGTGTTGGTGTCCCCATCCCGGGGGGATGCCGGCTCTGCCAGGTGATGGGGATGTTGGATGCAGAGCGTCCTTGCTCACACTTCTCAGGCAGAAAGCTCCAGCCTGGGTTTGAAGAAAATTTTCCCATGAAAGATTCCCTGAAACTGGTACATTCCCACAACGGGCTTTGATTTCAGTGTATCGGCATTTTCCGATGAGAAACCATCTCATCGGAAAATTCCCAACCAGCAGAGAAACTCCCCAGTGTATCAGGGGAGGGATACTGTCGCACGCAGCGGGAATTTAATACCAGTGGAGTCTTGTGTCTGGAGGCTCTGGGTAAAGAAAGACGAAATGCAGCCAGCACCACTCACAGCAAGAGGGGAAACCGTGAAGTCCTGCAGTTGGGCAGCTTTGCTCTCTGCAGCCTGCTGCCCATTTTCCCAACACTTTCCTCGTAATATTTCTCTTTCATTAGGGTGTCGCTGCTTTCTGTGCAGGCAGAGGGTGCAGCGTGCAAGCGTTACAGACCGGAGGCAGCACAGACAGGACCTGTTAGGGGCATGGAGGCAATGGGAGCACAAGCTGAAGCTCCAGTGGTTCACCCTGCCTTTGGTAGGGGTCTTGAGCTAAAGGGGGACCATGCAGTTAGAGATAATGGGAGAAACTGAGACAAACAAGTTACCTGCTCTCAGACAGACTTGATTGTTGAGTTGCAGCGGTCACATATACCCAGCCAGTCCCTAGTCCAGTGGCTTAACCAGGCTGGAGGAAATATTTGTGTGTGCTATGGAGACAGCTCTTCTTGTTTAAGTTTGGGATTCCCCTAGAGCAATAACAGGGCAGGCTCTTGCCCCCGCGAGGGCTCTTTCTGATGGACCATGGGACATTGCTGCGAGGGTGGACTCTGACCCACCCTTGGCAGGTGCCTGCCTGGGTGCTTCGTGGCTGGAAGAATATGATCTGGGTTTCTGGCAGCATGGTGCTCTGGCAGTCCATGAGGAGCTGCTGAGGTGTGGGCAGACAAGGCAGCGTTAGTGGAGGCAGGGAATATAGCAGACTAGCTGCTTGCCCTGGAAAAGACGATGCCATCTTAGGGGTTCTGTTCCTTCATGAAAAAAACCAGAAGCCAGGTCTTGACCTGGCCCTCTGCTTTTAGAAGTAGCCCAGAATTTGGCTCTTCTTGCTTCTCTTTAATGTCGTCGTTGACTGCAAAGGAGGCAGTAACCTCAGGCGTCCTCACACAAAAATGAGTACCCGCTCCGTTGGAGGTGCCCTCCACTCCCCAGTTGATGCGTGCTGCTTTCAGGAAAACTTTCAGTCCTGCCCATGCGATGCTGGTGGACCTCACACATTGTGTGTCCTTAGTGAGGTAGAAGTGATCAAGCAAGAGACTTGAAACCATGATTAGGTTATTTAATCCACCTCTCGTTGCCCAGGGACTCCTCTTCCTACACCGAGCTAGATTCTTCTGTCATGCATCAACTTCAGGGGAGTTGCACAAGAGCGGAGGAGAACAGACTCCAGCCACGAATCTTCTGCAGGGCTTTGTCCAGTCTGGTTTTGAATGACTCCCCTGAGAGCGCTTTCACCAGCCCTCGTGGGATAATATACCACAGCCTGCTAGATCTCTGATGGAAAGCGTGCCTCTCCTCCGTGGCAGGTACTTCATCTGGGCTTGAAGGCTTCCTTCGCTCTGCTTGTTTTCCTGGTGGTTGTCTCTCCGGCGGAGGTTAGCAAGTCCCTTTGTGAGGCCTGCACTTCTCAGATGTTATGTCTGGAAGTTTGCTCTGGTTTTTTGGCTAGGGGGCCCAGGGTCTGGAAGTAGAGAGGCTTTTATGGGAACCCAAGTCCCCTTTTGACACGACTTCCTTGTGCTTAAATTTCAGGTTGAGTTACAGATGTGAACATTTTCTGGTTGGATATCTTTCATTGTCAAAGGGGATTAGGCCAGTGATTATTTACATGCACCTCTATTACACAGAGTCTGTTTCTTTTCTTTTTTTTTTTCCCCATGTAATTCTACATAATATGTAAACGTTGACTAAAGCAGTCCCATAGATGGGGGAGAAGGAGCAAATGAGGCTCCTGCTATGCAAAGTGAAATGAGTAGATCGAGATCTCTGAGCTAGGAGATGCCTGTAGGGCCAATGCTTTGGGGAGAGCATCCTCTTCCTTCCGTACATGGACACCATTGCTCAAGTGGCCAGGTTCATCCTGGGGCATCACCTTTCCCCAGTGCGTTGGAGCTGGTTACAGCAGGAGGCTGAAAGCGTGGCGCGATGGGTCACCGGTTTGATCTAGGGCGGCTCCTCTGGAGCTTTGGCTGTTCCCCAAGAAACTGGGATATTTTTTTTAGAACCCAACATGCATGAGTTTTAAAAGGGATTTTTGATAGAAGTCCCATTTACTCCTTTATTTGGCTTGGGAGGCTGCAGTGGAACAGATTTCTTTACATATCCTTGAGTGTTATTTGATTAAGGTTATGACTGCTAATAAACACTCTGAGTCTATTCTCCTTCCCCACCACTTGTAATTCAGGATAACTGTTGCCTGCATGGGACTACACCTTTTTATACCAGTGCAAGGGATCAGAGTGCTGATCCTGCTCCCCTTTCATCAGTTTACCGGTGTACTGCTCACTTCTGATTTATTCCAGCTTTATAATGTAAGAGAAAATAGAAATGGGAGGAGTGCCAGGAGTGATTCTGGCACAATAACCAGTTTACTTCCTCTTCCTTCACTTTGCCATTTACAATCACAAGTTCTTCTATAAAACCGCTCTGAGAAGAGCAGACATTGCCCAGGAGTAAGAAAACTTGAAGCTGCAGAATCAAACTGACAAAAACCAAAATCTTATTTGCAGTGCAGGAGAGAGAAGCAGGTTCTGCTTGGAAAGACAGAAGGGAGGAAGAAAGTGGGGACCCCAGAGGACTCTCTTCTACACCTCTCATCTAGAAAATGAGCGTATTTCTTAGTATCGTTAGTCTCTTGCTGTGTAAGAAAGTATTTTTAATTTTTCAGGAAGCAAAACAGAGGAAGCGATATAGACACCCCAGCTACCCAGCATCACCACAACTGCAGCGGGAGATCTTAGCCAGTAGAGAAGACTGGTAAGTGTATCATAGCCAAAACCAGTGACCCATGGACTAAGGAAAGAGATGGTCAGGCTCATCCAGGGATACGTAGATTGGCTGGAAAGAAAGCAAGAGATTGCCTGCAGTCACCAATGTCTGGGGAATAATCAGGATGCCGCACAAGTTTAAAAAATGATGAATATGCCACATGAAATGAAATAAACATGTGCTTGGAGGTACCCAGAATGCAAACTCCTTGTAAATGAAACTTCGCTCTGCACTGAAAATGCACGCTGATGGCCATTTATGAATCCGTAAGAGCACAGAGAGCTCCCTATTTGCACCAAGCCTTTCTGCTCCCCTTTTCCATGAAGGTTGGGGGCCTTGATGCCTTTTTCCTGGACATGAAGCGCGGTCTCTCCACAACAGTCATAACAAGTCTTGTGCTGTGCTAATGAAAAGCTGTGTGGGCTAGTCCCTAATTACAACCATCAGTTAAGCTGTCAGAGGGAGCTCTCAGCCTCGGTTGTTTCATTATTAGACTTTGGGCCTTGATGAGCTGCAATCAGGCATGAAAGTGCGACCTGAGCAGAGCCAGGGAGGTCTCCACTCCCCCACCGAGCTCGGGGGACTTTAGTACTGGACCTGGTTTCTCAGGTCCGGGGCTTTACCTATTGCACTGCAGGGGGGAAGCTGGGAGTAGAGAGGGAAAGGAGGAGGAAGAGAGCTCCACGGGGCATGCAATCACCTTAGGCACAACCAGCCATCTTTCCACACACCTACATTTGCTGGCTTTTTAGGGTCTGCGGGCTTCATCGTTTTGAAGACAAGAAGCCGTTGCTGTAACTCAGCACCTCCAACTTAGGCTTCCTGCATAAAAGCTTTAGGACTTTCAGCTATATACATTTAGCTTCAATACAAATGCTATGCAGGGATGAGTCCAAGTCACGGTGTCTTTCAGCCACATCTGGATTTTGAAGTGCCCCAAAGGATGATGTTGGGGGACTATTCCTCCATGCAGCGGTCCCTTTAAATTTCACACTAGACCCAGTGGAAAACAGACATGCAGATGGTGGGTTTTAATGACAACAGCACCAGTTTATTTGAACTAGGGTCTTTATGGGGAGATGTGTTTGTTTTCTCAGACCACACATTATCAACTAATCCCTCGACTTTGCTTTTATAGTCGCATTGTGAGCAACTTCCCACTTTTCGCCCCTTTTCTCCGTCAAAATGTCTTTAGCTCCGCAGTTGTGTGTAAGGTGTCCTAGACTGCTGCTGCTCGAAATGGATTTCCATTCGGCAGTCCTGCCGCGGCTGCGGCTCCCCTTTCTAACTGGGAAAGTCAGACTGGGAATTCCCTTGTGCTCTTTGGAAATGATCAGCAACAGTTGCTGTGCATCCCATTCCCTCTTGGTATGAAGGGATAATAATATTTCTTTTGTCTTCCCGGTGTATCGGCCCCATTCTTATTCCAAAGCCCAGGTCTGCCTCCTTTTCCCAGCTTCTCCTCTTCCAGGGCAAGACTGTCACTTGCTGCATGACTGTACAAAGCGGAGAAGAGCCCATTTGCAAAAGGCCCGAAGTGAAACACTTGCAAGACCATCTTCTGAAGTATTCGGTTATGTTAAACCGTAAATGCCAGGAGAACAGGCTTCACTGTAAGCTTTTTGCTATTCCTTCATGGATTCAAGAAACCTTGAAATAAGCAATCACATTTTTGCAGTTGTGGCTGCAAGTGCTGCACAAGAGGCGCTGGGCAAAGCCAACGCAGGCTGCCATGGCCAGCGTAGGGATGGGATTTTGGGCAACGGCTTCTCCTCGCCAGGTTTCCCACCTGCGCCTTTTGCAGAGAATCTGCTCTGATCGCTTCCAGCCTTCGCCTGACAAACAGAAATCTGAAATGAAACAGCCTGTTCTGGAGGGATCGCGGGGGTCGGGGGGGTCTCTGTTGTATAGCCCCACACAGCTGTTAATCACCAAAATATCTCTGGCTCCCAGCAGCTGTCTGGTGTTTATCTTAGCCTGGATATCTACTGGCTGAGCCCATGGAGAGCAGGCTGTGCAGCCAAGCCAAATACAAACGGAAGACAGATAATTTGCACACAAGGGTGTGCACGTGTATTTTGTGTGTGTGTGCGTACATGTGCATGTGTGTATACACACAGGCTTTGTTTATATCCTGCTGCTGCAGCTGGAAGTGCACGTCAGTGCTTTTTGTTTGAAGTGAATATGTGATTTTGTGAATGTGTTGGCACATACAAGAAGGGAAGCCTAACGTATATGTGTGGTATAGGTGGTTTAGGTGTGTGCTTCCAGGTGCATGACTGTGACTCAGATAAGGGCTCTTGCACAGTAATGCCCCATGCTTCCTCTAAGCCTTATGAAGCTTTTTACATAAAGTGGAAAAATAGAGGGCTTCCCAAGTCTTCCAGTATCAGTCAGCCACAGAGGCTTTAAAGTGCATCTAAAAGGCAGCTTCCTGGGCCAACTGTGACCCTTTGGGAAACAAGACGGAAGAAGAGGGCTAACAAAGTAAACTGTCCCACCTACATAAGAGAAGGAGGTCAACCTTGTGGCTCCAATTAACCTGTCCTCGCAGGGGTGTGAGGGCAAGGAGTTTATATAAATCAGGCTCAGTTAAGGCTGAGTTTTTTTAGGGGTGGGATGAGAGAGGTAGCTCTTTTGGCATGTTTGTGGTAAGAAGCTTGCAGTGGCCTAGAAGATTAAAGACTTGAGGAGTAGCAAGGAGAATGTGAGTGTGTTACAGCCTGATTTTTCTGAAGACTTACACCTTTCTTTTTCCCTGTTTCCAGGTCCTTTCTGTAACAGTCAGTATGTCCTGAGCTACCACATGGCAGCTGGGTGCAGTCGAGAAAGTCCTGGCTGGGTCTGAGTTGCTGCTTGTGTGATAAGGTAGGGTTTGGGTGAATTTGTCAGATGGTGGGAACTAACCAGAGTTATCTTTTAATGAATTGTGTCCAGAGAAGCACAAGGTTGTGTAGCTGAATGTTGTGAAGCTTCAAACTAAAGGGTTTGCAGTTTTTATTGACTTAGCAGTTGGTTGTATATTTAATGGTGTTTTGGAAAGAATGCTTGAGGTCCTCGTTGCTGCTGACTCTCCCCTGAGGTTTCAAAGGCCGTCAAGCACTAAGAGTTACAGAAATTGGCTGTACAGAATGGTGTGTGCCTTTGAATTTCCTGAGCCCTGAGGGAGTCTGAAATCTTGCTGCTGCTTACATGGAGTTCTCCAGGGGCAGCTGCACAGGATAAGCTGCGGTGCTGGCTTTTGGAGGCTGTGTTTTTTGGTAGGTGGGAAGCTGGAGGCCTGTGCTGAGCTGTATTTTGGGCTGTGCAAGACTGAGTGAGGGGGTGTGTGTGTCCTTATCCCTAGCTTGCCTCTTGCGAAGTACAGTGAGTGCCTCGCATAGAGATTGTGCAACAAAGGCCAGGGCTTCTTCCAAAGTAGTTAGGCTTTCTTGGCTGTGAATGCCCAGCTTTCCTTCAGGTCCAACTCTGGTATTTATCAATTAACTTGCTCCAGATCCTGGGAACAGCCACAGCTGTCCTTCCCTTCAGCCTAGAGCACCCACTTCCTTCTGCCTTACCTCATCCTGCAATTACTGTCCCACAGGGTACCCTGGGCTGCAGCAGCCTGTACATCTGTCCTGTCTTCTGTGCATGCAGCAAAGCCTTGGAGGATAAATGAATGGAAGAGAAAGAAGCCAGTTGCCCAGGAGTAGTGTTTCGGCAGAAACATGCTTGTATTATGCACCTGGAGACAGTGGGGGCGAGCTTGTGGTATGGGAAGAAGCAGTGCAGGGAGCTGGGGCTGAAATGAGGGTATTAAGCTGTCAGGATGCTTCTGCTGGAGGCTTGGTGAAGAAAAGCAATCACAGGAGAGAGGTTGTAGTGGCTCCTGTTCTCACAAAAAATGACAAACCCTTGGGCTCTCTAGCCGGAGCCTTTGCTGTAGGTGGGAGACTTCTCCAAAGGGAGAGACCAGCTTTCTGGAAGGCAGAGGACAGGAAGGGAGGAGTTCATCTGGACCAGACTCTCTAATAACTAACTAGTCAGCTGTTTCTTAATGTGCTGAGAGAATGTGGGAGCCCATGGGTTTGCTGAAATGTATGTTCAAGGATTGCTCCTTCTGAAGAGCCAAGAGTCTCTTGAACAGCGGAGGTGCAGTCTCCTTCCTCTCCCCCACGAAACACTGTGCTAACTTACAGCCAGGAAGGGCAGGGTGTTTTGGATGGCCACACACCAGGGTTAATATGCTGCCCTGAAGAGGGGTGTAAAGGTGAGGAGGGCTCAGCGCTGGAGAAACACTCGGCACCGAAACACTGCTGTGCATTAGGGAGATGACGGTGGAAACAGCTCAGGAGGCATCTTGATGACAGGCACAGCCTAGAACTGTGTCCGCTCTGGGGTTTTTTTTCTTGCAACCTTATTTCCAGCTTTGTAATGGGGAGCATAACCTCTGGCTTTGCTTCATCAGATGTGCCTGCAGCGAAGCTAAATAGAGCCGACAGATTGAGGCTCTGCTATTTCTCTGGAGCTAGCACAGCATGAAGGAGGTGTGGAGACATGTCTTAAGAGTTCTGATGCTCAGGATGTATCTGGTCACCTGTGGGGCTGGCAATGGTAGTGCAGATGGAGCAGCACATTAGCCTGGCCCCCTTCCCACCCCAGAGGCAGAGAGGCACCTAAAATCTTGAGGGAAGTTGCCAGGCTTCTGTGTCTTGGCTTGGGTCCTGTGCAAGTAGTAGGAGGTAGAGGGAGAGTGGCCTAGGACTGCCACTGAGACAGTCCCTGCCAGCCGGAGAGTAGAGGGAAAGTGGAACAATAACATTATCCCTGGGTGATGGCTTAAAATTGAAATCAGCTGCAAGGCCCTATCCTGCCTGTCAAAAACAGAGGGGCTGGGAAGACCTGCCTCGAAGGCTATGGAGCAGCAGTAAGGTGATACGCTGAGAAAATATGTTCTTAACTGCCTGAGTGCTGCTGTTCTTCCTCAGCTTCCCACGCAGTCCTCTGTCACTATCACCGGCGTCTATGGCATCCAAGCCCCATCCCACCCTGATGCGCAGGGACAGACCTCTGCCCGCCCTTGGCGAGGGGTATCCCATGCAGGGCCTGGTACTTGGGCATGAACATTTTTGATCAGCTGCCCCCTGCCTTGTTCTCTTGGGAAGAACAAGCCAGAGCTGCGGCCCAGCTGCTGTCAGCGGGGGTCTTGTGGATATTTGCATTTCAAAATGCCATCTTCCTTGCTGAGCTATTGAGCTTGTGCTGTTCCTGGTCCCGACATGTTCAGGGAGCAGACGTCCTGCTCTTCTCCATCCTCTCAATGTCCCTTTGCTGATGTTTAGTGTCAGTTGAGGATATTTGGTAGCCCACTGTGCAAGTCACGATGGGAAGACAACATGCTTCCCATAAACATAGGCAAGGGCATTGTTGCCTGCTTTAATGTGCTCTAATTTAAACAAAATGGTGTTTTCAAATTAGTTCAGTGGATTTTGTTGCAGGAGATGGTACCTCCCTGTAGTTAGAAAGGGCTTTTTTCACAGAGGGAGGATTCTGGCTTTGAGTTAAGCTTGCAGGTTGCTGAGTTGAGCAACTCTTACAAGAAGCGCCTCTGTAGAAATGTATATGAGTCCTCCTGTACCAGCAGGTCCTGCAGGCATGCAGCTTGCCTTCCCCCAGTACCGTGAACTTCAGTGTGGCTCTGCTGATGCCTGGAGGGGGGGACTTCACACTGGAGTCTGCTGGCACTGGTCCCAGTCAGGATCAAGGTCACTTCTATTGACCGGAGCTGCATTCAAAACAATCACCTAGGTGTGAAAAAATCCACTGCCTGGTCCCTGTTCCCTGGGCTCCCTAGTCTCCACCCAGTGTATTTTTTAAATATTCTTAATGAGCTGTCATGTTGGCCAGGGCTCACTTGGCGATTTAAGGATGGTGGTAACAATGAGACCACAATGTCCAGGCAGAGGAAAAGGAGCGAGGGGCTTTCTGTTGGTTTATTTTTTTCCCCTGCTTGGTCTTTTCTGTAGTTGTTTTGAGTCCTGCAGTGATTTCGAACAGCTGGCTCAGCTATCATCCCGATCGTGTTGCTCTGTGCTTCAATGAGCTGGGGGGACTTGGCAACCCGGCAGCTGTCCTGGAGTCTGAGCCACGAATGAGCTCAGAGGGGGAAGGAGAGAGGCTTGGATGGGAGAAACTTTATTTGTGGTGTGGTTTTTTTTTTTTTTTGGTTTTTAAGTGAGAGGCTGACAGTGTTGACTGGATCCAGGCACAGCCCAAGCAGGTGCTCCGTGTGCTTTGCCCTTCCAGGTTTCTCCTCCCTTGACCGTGCGGGCGCGCAGACCCTCCTGCAGCACTTGGTGAGGGACGGTCACAAGAAACACCCCGAGTCCAGCCTGTGTCTGACCCCTCACTGCAGCGTGTGTCTCTGAACATGGCTCACACCTGCCCTGGAAACTCGCATGTAGCTCTGCCTGTGTGCTCCAGTGCTGATTTGCAGCAGGTCTTGGCTCTTTCCGCTCTGATGCCCCACACAGAGATACATTTGAAGCTGTACTTTTAGACTTCAGCAACGCAACCTGCTGACAGCCTGCCTTATGTTTTATGCTATAGATCCTAAATGACAGAGCTGCATCTAAAGATGTTTCTTTTGACCGAGATCCACAGTGCCTCTTGCAGCATCCCTCTGTCCAGCGCAGCACTGTCCCTTGATATCAGACCATGCCTAATATCTTTAGCTGATGTGCTGTGTGATGTTATGAGGATATCTTCTACCACTGCACAAGGCAGGGGGGAGCTTCTCAGCCCCTATTCCGTGCTCGCGTCCTCGAGCGTACATCTCAAGCTGATGTGGTGTGCAGGGTGTGTGTTTAAACAGTTTCCTTAAAATGATCTGTATAGACACAGTTAAGTTGTAGCACACTGTGAGGGCGTGATTCCTGTCTTGTAGAGCCTAAAGCGCTCAATAGACATAGTGACCCCCCACTAAAATGTGCTTTGCAAAACAAAACTCCCTGACCTGCAGAAACTGCCAGACTGCTGCTTCTGAGTTGGTGTGTTGTGAACTGGGGGCAAACCAGAGAAGTGTGTTACGGTGTTCTCCTAAAGTGCAAAGAGTTTGGCAAAGTACCATAAGCTACTGCTTTTAAATAGCTCACCTTTAAGTAGGTTGCTGTCTCTATCACCAAGGGCATGTTGGCTTTCCTGGAGGGTACTGGAAGTTTCATTTTAAGTGCAGCCACCTTGGGATTCTTTGGAGATGTTGATGATGTGTGGCAGGATGATCTCCAGTACATGGCGTGCAAATGGCAGAAAAGGCTGAAACCAAAACTCCTGTGAGACTGTGCATGCTATGAGCTTTAATACTCATGAAAATGAGGGGCTGCTTTTCTTTCCTCTAGATGCAGGCTGTGTCAGTGTGTCTTCACTATTGCTCTGCTGTTCCCCTTTCCTAGCAAGCCTTGACTTCCCAAACTCCTTGCAGCGTGCTGCAATCCTGTGCAGATCCAAGGTTGGCTGCTCTGCCTTCATCTTAGCCATTGGCATCTGGAAAGCTCCTGGCTTGGACCTGTGTGGCGCTGGCAGGTGCGTGTTAATCCTGACCTGCATCTCGCCTGCTCTTTCCACAGTGACACTGCTCTTCTGTCCTTTGCTAGCCTCATCCCCCAAAATGAAGTTCTGCTGGACCTCTCAGTTTTGATTTGTGCTGGTTGCTGCAGGTTTTATTGAGGATGATGCTCTGTGTGCACCCCACACTGGACCTGGGGCACGCTCCACCCTTTCTCTACTGCTGTGCTACAGCACATCTGCCCTGATGTGCTGCACTCCTGCTGTGAGATGAGGAGAGATCAGGTGTTCATGCTGCGCTCAGCGGGCTGCCTTGCTTTTGGAAGGGATAGACTAAACAGGCCAAGCCTAATGCTGTGGTAAAGTGGTGTTAAATTGGTGGTTGGTTTGGGGCTTCTCAGGGCTTGTTTTCTTCTGAGCTTCTGCCCTTTGGGACCATGAGAGAACGTAGGCAAACCGCAAAGTGGGTCGGTGGCAAACACTGGGCCATGGCAGCGTTCAGCCGTGTGCTGTAAATGAGCAAGTCTGCCGCTCTGTGAACAACCAACCTTTTATACCTTAATGGTTATTGCAGATGCCAGGTCCCCGCTCATGTCTTTCCAGGCATCTGCCCAGGCAGATGCTGTGCTCTGGTGGGGAACAGGCCAGGAACTAGCTCCAGTGCTGGAAAGCTAGCCAATAATTGTATGTGGAAATAATACTTCTCCTGGGTTTATTTAGATGCAAGTGCCCTGGTGCTCTTCTGAGTGCATGTGTGCTGCTAGGCAGTTACAGCAACAAGCTTTTTGCTACGCACCTGACGTTGCTTTTTCCCAGCTGCTTGCTTTGGGGGTGGGAGAGGTGGGCAGAGGAGCAGGATGTGATGCTTTTATAAGCCATGGATGTGAACTGATTGGGGAGAGGTAGTCTTAATTCTTCAACATAATGTGGAATTGCAGTAGTGAGGTCCATGCATAAATAAAGACAGATGAGTGCAAAAGGGTTTGTTGGATGAGCTTGCAGTGTTTACTACAAGAGGGCCAGATCTATGTTCTCTTGGTTGTGGCTATAAACACCATAGATGCCTTAAGCTGTCTGGCATGCAGCTATTTCTGCTAAGATTAAGTTGAAATAGGAGTTTTAACTGTATGACGTTGAACTTTAAATAAGGCTTTGGCTCTGTCACAACTTTCTTCTGCAGTCAAAAGGAGGTAGCTCCAGCCTCTGTGCTTCTTTTTCTGACAATAAACTCTGCTTTGAGGTGTACGGCAGAAGAGCACTAAAAGCTGAACTCCCTGCAAGTTATTTCCTTTGAGCTCTTGATTATGCTATAGCACATGCGTCCCCTGTATGATCCAGGATGGATGATGTTCCATCCATTTCTTTTGAATACCTCATGGATCTCTAACAGCTGTAAGCAATTTATTTTGGGTATAATCAGTTAATGTTTTGGTGGAGTGCTTTGAAGATGTACAGCATCCTCAGATGCTGAGTATCGTTTCATTATTATTACTATTTAACATCTCTACGTAGCTGAACTACTGTCAGACATCCTCACTTAATAATGTATTTGGTGTCTGGATCTTTTCCGCAAAGGCAGATTTTTGGCAAAGGGGATGGTGGAATGATATAATAGAGTTTGCAGTTACATAGTACCTGTCATCTGAGTCTCTCAACGTACTTTACAGGCACTAGTTAATTCTCACCACTTGGTAGGGCAGTCTGGCTATCCATTTCTGTGCAGATGGGGAGGCTGAGGAGGAAAAGTGTGACCTGTTTGAGGTCACACAGGAGGGGATTAGGCCCAGATTCTCCAGAACCTGCTCCCCCCGTTGCAGTTACACAGTGCCCTTTCACTGCAACTATGCCACTGCCCTCATAGGAACCTCCCCTGTTCCTTATGAAGGGATCTGGGAAATGTAACTTCGATGTACTTATTTTGGATCAAGAAGCATGCAACTTGGGTTTGCTGCCATGCAAAAGCTTGTGCACTGTGGCGGCTGATGTCCAAAGCGGTACGAGACATTCGGGGTAAATAGGAAAGCAAGACCGAGTGACTTCTGAAGTCATGCGAGTAGAGTAAGCTTTCCGTCACCAGGGTATGGCTCGTTGTATTTGCTTTTTCTTCTTGTGATGCCACCTGGAGAACAGGCGTTGATTACGATATTTAATGTGCGTTCTGGCCAGCCAGACTGCTAGCAGAGCTCTCCAAAGAGCTGCTGCTTGGGATCCCATGGGAAACCAGTCTGACCAGAGGCCACCCATCAGTATAAATCACTCTCTGGGATGGATCGCCAGGCAGTGTTGTCAGTCTGAGCTGATCCCTCTGTGTCAGGGCAGACTAGAGCAGCTTTCCTCGCCTCTCCTGTGGCTGTTCAGACTGATTGCTGTCAATCCCCTACCTTTCACCAGAAACAAAAGTGCTTAAAAACGGAGGAGGTGATATTATGAGATAGAGCCGTGGGACTCTAGCAGGCAGTCCATCATGTCTTAGACATGAACATCTAGTCTAGAAGACTTGGAAAGCAGTTCTTCCCCCACGTGCATCCCCCAACCCACCCCAGAGACAAGATATAGCATGGAAACAAAAAAAAAAGAATTAACTGGCGCTGCTATTCTGACAGATAAAGAGCAACTCTTCATAAAGGACCTCTGTGTTTTTCTTCCTGCCAAGAATCATTTAAGCAGCAGTCATTAGCGACTTATCTTTCCTAAAACACTAGCGAAAGCTGACATCTCGGCGAGAGACCCCATCAGTCAATGTGCTGTGGTGGAGAACAGCTGTCTATAGCTCCAGCTGTTTGCACCCTACATGTGTGAATCCCCCTCCCTTAGACACATGCTGGGACATGGTATTTACAGCTCGCTCGTAGGCTCATGTATTCCTCGTAGCAAAGCTAGGGGTGACTGACAGTCCAAACAATGCGAGCAGGGAAAATTCCTCTTGCTTACTCATAGGTTTTTGCAGGAGCTTTATCAAAGCCCTGCTCCTCCCAGGGAAAACTCTGCCTGATAAGCAGGCATTACAAACAACCATCAGCTGGGGTGAAAACTGCCCTAAACAGCCATCAGTGGGACTGGGAATTGGGCTGCATATCCTGAGAGCTATGGAGCCTGTTAACCACTGGCAGCATATTTATCTTCCTAACATGCTCGTTAAGAAAACAATGTTATCTGCATCTTAAAGGCAGAGAATAAAGAGACTGTTAGCTGCCCTGATGTGTCCTTGGTCCCTGTGTCTCCAGTTGGTGCTTTACTGGGGTCTCTGAATAGCTCTTCAATGTCCCTTGCTCCCCATTTCACTAGGTGCAGGGACTTGAAAGGGATTTAAGCTGGCAAAATATGGCCCTTAACGATTGCCACAAAAGTGCATCCCAGGGGAGGGATGCAAACCAAGGGTTTCAGACCTTGGCCCCTTGTAAAAGTCCATGCAAAAGCCTTGCAGGGTTAAATCTACAGATTTGCCAGCTGAGGGTTTTCAGGTTCTTTGTCTGTGCCAGATTTATGCAGTAAGATGTCTACTGAAGGCAATGCTGTGCGGGATCATCTCTTGGTCAGTGAGCTGAAGTTCGGGACTGGCAGCCTGATAAGCTGAACCATCCTAGAATTTGCCTGGAACTTTAAAGGCTGGTTTAAGACTGTTAAACTTGAAACCAATCAAGCCAAACTTGAAACCTATCTACTTTCTGAACTTTTCTTTCCTTGCTTGTTCAAATACTGGGAGGTAAGCCAGCTCTGGAAATGAAGTCACTTTTGAAAATGGCTGCTCTCCCCAGAAGGAGGCTCTGACAATTCCTGTTGTAATTTAAAGTGATTTTTTTTTCCCCCAAAAAAAACATCTTATGAACTTGGCCCCTGAGTCAGTCCCTCCCAGCTGTCCTCAAATTAAAAAGAGGGGAAAAAAAGAGACACTGGCACTGCAAGACTTTTTTTATGACACAAATTTTATTGCGTAGGATTCAGCGCATTGACAGGCTATAAAAGTTTATTGAAAGCAGATACAGCCTGTCAATGGGCTGACCAATGCCCCTGGCTGGGATGCATCCTCAGGCTTCTGGTGAAGGGATCTGTTTTTGTGGGTTTTTTTCTGCGTTTTGACTGGGTCATTGCCAGGGAGAATTTCCTGAAGGGGGAATGCCCACGGTGAACCACCAGCATTGGCAAAGCGGTGTGAGTCATTCCTGTGCGGAGATACGTGGTGCTGACAAGTTTTGTGGTGAGTCTTTTGGGGCTAAACGCATGCGTGAGGTTATACATGCAAGTAAGTCTTTCCCTGGCAGCTAGCTAGCACTTAGATTAATGTTCCTATTAGTGCAAGGCCAGCCTCTGATACCCCTTCAGCATCCTGTATGAAGTGTAGAAGTTCTTCTGCAAAAGAGAAGCATCTGTATCACAAAGCTCACCAGACTGGGAGAAAACCAAGGTCTCGTACTGTTACTTGTGTGCAGACTGCACCTTCTCTTGGGACTCTTCTGAAGTTGGAAGGGAGCTTTTCCTATGAAAATTACTCTGATTCAAGGGAAGGCCGGTTATTCAACTGAGTTGCAATTAACTGTTTTTTGGAGTACAGTGCCTTCCCCAAGCCAGGGCAAAAGTAGAAGAGGATCACAGCTTCATCTGCAAGATAGGAATATGGCTAGATCTGCTTATGGTGGTGACTGAAAATTGAAGTAGCTGAGATGAACACCTGCATGATTGTTAATAAACGCCTGCGTGAACACCTTGCTGGGGTGCATGAGGCCGTTGATGCAAAATATCATGGCTAAGGTGATAGGAGCAAACTGCAGCTTGCCCTTCTTAATTCCTGACTGCTTGCTTCTGCAAACTACCTGGTAGACCTTTAGCATGACTTTGACTTACTGTATGTGCGCAGAAGGAAAGAGTTGGAAGGTGTCAGGGATTGCCCACCAAAGATGATGCTAGCTCATCCCTCCGGGGCTTTGCAGTTTATTCCAGCAGCAGCCGCCTTTGCTGGTTATTTGGCCTGAGGTGCCTTGTTGTGAACAGCGAGGATGAAGAGCTGGCTTACCTTCACATCTGTGACCCCTGTTAAGAAGGCAGCTTCATGTTGAACTGTTGCAGCAAAGTTTGTCAGAAATGGAGTCGGGGTCCTGAAAGTGGTGAGCAGGGTGCCAGATGTGCTGCGTTCACAGGTCAGTGAACTTAAATAGCCACATGCCTTTGAGACATTTCGGAGACCCCTAGTGAAAAAGGGCTGTATCCAGTTGCCAGACCCCTCACCTTGTTGGCCCGTGCCAATTTGGATGTGCTGTCAGAAATCGTTTGCTAGTGGAGTAGCATTAGGTAAGAACCCTGTTTTTGTATCCACAACAGCGTTGGATCAAGGTTGCCGCGTGTCATTTCATCACTCTGGCAAACGACAAGCTCAGGGCTTGGAGTGTGGAACCTTATTTTTAATAAAGGAAAAATCTTTGCACTTCTATTCTGCATCTGTCAGCGATCTCACTTGGCTGAGCCCTGGAGGAGTTCATCTGGCCCTCATGTTAAGGAAAACCAACAAATTAGTACAGATGTTTTTCTGAGAGCTACGGGGATCAGGGATCAGTGATTTAATACTGCCTGATATTTGATAGGGGACGCCCAGGGAATATGTGCTGGAAACCAGGAAGTAATATTGCATGAAATCAAAATATAAATATGTTCCTAAAGGTTTAGGTAATTTTTTGCAATTTCCCCTTGTATAGTCTTAAATGAGGTCTCTCCTTCTCCTCCTGTTCTTCCTGCACTTGTTCATGTAGGAGGCTTGTTCCTCTTCAGCTGGATTCAAAAATCCATTGAGTAAAATGGAGGCTTTCCATGTGTTTTCGTGGGCTTTAGCTCAGCTGAGGAGCACATAATAAAAAAAACAAAGATGTTTTTGGAGGAAGGAAGGGAAACTCAGAGGTGAAGGAGGAAATAGCCCTAACCACCAATGAGTACAAGTTTGCCTTCAGGAAGCATTCAGACTTTGGGATACACCATTCATTGTACCCTCCCTGCTTCTTCCAACCCTGAGAATTCACAAGGATCAGTTGGTGAAGATACGTGCGACTGGAGTCCCAAACAAGGGGATGAGCGGAATGCAACCTGAGACCAAAACCAGCTTTGATTTTTGGCTCTCCAGAGTACGTTTGGTAGTCCTCTGATTGACAGGGCCTAACAGGTAGTACTAGCTTTTAGCTGCTCTCTATTTCAAGCAGGCAATGTCAGGCAAATAAGGCTGTGAGATACTAGCTAAAAGTCCTTCTGAGCTGTGCCGAACTTTTGGTGACCATTGGACCAAATGACACTTCAGCTCAAAGCCCCTGCTGAGATACATCTTTAAGAAGAGACGGCGTGGTGGTGGGAGATCACAAGGCATAGCTTTTCTTGTTGATATGCCAACAAGCTATTTTTCTGAGGGATTTGGGGGGTTACTTGATTCCTGGTGGTCTGAAAGGGCACAAGTCTGTTGTCTCTTGGCATTTTGTATTCATGCATGTGTATAAGGTATGAAACCAAATGTAGAAAAGGAAGGTAAACTCATGTTTCGCAAGTTTGGAATTTAGGTAACTTCTCTGAGTAGACCTGTCATGACCGTAAGAAGTGTCTGCAATTCTTCTTGATGAATGACTTGACTTGACACTTGGGACCTCATGATGTGTCATACTGGTGAGTCTTTGCCTGCCACATCTCCGTCACGGGCCTTCTGTGTTGCTCAATGGCTTCACCACTGCTGGGTTGGGTTTACTGATACCTACATAACTCACAGCAAGAGAATTTATTCACACCCTCCAAAAAAACCACAAGATATGGAAAATTAATGTTGTTCTGGACTCTCAAAACATAACGGTAACTGGGATGAAGTCATATAGGCTCAGCAATGACCATCAGGGGGATTTTGAAATTGTTCACAGACCCTCTATCTGTCCCTGAGATGCCCAGGGTAGCCCAGCTGTTTGGCAGAGTGGGAGTGATATCTGATGTGCATAGCTGTGTGCTAATGTTTTTAGAGTAAAGAATGACTGTTCTCCCCAACTTGCCACTGTTCCACCTGGAGCTGGCAGGCACTCCCATGCCGGCATAAATCAAGGGGAAGATGACAGGGTTGTGGCTGAAGATTTTTGGCTCCTGGGTTGGAAAACAAGCCTTTTTGTAAAGGTCACACCATAGCTGACCTCCCAGCAAGGGGCGAGGGAGCAGGGCTGCCGCTAAGCCTCAGGCAGGGCAGAGATGTTGCTGGAGATGAAGCGCATCCTTTGTGTAATATCGGACCCAAAAACGTTGGGCGGTTTGGCTGTTCATCACCCATTGCTTCATACAGGACGATGACATGAGCAGCAACTTTACTTTTTTCCCCACATTTCTCTTCTTACCCTTGGGCAAGGGCTCAAAGCCTTCCCGATGTGTAATGAATTTACTAGTCCCTTACCAGGAGGATATTGTTCTGTTCTGGCTCTCACTGCCACTTCTGAGCGTCAGAGGCACATCTTTTGGTGTGTACCTGGAAGCATCTCTGGTATTCATGCTTGTGCTTCAGTTTATGGATTGGGTTTCAAATAAATGAAGTTTTTAGGAATGTCGTGTTGATGTTGCACTGAAGACAAAACTAATTAGAAGGCAGTGGGCTTCCCAGGAGAGGAAGCGTTGAGCCAAGGAAATCCAGAGCAGGGAGTGATGATGTTCTGCACTTCACACCAGGGAAATTCCTGTGATGGATGCTCCTTTCCCTTTGCTCATGCGATTGTGCCTTTCTGCAGCATGCGGTGACTTAAGGATCGCTTGCCCATCTTAGCCCACGGTTTCCTGGCTTGCATGAGGGTTTCTGTAACTGTTTTGGTAGTCCTTCTACAGGAATAGGAAGGCTGAGGTTTTTGTAAGGCCTCAGTTGGCTTTAAACTGTATAAACTTTGTACTCTTTTTACATCCAGCCTGCAAGCTTAAGGAACATATTCAAGTCCAAAAAAATTTCTCAACTTAGTGACAAATCTGCTTCCTATAAACCCAAGCTGTTGGCATTTGCTGTTACCCTCCTTTAATGCTTTATTAATGAAGTTCTTTTACAGCTGTTCCATTATTTCACCTGGGATAGGAGTCAGGGTCACAGGTGGATAATTATGTGGGTCATCCTGTTTCTATCCTCTTAAAACTCTGGCACAACATAAGCTTTCTTTCAGCCCTCAGTGTTCCAAAGCCTTATTAAAAGTCAACATTAATGATCCAGAGCACTCTTTGGCCGGGTCCCTTTTAAATCTCGAATACAAGTTCTCTGGGCTTGCTGATTTTAAAATACCTCATTTACTAGCTGTGGCTTAACATCCTTCTTAGTTACTGTTGGATTAGAAGCTATTTCATCATCACATGATACAAATAAATCCCATGGCTTTCTCTCAAATATAGAATGGCTGCTCGTACGGTTACAATATCTTGGAGCTGTGGATATGCCCCTTTTCTGCTCGGCTAATTGCGGTTGTGCTTATTGCATTGAGCCAATACTGTTGTTAGGGGGGTTTTGTTCCTTTAGAGTTACTTGAGGTGTCTATCCCAAAGAGAATGATGCAGAAATTGTCCCTGTTTCCAGGCAGGGAAATAATTGCAGTGTTGTGAGGTGAGGCACTGTATGTAGTGCAGAGCATAGGTCCAGCAGCAGAGAGAAAAGGAAGAGAGGGGAGAAGGAAGCTTTTCTGCAGTGAAGAATATGGCATAGTGGGAGGATGGAGGGTGCATTCATGTCCAGGCTCAGGAAACCTCTGAGATGTTAGGGTGGGATGGGGGCTGCGTACGGCTCCAGGAGAAAGGGCTCTGAGACCACAGCAAGATGATGATCAGATGGAGGCAGGACGTGTAAAAAGGCTGGGATGGCACTGAGGTGAGATCTATGTGCGTTACTGGCGCAAGAGAAAGCATCTGCACGTGTAGAAGGGGTAGCCAAAGAGAAGACCCCTCTAACCCAGAGTACTCAAGGAAGTCTCATGGAGACTCTCCTTGGAGAGATGCTACTAACATGGAAATAAAAGGGTGAGAAGGGGAACAAAGGAACAGAGATTTAGCAGGAAGCCAGGGAAGCAACAGCAAAACAGAGGCAGAATGGAAGTCATCCTTTAATTGCTACCACATGGATGTGAAGAGCTTGGCTGACCAGTGGAGGAACTGGTATCGCACATCTGAGCATGAGCTTGACCTAGCTGTTACTGCAACGTGCTGGGAAGACTTGCACAAGTGGAATGCAGAAAATCATTGGCCACAGACAGGGAGTGGGAGCAAGTGGGCAAAATGGTACGATGTGGGTGTTTAGGTCTCTAGTCATGGAAAATTCGGTGATTCCTGCATGAAATAGGAAGTAGGATATTAACTGGTGTCTGACACTGTCTGGCCAAACTGGTGGGCAGGGTAACTGCTCTGTGTGTGTGTTAGGTGGTTGTTTAAAGATGAGTGTCATTTTGGAAGAGTATCAGAGAAACATCTGCTGGATCGCTTCTGTTGCTACTTCTTATGCTTTATCACACTCATTGTCTGAATCTCTTGAAATAGAGTACTGTATCCTACGTGGGAGATCTTTTTCCAGCCAGTCTTGGTAGCTGAAAAGCAACTGTGTGCAGAACGGGAGCTCAGTAACTGGTCAATAATAAGCAGAGGTGCCTTCCAGGTTCCTATAATGATGCTTTTCTCTCTGCTTCAGACAGTTTAAAGGTAGCCTGTGTTCCAATTGCTTGCATGTTCCTGCAGGCATATGCAGAGACTATAAGGTTTACAGTGCAACAGGTGAGGTCCTTGGGTTTGGGAATAAAAAAATGCCCATGCATGCTTCTGGTGGCTTTTCTGATTCCACATTAATTGAATACCTGCTGCCCCAGGGTTTAGCCCATTTGATAGATCCAGAGTTAGACATTTTGGGCAAGTTCAACATAAATAAAGCCCAATTCACATAAATCTGCCCTGTGAGCATCTTGCAAATAGACATGTGGCAGTATCGATGCGGAGGAACTCTCCCCTGTGACCTGTGTTACTTGTGATGACTCCAGAAACTCTTTTGAAATTGAATGTTTGAATTGTGTAGTTTGCCTGATAGTTACTTACATAAGTGCTTGCTGTGACATAGAAGAAAACAAGTAAATGCCAAGGAATAATGGCTCTTAACTGGTGATTTATTCTCAACCAGGTAATTTAATTGCCTTTCCTGAAGGGTAACCAGATACGAGGACAGGGAAGAGTAAACTTGTATGTCTTTGCCTTGAAGGTTGTTGGCACTATGTTGTGGACCTTTCTCTAACTTGGGAAACGCGGTCTGGAGGCTGCTGCTAAAAGGTAGATGTAAGCAGGAGAAAACCAGACACAGAACAGTTGTTAATGGTTCGCTGCCAAAACAGCAAGCTTTATTAAGTGAGATTTTGCCAGGCCTGAAAAAAATACCACTCAAACCCAAAGTGTTTCATAATCCCTGAGGTTCTGGATGATAGAAGAGGGAATATGTGTGTCAGTACTGCCAGTCAGGGAGGTGCTGCGAGCCTGCCGGAGGATGAGATTAGCGTTTGAGGCGACTGTCGCAGTGGAGAGCAACACCCTCCCTTCTGGGTGGGGAACAAGCCCTGGATATAATTTGTCATGGACGAGGTTTGCACATAAATCACCAGGTGCATAAGTAGAGGAGGAAGAAAGACTGGCCAGCTAACAGCTCTGCCTGGGAGGGTTTGGAGTTGACCTAGGCCTGGGTCGCATGTGGTTTTCTATTGCAAATAAAAAAAGGCAAGTATCATGCTGGGATATATAAACAGGGCTCTTGCAAGCCTTCAACCTCAGCATTAGCGTGCTGTCAGCTGTCACTTGTAGGAGTTGCCAGCGTACGCTGGGGCAGTGGGGGGATTATCTTTTGTGCGCTACGGATACATATGGGCTTAGGTGTCAAAGTCAGGAATATGTGCATCTTAGGCTGTCTATAGACTTACAAGCGCCTTCAGGGGGTGATGGAGAACAACAAAGGTGTACGCTGCCTGGCAGCATCTTGCCTCTGTCCGCTGACTCCTCTGGGAGCTTTGAACTGGTGAAGCTTCTGCATGAGGAGTCTAGTCATCGGGCTTTTGAATAAAAGCCATCCCTGCATAGCAAACTTGATTTCACTGCTGCAAGCCCTGGAACAACTCTGACAGTTTAATAGGAGCAACCTCCACTGGAAACCACCCATCTTTTAAGAGCGCCAGGAGAAAATGATTCTGCTTAACAGTAACAGCAGCTTTTAGGTGAGGATACAGTTATGTGGGATTTGAACTCGGACCAGTCCCAAGCCATGAAGTTACCCAGTAGCACCCAAAGCATCAGGACTAGCACACACTCCAGTTTGCTCAGTACCTTGTGGGAGGGCAGATGACTTCCAATGGCACAGTGGCGGTGGGAATTGGCTCTGCCTGCCTCGCTCTGCCAGTTCAGAGCCTGTGGCAGATCTCAAGCCTGATGAGAAGCAAGGATGTGCATTCCCTCTGTGCCACCTACTCAGTATTACTCATGTGGAAAATTTGGCAAGAGATCCACAGTGGGAATATAATACCCAAACACTGGAATAGGTCACTCTCTGTTGCAAAGGATTTGTTGAGTATGTTTAAGGAAAACACCTTTAAGATTTCCTGGAAGGTGTTGGGTGTTTCAGTTTTGTTGCAATTACTTCAGTGTTCCTGTAGGATTTTAACGATGTCTTATAGAACAATTTGCAGTGTCCTGTGTGCAGAAATTAAGGTGTCTGAGCTGGGAGTTGTCATACACCAGACTTTGATGTCAAGTGTCTCAGGTATTTATGACACTGGAGGATTTGATAATAACTTGAGTTAGCAGCAAGACTCTTCCCTCTAAAAGATAGCTTTAGTCTCCAAACCTGGACGGTCCCACTAGTGGGGAAGGTGTAGGGAGAAGGGCTGCTGAAGCACGGCACGTGGGAGGTACGGCTGTGGGAATTAGGATGCTGAACTCCTTCCCAGCACTGTTGTCTGTATGTGACTTCTGGGTAAGCCCCTCTGAGTCACAGAAACTAGCGATAATGATAATCCTTTGCGCCGGTCTTGTCTGGCTGTCTCTTCAGCCTATAAACTTTCTGGGAGGGAACATCCTCTTTTTATTACCGTTATTAGCATAATTGCAGTGCCACTGAGGGGGCCCGGTCACAGACTTTATCACAGATTCATGTGTTTTGCTGAACTGTAATGAAACGGCCCGATTTTCAGTAATGTGCAACTCTAACCAGAATCAATGGGAGCTCAGCCTTGCTGAAAATGAGACCCAGGCATTTATTCTGCTCAAAGGCAGTCGGTCCCTGGGTCTCCCAAATGCTTCCGAAAGCATCTGACTGCAAAACTGAATGCAGCATGCCTGGTTGCCCTCAAATCTGGATGGGTGAAAATTGCCTGGGGAGCTGAGATTTAGGCCCTACTTGAAGGGCAGGAGTGTGTGGTTTATGCAGACTCCATTGACCTTAATTTCTCGACGCTATCTTGCCCCCTGCATCTGAGCCCAAATTTATCTATAGGTGTTCCAAAATGTTGTGGAGGAACGTGAATGCTCGGTGGCGTTGTGAAGCAGGAAATGAGTCAGCATGCTCTAAAGCACACAAAAGAAATGTTTCCCTGAAGTGAGGGGATCACTTAATATCCCTGCATGGAAATGAGAGACAGCAATGAAAGGCTCACCAAGGAGAGATTCTGCAGGGTGCCAAGATCTCTGTGTTCATTATCAAAAATGTAAGCAAACAACAAATTAAACCCAATTATGTTTGTTTCCCAGGCCTGTGTCTGTACAGGGGATTAAGTCTGGCTTCAGCTGTTGGGGATTGGCAAGCAGCACTGCTCTGTCACTGCAAACCACTGCAGAGCACAGCTGTCCTCTGCATCCGAGGTCGTCTCTGTGGCAGTGGAAGAATTGCTGGCTAAAGGAAGATAAGTGTAAACCAGCATAGATATTGAAGAGCTGATGAAATATTAGGTGTGCAAGGGTATCTGGGGATGGCTGCAAGCTGTAGGCTGGAAAAAAAAAAGTTTGGGTTTTTTTTACATTCCCTGTCACAAAGAGCTATGCAAGTTGATTGAGGCTAAATCACAGCATCGTCTGGCATCGCTCGGCACTGTCAGCTAATGGGTCTCCTCGGCTGTGAGGATGGTGTAGCAGTTGGTGGTGGGTAGGGTTTGCTGTCGAGGGTGGGAGCAATAGTTTGGTATGTTGAGAAGGTCAAATGGAAGATCTGAATGGTAAGGGTGGGCTTTATGATATGGATGTCTTCTACTGAGATAAAACATGAAACTTCAAAGCACTGCTTTTAGCTGAAAATGTGGATTCAAGCACAAAATTAGAGGGTTTTATTCTCCTTGTCACATGGAAGGAAAAAACAAATCAAGTCTAAACCTTCTTGGTGGGATAATTTTTTTTTTTTCCTGATGAATTCCCTGAAGTAAGATTTCCCATGGCAGCAGTATGATGGGACCGTGTATGTGAACTGTGTAAAAAACACTAGAAGTGGAAGTTTTTCTCCAAGAGGGAGCAAAGGGAAGGGTGCTTATCTGTGCTGCTTCTGCAAGAGTTAAATCTATTGGCCTTAAATGCACTGGTTAGAAAACAGGAAAAAAAAAAAAGTCTCAAGGAATACTGCCTTTAAAAACAAGTTATTCGACCTGGGAAATGCTTTTTGGAGGCTGGTATTGAAGCAGATGCCAAGTTTCCCTCAGTGCTGTCCTTCCAAATGTCTTGTTTAACTTCACAGATCTTCTCGAGCACTGGGGAGAGGAGCGGTAGGAGATACTGCAAGAATTTTGTCCCGAGCATCCAAATGCCATACTCCTAAAAGTAGCTGGCACGCTAATGTTGGGCTATGTGTGATTATCCCTGGTAACCCTCTTAATATCCTGGTGCCGAAATACGTAAGCAGCTTCAGCTTGCTGAATGTAGTTAGCAAAGTATTTGCAAATGGCTGTTCTAGTCACATCTTTGCGGCTAAAGCCAATCTGTTAGTCAAGCGTGCCGATAAAAGGGGAAAAATAGTGTTTCTGCGGTAGGATGCACTGGTAGGACCCTGCTAGTGATGTCTCCTCTTTCTAAAAGCTCTGTTAGCTGGAGGCAGGTCTTGGGATGTACCGTAGACTCAAGCCATGGCCTGCGTGTCCAATCATTACAGCCAAACCTAAGGGGAGAAGCTTTCGAGCATACAGAAAATGTGAAGTCAGGCCGGCACGTTGCCATGAAAGGTGGCGTTACCTGAGCTTGCATGGCCAGGGAGACCTTTCTGGTTACCTGGCTTGTATCCGGCAGCTTAGTGTGCTCAAGTCTGCTCCATTTTAACATCAGCGCATTTGCCTTACTTTGGTCCTCTTGCCCTCTCCTGTGTATTTGTCAAGTTGTCAGGAACGTAAGCCTGTTTTCCAGCAAAACGGATGCATCGGTGCAGCGAAAAGGAGGATACCGCCTCCTGGGGAGCTGGGTTTAAGCTGTTATGTCCTTGAACCACCTGTACTCCAACACTGGGGCTTTGCTGAAGGCATTGCCTGTTGTTTGCTGCTTCTCCTCACCCCCTCCTCCTTCCAGCCATTGGCTGCAGTTTGTATTTCCCCTTTTATTGCCTTTGGCTCTGTTGCGATGGGCGGTGCAGTATTTTTGTTCTTCACTTAATAATCTTTTGGCGGCTGTTGGACGTCATTTCTCATTGTATTGGTGGAGGATTAGCTGAGATGATGGGAGATATTTCCTGTCTTAGCCAGCGGGATGGGCTTTGCAGGGCTTGTGCCTTCTTTTCACATAGTGTAATGCTTTGTTTGGGAATGTGCAGAGGCAGCTTGTCTATGGGAAGAGAGCGCAGCCCCTGAAGCACGATCGCTTTTATTTGTGGCAAGAAGCCACGGAGCAGGCAAAATTACTGGTATTCCCAGGCTGGACAGACCACAGGGCTGGGAGTTGGGGTCCCTGGTGTCTGCTCATGCCTCTGCGTTGCAACAGGGGGGCAAATAGGTTCCCTCTATTTACCCCGACCTTGTATCTAGTCATGGTTCTTCCCTTGGTAAGCGTTGGTAAACTTCAACACCGCTGGTGCCATCTGCTTTATACCCGTAGTGGTTAAAGAAGCAAAGGCATGCTGCAGGGTTTCATTCAGGGTGTCTGCAAATGGCCATGACTAATGAAGGAGCAGAGAGGATGCCCTCATTGGTGCGGGTACAAAAGTGTATTGCAACAAACTGTCCACAGGGCAATGGCAAGCAAACTTTTCTGCAAAAAAATAAAGCAATGCCTGGAAAAAGGTTAGACTTTTGGGAAAGTGATTGGAGAAGGGTGGGTCTAGGTCTTGGTGACAGTACAAGGGTGTTATCTAGCATAGTTCAGTAACCACAGCCCCTCTCAGGTTACTGTTTATTGGCCCGGATGGTATCTCCAAGGGAAGAGATGTATTCTTTTGCAATATCTCTTCAGCTCTAAAAGCCTTGTGTTTGCGCGCTCTCATCCAGCTGTAAGGCTTCACGGGCTCTTGGAAATCCCTAAGGTTCTTTCTTCCTTCTGCTGTGTCTTATCAGAGTACGAGGTAGTCTCCCTGTCCCATGGAGCTGAAGTCTGGATCCTGTATTTCTGTCTGCCGGCACTTCCGCGGCTCTGGTGGGATGGTTCTTCACTGGTGAGATCAGATGCCCAGCGGGGCTAGCGTTACTGGAGAGAGAGGTTTAACATTACGCTGTAGATTGTAAGTGGAGACAATCTTAAGATGAAAAAAAAGGACTTGCCTGGTTCCAAGGCGATTTAGTTTTCTTGTAATAATAAGTGATAGGTGGTGGGGGAGGGATTAGCCATGACATGATCCCTTTGCAATGCTTTGTGAAGACAAGAGCTACAGACTTTAATCTTCCTGCCAACTCCGAGTATGGGATATGGTACCAAATACTGAAAACCCAGACAGTTCAAGAGTAGAGGAAGGAAGTTAATGGTTGCTGGAAGAAATTGAGGATAAAAATGCACCACATTCCTTGTTGCATGTAGTTTGTGCTGACCTAGTCCCTAGATATTGACTGTCTGAGGTGGACTGCTCCAGCAAGCGTGCCTTGGGTCTTACTGGAGTGCAGTGTTATGGGATTGTCATTTCAACTATTGCAGGAAAGCAAGGTTGTGACTTAAACCCGCATTTATTTTTGTGGCCAGCTTTGCTTTCTTCCACTTATTTTTGTTAGCTTTTTCCAGTGATAAATGTGGGGAGGAACCTCTAAACAAGTTTCTCGATTAAATTCCTAGCACAGTGATGTGACTTTCCTTAAAATACAGGAAGTGGGGACCTCTGGTCAACCCCCGCTCTGTTAGTGTGCTGCTCATTTGTAGTGGGAGCAATGGAAAGGACTGTCCTCTAGTATCTGAGCTGTGAGCGCTTCATCCCTTAACTGCCTTAAATACTTCAAATGGGACTTGCTGCCTTGTTGAGAATGAGTTGATGGAGGAGCAGGGCCCAGAAACCGTAATTGCCGATGTGCGATGACCAGCAGAAGCTGCCTCTTGTGCACATCTCCTTCCAAGGGGTCAGGAGCAGACCTTTCCCAGCCCAACGTGGAGTTGGTGGGACCTCACACCAATCTGAAATGGGGTAAAGAAACAAGGAGGGGGGATGATTTAAGGAGAGCGGTTGCTGCCGGCAGCCAGAACAGTGAGCAGCTCCCACCGCTTCCCTTAAGGGGAACTTGTACGTCAGGGTTGGTTTTTTTGGACATCTGGCTGCTGCGAGGTTTGGGGTAGGTGCTTATAGCTGAACAAAAGGAGCGGTGCGGAGGAATAGGTGGCTGAAGAAGCAAAGTGATCAAGCTCCTTGGCCAAAGTTTGGTAGACCATGCTTTAAGTGGACATTGAACAGGAGAGACAGACACCTACAAAAGCTTTCTCATCTCTCCAGGAATAATTAATTATTTGTCTCTGAGAAATATGGCAAAGGAAAAAGCTTGGAGAAGAGAACGGGAGCTAAATGGTACTCCAAAGCTCCTACTGGCATTTTTTTAATCTGTGCTGCTGTATCTCCCATGGACAGTTTTCTAAAAACTACTAATCACTGTTCATGCTGGTCCTAAAATCAGCTCTATTAGGAGTTAGAAATACCAGCACTCTTCCAAAGAAGCTTATTTTTATTATATTCTCAGCCTAATACTGGAAACCTAAGAGCTTTAGAATAGAGCTGGCTGCAACTCCAGCATTTCCCCTGAAAGAAAGTAAATTATGGGAAAAATCCCTTTTTTGACAGCCTTCCACAAAAAAAAAAAAAATTTCTAATTTTCCCACAGGAAACTTGTGAGTTGTGGGTAAGTGGGTTTTTCCTCACTTTCTTGCTGTCTCTAACTTTTTCCAGCTCAAGCTTGACATTTCAGTGTTGATCTTGTTCTGAGCTGGCAGAAGTTGGACAAGGGCAGTAACGGGTGAGGCTTTTCCTCTCTGCTGGAGAGCACCATTTGGAAGTAGGCAGGAGTCCACCGTTTGAAAGCTCATTTTTGAACCATAATAAACTTTCTGCAACGTATTCTTTTCCTGAGGTTTTCTAGAAGATGACAGCTGGCCCCTCAAAGGGTAGGGTGGCCCACGGTGGCTGTGTTGTGGTACCTGCAGGAAGATTTAAGGCTTGCTTGGTTAGATCTGCTCTGTACTGCTCTTACTGAAGTCGATGTGTACCCTGAGGCTGAGGTTACTGGGATGGGCTGATGTGTGGTGCTCACCTATGATGGGAAGTTGCAGGTGCTCTAGCAGTGATACAAAAGTAATGGGACTGGTGGTCAGCTTGGTTTTTGCTATGTAGATAAGTCGTCTTAGCTTTAAACAACATTTTGCTCCGTACTGGCATCAGGCACTGTTACAGGAGAAGCAACACATCAAGGAAGAGAAGGTCCTGCTGGTGGGAAGATTTAACCATCAGTGCTGATCCTGCAGTCATCCTGCTTCGCAGGCTGTGTTATTTGGGTGAGAAGATTTAAGCAAATAAAGCTGTTTTCTCATATACAAGGCTCCAATATTAGACGTGCAGCAAGAGGGATGAAAAGAACAAAGGTCCCAACAGCAAGAACATCTCATTGCTCAGTCTGGCAAACAAGCGGATTGAGGATCCCTTGCATACATAATGTTAACAGTTTTAATTTATGTGGGTTTTTTACTATTATTATTTTAGCTGCCAAGATTTCCTTGCCAGCTTTCTCTATTTTGGGTATTTTTTAATCCTTGCTTATTTGCGCTCTCTATCCCAGCCTTTTCAGACTTTTATGACTGTAACGCTAACCCCTCATGCCCTGCAAACACATGCTCAATAACTTTACTCACGTGAGTCGTCTTTGATGTTGAAATCAAGTTAAGTATGTGCTTTAGTGTTTATAAGATCGGGTCCTTAGTTTCTTAACCCTTGCCCAATAAGTTTAGTTTACCGTAGTTTTTGCAATAAATCCCTGTCTGTTTCATTTCAGAGAACGGCTCGATGTTTTCCCCCACCTCTGTCGAGAGACACTACAGATGTGTGATACTTGGCACTGTGGTCTCTTTTTATTTTGCCCTTTGTTTTTGCTTATGACTTTGTCTCTGCGTCTCTAGTATCATGTTTTCCCTCCTATATGGCTCTGAATAATCAATTTAGAAAGCCAGGAAATAAATCAAAGCCTCAGATAGTAATGTAGAAAGAACGAAGGGGAAAAGCAGACATATGGATTTCATCACCAATGGAGGATAACATGTATAATAATAACAACAGAGTGTAAATGAGTATATGTACTCACAGGAGGCTCTTCCAAAATGATTGTTTTTGTACATGACTGGGGAAGTTATTTTGTGGTTTCTGAGTTCTTTGGAACGATTGCATCCTGGCACCGCCTAAACTATTTCCCAGCCCTATTCTTTGCAGCATGGCTTTTGTCGGGCGATGCTAAAGGTCTGGTGCAACTGGCTGTGCCCTGGGAAGGGTTCACCAGTTCTAAGGACTTCTCTGAAGAAGACTTCCTAGCAGCGCTTGCGTGCTCAGCGGTGATGGTTTCCATCCACGTGTTGCCTCAGAGCGTGGTGGCCTGGAATTCACTGCCGCTCCCCTAAACAAAGTTAATCAAGAGTGCAAGTTCTTCACTGGCCAAGATAAATGATGGAGAGAACAATGTCCAATGGTGTAAAGCAACCCCAGCTTTGTGTGTTTGCTTTGAAACCATAGATCCCTGTTTATGTGTTGACTAGCCCAATGGGTGTTAGAGAAGGGATTGCAGAGACCCTGCAATGGGGATGCTTCCCTGACTTGCAAAATTCATGTTGAAAGCCCAGCAGAACACTTTTTTTCTTTCACATAGAAGAGGATTTGCTTACATGCTCTTTTGCCTCTGTAATGGAAGAACAAGTTAAAATGCATGTGTATCCCATGACTTGTTAGAGCCGTCGGCTGAAGCTGCTGTTACTGACTCTTAGATTGAAGTCGGTGATGCTTTAGCTAAAGGGGGGTTGGGTTCAGAGGTTGTCTTTACCCCACCTCCCTCTCAGTCATCACCTTCACCATCACTGTCAGTGCAGAAGTTTGCTTCCTTCTTCCCGTTTCCCCAAAGCGATTTACTCGTTGATGCCCTTTTACTGGTAGGGTGGTGGGTGTTTAAAACCCAGATGGCTTATTTAACAGTTTATGGTGGGATAATACCACAAGCCATTACCCCACCAGAGGTGGGAAGGCAATATAAGCCAAGGGTGAGGTCTTCATCTCACAGTACTCCCCTGCAGATGTAAAATGAGGATCCAACCCCAACTGAGGCTTGCTTACCATGCTGGTTACTGGCCTCTTCTTGAGGGATTTTGCTTAAATGTTTCTCAGTCCCTGAAAATTCTTGTAGGAAATGTGTTTTTCTACTGAAAATCTCAGGGGAGAAATATGAACACTTTTATTTTGATAATTCTTAAGCTGGATATTCTGAGTTACAGTCGGAAGCTGATAACTTTGTTGTCAAAGCTAATGTAAAATCCTTAAAAAAAAAAAAGAAAAAAAAAAAGAAAAGGTAATTCTGAGTTCTTGCTCCTGTGATGTGGATATGAAGCAATTCAGGATACTGCAAAACTTCATCAGACAGGGAAATCTGTTTTCCCCAGCTCATTTCACAATCCTGTGCTTCCTTTGTGAGTGCAAATCCAGCACCTTTCACCAGCAATAAAAATCACACATTTTTCTGGTTTAGTTTTGTTTTGAAAAAACCCAAAACAAACTCTTCCTGGCAGAATCCACCAGTTGTCCTGTAATTGCATTTCATTGTGAAACAGCTTTTCCTAATCAGAGCTTGTGCCCTGCATGCCATTTTTGGCTGGAATAGACTGTATGTAGATGCCAAAGCATGATCTTGGATGGGCTCTGGATACCATCAAAGCTCAGAGGTTGTGTGACCACCCTCCATGGCAAGTGGAGGGGGGTAGAAAATTAGGAAGGGTCAAAATGAGAAATGCGTGATGAAGTGCAGGTCGGAAGAACCTCTGAGTTTCACCTATAGTCCTTTTCAGCCTGAAAAACCACCTCGTCTAGGCTCTAACTGCCCTTCAGTGTCTGGTTGCAACTGGGAGGCAGGAGCGGCACTGGAGCCTTTGCACAGTCTTTGGGGGGGAGCGGGGGTGTTTTTTTCTCTTAACAGATGACTAGTAGCTGACCTGATGTGTTTAAGCTGTGACAAAATGCTGCAGTGCTGGTGCTCTAGTCAGTGACTTTAAGGCTTGTTTTCAGCAGAGCATTTGAGGATGTGCTTATTGCTGTATGGGGCTTGTTTTGCAGCTCCCAAATATTTTGTTGAAACAAAGCTTATTTCTCAAAGCTTTTTCCAGGATGTTGTGGTTCCTGGCACCATGAGATAAAACCATCTGAGGAGTGAAGCAGACACTTTGGATGCATTTTTAGTGATGGATAATCTCGTATTACTCAGTTAAATTCGAGCAGAGGATATCTCATCTGCTTGACGGCAACCCTGCAGCATGAATGCTATCAGCAAGCAAATGCTGAGGCATCGCTGCAAGGTGCGCCCGACCTGTAATACTTAAATTGCTGCAGGTCTGGGTCCAGCCCTTAGTTTTGTGTTGCGCAGAGGTTTAGAAACAGCCTGGATTAATCTAATCATAATTTGAGTGTCCATTTCCCTTGCAGATCTCCCAGCTTCAACAAGGGCAATACGTGCTGGCGAGTCTGCGCTCCTTGGTCTCTCCATGGTGTAGGTTAAGGTTGGAGAAGGCATTTTGTTACCAAAAACTCTGAGTTATGCTGCTATGTTTTATCCAGAGTCTTTTGGAAGTTGCTGGGGTGCGGATGGGGAGCTCGGTTTGGTTTCTGATACCATTAATCATTCATTCCCCGATTTGGGAAAGTGTCAGAGCTTGTTCAATTGCATCGCAGTGCAGGAAAGCACGGTTTTGTCAGGTGGTTTGGATCATGAGACTCCTTGCCTTTCTATTTCGCCTAAATTGAAAAGGTTGCATCTTCTGCTCAAGCAGAAGCGCCTGCGTATAGGTTTCAGTATTTTAACATCACTCAATGTTTCTGTATACTGAGCTCTGAACTTGTCTTAAATCAGTGGGCCTCTGCTCATCATGGCTTTGTGCCTCAGTTTCCCCACTCAATAGGTGGCAGTAATAATAGCTGCTCCCAAAGCTAATCAGCAGGCCTCTTTGCGTATTATTCATGCTTAGCCTAATGCAATAACACGCTATTAAGCCTAGAGCAACAATACCTTGAGGTTGCGAATTTATGAAGGAGATGGTCGTATCAGGAGTACCTGAAGTTTTGCAACCCCTGTTGCTGCAGACGTCGGCATTTGAATATTATGAAAAGCTCTTTCATCAGCCTGTTCTTGATCTTAAGAAAATCCTTTTGGACGCCAGCGCCTCTGTTTCCCTACTTGTAAAAGAAATAAGAGCATTTGTTAGAGCAAAGGGTGTTGTGTGGGGAAGGAGGCTGTTGTTTTGTTACCATGCGGACTGCGGAGCCGGCCGTTTTGTGATGACAAAGCGAGGCAGCGGAGACCCTCACGGGCTTTTCCCGAGTTGCACTGGCACCGTGTTGGTCAGAGGAGTAAAAACATGTGTTTGTGTTTCTGCTCTGTAAACGGAGCGAATATGACTCACCAGAAACATGCCGGGCAGATGTTTGTGGTAATGAGGTGTCGTTTTTATACAGTTACTTTTCTGAATACAGCCACATTTTAAGGCTACTTTGCATGCCTGAGGAGCAGTTGGACTGAAATTGGGGAAAAGCTCTGAGACTGGAGTTGGTGGAGAGCAAAGCTTTCAAAAGGACCCGGTGGGTTGGGAGCCCCCACTTTCATTTCAGCACGGCTTTAGGGATTTGGGAGCTTATGCTGTGCTGGCAGTCAGTGGGGATAGATGACATACTCGGGTATTTTGAAAATGATACCTCTGGTGCAGTGTGATCTATTTATACAGGTAGAGTACTTACAGATAGAAGTTCTTTAATCTCCCAGACCTTATGCGCATACCTCACGATAATGCAGATGTATTAGATAAGTAAAAAAATAAAGAACCAAGCCCAACTGAAAAATAAAAATCAAATCGAGTAAAACCTCTTTAAGGAGTTCAGAGCACAAGTCCCAGGGGTACTTTTGACTATCTTGCCAATGCAATATATGTTTTATGGCCCTCTTAAAATGTGGGTAGCATAATTGAGGTCTGTACATGTTTGTATTAGGAGCAGGGCTAGTGAATTAACCCTCGCAGCAAGCTCTGGGCCACCTTTCCTCTTGGCCCTAGCATGTGTAAATGTCAGATTTCCCATGGCCTTTCAAGGTTTCCAAGAGCCGTCTGTAAATAAACACTCCTTCTCCAGGGCCCGTATTGGACCTTTTCAAAACCCCCGTGCCATGATATGGCCGTGGCTCTAGGAGATGACTTGGGAGAGCAGTCGTGACTCCTTCGCAGCCCCTGGTTTCCATGTTGTCCTGACTAAGTCTTGTTTGCAAGGGAAGAGGAAGGAGGTGATCTTCTAGAACATTATAAATGGGTTGAATCCCAATTTTTTTTGCATCCATTGTGACTTCGTATCTTCCACTTCAGTAGTTAGCTTTTGAGGGAGGAGCAAAAAGTCTGTTAATTGAAACATCAATGAAGCTGGGGTGAATCGTGCTCCACAGTGCGTCTGGCTGTTCCCTAAAGCATGAAGACTGAAAAACCATGTTGTTTTTCTCCCAGCTAGGACAATAATAATGCTGAAGTAATGCATTCATACCCAAGCTTTGGTAATTACAACTTCTGGGCTCTAGTCCTAATTTTAAAGTTTCTTATATGTTCTTACTTGCAGAAGTGGCTGCTGCTCTTTGGTGCATGGGCCCCTTAGTTGCCTTTCTCAAAACATTCAGAGCTGGTGCGTGAGGATGCCGATCATTACAACGCAAGCTGTCACCTCTGAAATGCAGGTGCTGAATCCAGGGGGGAAGTCAGGCCTCCTGCGACTTTCACTTTTAGCATCCAAACACCGAGGCCTCCAAGTGTGCAGGCTGGAAAAACACCCCTCTCTGCCTTGGCTTCTCCTGTAGAGAAAAGAGGAATCATACCTACCTCGTAGAAGAGTTGTGGTTGATAATGTTCGCAAAGTGCTTTTTAATCCCCTGCTGAAAGGTTCTGTGCGAGTGTGAGTTATAATTATTACGTAAATGTGTCTCATATTTTCCTGCACAAGCCTTCAGCTTGCCGCAGAGATGTTTTCGCAGCCTTTATGTGGATGCCATTCGGTTTGTAGCTTCCTGGCCTGTTGTAGGCAGCCGTAGTAAGGCACAGATTTCCAAAAGAGAGAATTAGAGTCTTTTCATCAGTTTTGAAAGCCAAACCAAACCCAAAACCACTTTCAGTAAATCTTTTAAAGAGGAAAATTGATTATACATCAACAGGGAAGGATGCAACTTCGTTAAGGATGGGTGGACGGCTCCGGTTGCTACATACAGGTGTCCACCTCCGGACCAGAGGTTTAGCCCACAGGTCGGTCGGGTCTCCTGGAGGGGCCACGGACAGCTGAGAAAACATGTGCTCTTCATCGCATCAGATCATCCGGCTAAAGTAAACCATGAGGTCATGCCGACATCACTGTGTCACCCTGCAATAATTAAGACCGCTGCTTGGTTACTTTGCAGCCCCCAGACCCAGCTTGCATACAGGTGTGTTGTTATTAAGCAGCTGGTATAACAAGTCCGTGCCAGTGCAAAGTATGAAACAGCTCAGGACCTGTCCAAAACTAACACAGCCGGGCCTTGAAATGGAGTCCAGGGGGTGCAGTTCTCCCTCCTGGAGATGAAAACAAATCGTAAAGGTTAAAAGGCAGGAATCGAGGTTGTTGCTTTCTGCAAACTTAGAGGAATCTCTGCGCCTCATCCCAGGAGAAAAGGAGTTAATAGGTAGCCAAGGCAAAGGTTTAAAAATAAAGCTCTTTGCATAGCTATTTGGTGATGTCTCTGTCACCTTGGCTGGTGTTTGCTGCTACAAATCCCAGTGTGTTCCCAGCAGGTTTTTAATGTTGGGTGTTCGCAGGTTTTTTTATGGCAGGGGAAAACAGGCTTTGGAAAAAGTGACTTTGGAGGCATTGGAGTCCAGGTAACGGGCCGAGTTGGGTCCTCGGTCACGTTGGCAGGGTCCCACTGGAATTAACAAGGTGGATTTGAAACTGGGAAGGCAGTTCACTGAGCCCAAGGTATGCTTTAAGTGATGTGTGTCCCAAGAAGTCCTCCTTCCCTTCTTGCATGAGGTTATTCCTCTTACTCTGTCTTATTGAGACACGTGGCCCTCACAGTAAAGGGTGCAGGTGATTTTTTTTTTTTTTTTTTTTCCCCGATCAGTTGGGATGTGCTGACTGATGGCTTGCAAGATCTGGCCTCAGAGAGTCACTGCTGGGAGCTCAGGTCCCAAGAAGAGCCCGTTGCTCTGAAATTGGAGTTTTTACTGAAATGAGCTGTTCCTGCGAGTATATTACTGAGCCGATAGCAATTACTGTGTGTTGAGCAGAGGGTATGGTTGCCAGTAAATGGGAAAGCCGATATTGAAACTCAATTTGTTAGCTTCATAGGTGCTGTGACTTTCATTAATACACGCATCCCTATTCCAGAAACGGATTTCACAGTGCCTGCTGTGGCAGAATTGCTTGTCTTTGCCAATTTGACAATACACTGGGTAACTGTCTTACAACAGCATGTTTTCTGATATGTAAAAAGCTCCAGCAAAGCCCCAAATATCTCACTTTCAAGGAAGCTTTCCTTTATGTTTAAGACACGTGGGCTAAAGGATTGCTGTGAATTTTTTTATGTTTTTCCATTTACTTAGAGCACATCTCTGAGACCCTGTTAGAAGATGCACTGGGGAGATGCGGGATTAGATAGGAAATGGGATTAGCCCCTTAGGATTTCAACAATGTGGCTTTGGTTTAATATAGAAGATTTTATTTAATATGCTTGTAGAAAAATGCAGTGTTGCATAGCTGAGATCTGACTTTCCCACCCTGTTTTCTTCACTGTCCCATCGCCTTGACTTTTTCCCACTAGAGCGAGCTATAAATACAGAGCAGGTGCAGCGAGCGCTCCACCATCACAGTCTGATCCGTGGGGAAGAGCTGGCTCTTTCAGCTCCCCCTCTTCAGAAGTCTGTGGGGTCCCTTTCCCTCTGTCCCAGTACAGACAGGGGAGGGGAGCAGGAGGAAAGCTCAGCCCCCAGTCCTCCTCTCCCTGCCCAACTGTGAGTCCTCTGGAGCAGCGCTGTCTTTCTGCTGTCTTCCCTGATAGGCAGGTGTCCAATTTTAAATCGGGACTTCTTGACTTTCTGGCTTCACTGCAGCACGGTCCTGCTCCCATCAGAGAGAAGATCTGGCTGGGGAGAGAGTCAGACCTGGCACAGGGTCTAATGCTCAATTAACACTGTCCTCACGTGTCCTGCTGTCTCTGACACTGTGTAAAGGAAGCAAAGATCTTGGCCTGCCTGTGCCAAAACTTTCAGAAAGGTTTTTCCGAGTTAACTGAAGGTGTTAATCCAAGTGGGAGAGTCGGACCACACCGGGAGGACTGCATAGACCCCAGGCTTCCCAAAGCAGATGAAGATTTGAACGTAACCCCGCGCAGGGGTTTGATACCATTAAGCTAATACAATCCAGGAGGATTCAGATGACTATTTCTTAGCGTCCTGTGTCAACAAGCCCTTATTAGATGTTGGGCAGGATCCTAGAAGCAGTTGAGACAAACATCTTCCATGTGGAGCAAGAAGGAGGGATCCAACAAGACAAGCCACTGGCCCCTCCAACATTAACAAGCCGCTGCTTTGCTGCAGGTCCCTTTAGTCCGCACTGCACTTGATAGCAAAGACGAGAACAAGCTGTTTTCTGCGATACTGTACCAAAGTGGCATACTCGGAGGCTGGATGTATACATCAGTTGAGTGAGGATGCTCTGCTGTAGCTGGTGGCATTTATAGTGGTACCAGCAGTAGGATTGCTGCTGTGCAGTGTAGTTGTCATTTATTTCTATCATAGAATCATAGAATCATAGAATCATTGGGTTGGAAAAGACCTCTAAGATCATCAAGTCCAACCATCAACTAACACCACCATGACTCCTAAACTAGACCCTGGAGCGCCACGTCTACACCTTTTTTGAACGCCTCCAGGGTAGACGACTCCACCACCTCTCTGGGCAGCCTGTTCCAATGCCTAACCACTCTTTCAGTAAAGAAATTCATATCCACGTAATATGTGTTTCTTTGCTGTCATGCCCCGCCTGGCCAGCAGGGAAGAGTATTTCATAATCCCCGACCATGATGTCACCTGGCTGCAGTGACATTACGAGGCACAGAGCAGCAAGAGTGAAAGCGGTGAGTGTTCCGGAACAGCAGGAAGGGACCAGGCTGTGCTAGGAGTTTTGTCAGCCCACTTCTGCTGTTGCAGCGCAGGCTTGGCTGCCAAAAAAGTGTCGCAACAGATGAGGAGAGGGAGATGCATATGCAGTCCCTGGAGACCAGGAACGGGGATTCTGGGGAAAAGCCCGGGGAATGGGAAACATCCTGCAGAATGGCTTTTGTTACACCCATGGATTGGATGCGGTTTCATATTTGGCAGGCTTTTGAGTGTGTACCTGGGATTAGAAGACCTAAATTCCTTTAAAACCCAGATTTGGGTTTGGAAGGGTCAGGACAGACACTGAGAATTTCCCAAGGCTGTTCAGATTATAGAATTTGGGTCAGGATTGCCAACTAAAAATTTTCTCCATTACAGAATGAATACTGGGCACATGGATACAAGTCAGGACATACTTTAGCCACATGCTTGATAATCACCTTGTTATGAGTGAAGAGGGTGAGACAAACAAGCCATGCAGGCCAGAACTGCAGTATCATCTAAGACAAGTAGTGGTGAAAGCTTTCCTCTGGTGAAAGCTGGAGGGGAAGATTTAGGCAGCCACAGCATGAAGGAAAGGGCAAGAAGGTTAATTCACATTATCCAGGGTTTCTGAATAACTGAGTGATCAGGGATGGGGACTGTACATCAATAGCGTGATATAGGCAACCCTGGAGGTAGAGGGATAAAGGTTACCTGACATCTCCAAGATCCAAGGTAGACGATAATTTGAGTCAATCCAAAAGCTTAACTGAGAGGGGACAGGAAGATGCAGCTTTTCAGGGGAAATATAAGGGTCTCTAAGTAGTGGTGCACTTTCTCAAAATGCTGGTTGAACCTCCTTCACTTGGTAAATGAGGTAAACGAGGAGCACGCAGCGCAGAAGTCATGCAAGAGCAGGGTAACCAGGAGGCTCGCTTCTCTTATGGATGCAGAAAAGTGCTGTGCTGCTTGGGAGCCCCTCCAGCCTTAAACAACTTGGACCCGTCTCCCTGACAGTTCCCCAAACAGGAGTGCCCCGAAACCACTACTGGAAGGACTAGCACTGTTTCCCATTTGCGGGGCCCTTGCCTCACCTTGGAGGAATGCATTTGCTTCATAACTGAGATAAACGGCCTGCTGTTTAAATGGAGTTTGTGTTGCAAACACCAAACTCTTGCTCGGGGACAAGAGTTTGGCATGCCTCCTGCTTTCCTGCTGCCTGCCGGGTGGGACGGTGCCTCGCCCCGCGGATTCGGGGTCTGCTCTGCTGAGGTTGGATTTATTATTGGTGACTGGCCTCTGCTGTTGACTTGATGATTTCTCCTCCGATCTCGGAGGATAACTCTCTCCTAGGCTGGTCTCAGAGGGAACTTGCATTCCTTTCTTATCTCCCACCAGCATGAGTTATGTGCTCAAAAATTAGTCCTTATTTATTAGCACAGCCCAGCCAAAAGCCATCTCCAGGATTTTCGGTTGCACGTGCAAAAATTCCACCTCCCTTTTCTTGCTCCCCTGGAGAGATTCATTAGGAATAACCTCACCTTTCAGGGAATCGGATGCTCCTTCAAGGATGTTGACTTCCAAGAGGTTTGGAGACAGTGTCCCAAAGAGGTGGTGTATTCAGCTCATCTGTTTTCGCTTAATGGAGTACTGGAAGAGCCCCTGGAGAGCTGTGAAATAAACACAAGGGCCCTTATTTCTCCCTTAAACTGTAAACTGAGGCAGCAAAGCTAGGATCCCAGGTACTCTGCACTTTTCCCCCTCCAGATTCAAAACAATCTGGAGAAATTTATAACCTGGTCCTGCTTACGGTGCTTCCTAAGATAAGGAGAGGAGCATGGAGCCTGACTGGAGCCCCACGGCAAAGCATCTGCCTCATCCCCGTCTGCCGGAGCGAGACGGACGTGAAACTAAAATAAAACTAATGGCAGACCCAGCTGGACAAGGACAATTTTGGCTTTGGTTGAAAGTCGGAGGAAGCCTCTGTGCTGCTGATGCACAGAGGTAAAGAATTACAAAGGCAATGGGAGGGATCGCAATCAGCAGGAAAAGCGCAGAAAGGCACTGAGGAGAATCGGATGTATCATGATATCAAATAGCCCGAGAGGAGACACGCAATATCAGCAGCTCCCAGAGACCAAGAAATCACTAGAAAGAGAAACATCAATGGGGAGGTAGTTACAGTGCAATTAATAAAACCTGACAAAGCCCCATTTGTTGCAGTGAGCCAGCAAAGCTCTGCTATTGCAGAGCTGCCGTCCAGGATCTGAAGTTATTGCAAAGCTGAAGCGGTCAGAAGATTAATCCCGGAGCAGGGATGCAGCAGGGCATCTCTTCCCCTTCTCATTTGGTCCTATGCTAGTGTAACCCCATCAGTTTGGGGGAAATTACTCCTGATTTGTGTATCCAACAGGAAGGAAGTGGTTTCTTGGGGCAGGATCAGACCCTGGCTTCAGCCTGATACAAGGTGTTTGCACTTGGAACCTACTAAGTCCCTGGTTATATTCCTTGCTGACAGTCCCCCAAAATACCTGCAAGTGCTTAGGGCTGGGTGGGTTTCCGTGCCCGTGCCTCCTCCTGCAATCAATGGAGACTTGTCCTGGATGTGTGGTGGGTAATATCAGGGTTTTCACTAGTGGGGTTCACTTTACCAGAGAGAAGAGAGAACCAAAGGCAGAGATGTTGACTGGTTTAAGAAAGCGAGCGATTGTGAAGGGGGGGCGGGGGGGGAACCCCAATCTCTGAGCTGCCAACAACTGTAAAACCCAGATTACTTGACCCGCGCTTCACAGACAAGACATTTTTGATTCCAGTGCAAAGAAATACGGGCAAGACATCAAGTTACAAGCCAGAAATATCATGTAACCGGTAATGGCCCTATATTGACATAGGAAGTGGGATGGTTTTGATAAAATAAGAGCCCACACAAATGACTTTCTGTGCATATAATTCACAAGGAAAGGCTTTGAGGAGTTTTTTGAAGGAATGTGGTTATTTTTCCCTGTGTTCTTTTTTCTTGTTCCATTATTAAACAGAAAAGGAGTTGAATGCAGGAGGAGCTTTGCCATCCCCTTTGGTCAGGGAGGCTGTGCATTGCCTGCACCCCATAGGTTTCTCCTAAAAACCATCTGGTAGGAGCCTGGGTGAGGTGTAATGGTGGAAATCGCTTCTCCCTGAAGCACTCGAAATAGGTCTGCACGTATGCTGCATTTTGGGCTGGTTATCAGACTTTGTCCTCTGCAGTAAGTGTTTGTCAGGACAAAAAAATGCAAGTGCCCTATTTCACTGCTGACAGATAAAACTATAACTGGATACAATTCTTAGGATGCTTTTGGTAATGTCTGCGTTTCAGGGGAGGCCAGGCTGGAAAATATGGAGATACCAGTGTGCATCTCCAGACTGTCTCTTCCCAGTTTGTATTTCAGGGTGCAAAGATAGATGGACATGCTTTGCTTTCTCTCATCTCTATTTGGTGATTGCTTAGGATTTCTTCAGTCCCAAACCCATGTCCCGTCAGGCTGCCAGCGTATTTTGCACCATGTGAGGAAACAGGGATCTAGCACTCGACGACCGTGGGCTTACACTGAACCCAGCAGTCCCATTTGTGGTGTATCTTGCTGCCAGTTTTCTTCACCCATTTTGAAATCAAATGGTTTGTGAAGACCTAAATTAATTGGGGGGTGGGGGTGGGGGTAAAATATCGTTAAACGTGATTAATCTCTTGCTGCTGCCAATCCCACAATCATTTCTGGAGTCTTATGGCTGGATTTGTAGACTGAATCCTTGAAATTTTTGCAGACCAGCATGATGCTAACAAGGTTGTTTGTGTTCAGTTTCCTTCGTTTGCTTTGTTGTTGTTGATTTTGGGCAGGAGGCTATTGAAGTAAGAAATATGGGGAAAAGGTAAACAGGTCTGTATGGGATTTGTGCTCCCTGGGTGTTTGGATGTGTGATGTTAGAAAGAAGTAAACTCTGAGTACCTTAATATCAAAGTTTACAAATACAAATAAAAGTCCTATACAGAAACTTAGTACATGATGAAAGATTCAAATATACACAAAGAGAGTGTTTATTTGAATGTGCTCTCGGTTCCTCTGTCCGTATTCGGCAGTGGCTGTTTCATTGTAGGAGGTCCAAAAAGTTAATTCACCAAAAGAAGTGCAGTTTTGGAAACAGCAGGGAAGGGACTGAGGCTATTCGTGGATCTGGTTTTCAGTTTCTTTATTCATTTTTTGAAAAAGTTTGTTTTGGCCTCAGCCAAACCAACCTTTTCCTGAGATCTTCATTTACCCAGCTCTGATGCACAACCATGTACCAAGCCAAGCTCAGTAAATTTCTCAGACTTCTATTTTTTTTCCAGGGCTGTTTTCTTCCCCTCAGACCTCCCGAAGCGCCATGGACAGGTTTCCCTGGGATTCTGCTGGGTTTGAAATGGCGTGTTGAACTCTCCTGAATCTGCTGGAAACACTTTCTCCTTGCTTAAACCTCTGCTGCGTGTAAATGCACAGGCCTTACAGATTATGCTGAGCTTTCACAGATGGACTAGGAAGAGCCAGTGCTGGAAGTTAAAGCCAGCGCAACTGGAGTTAGGGAATAGCTGTCTCGGCAGGGAGAGGCAGGTTATAAACTGCAGGAGAGTACGTGACGTGAGCTGGGGTAGTGCATCAAATCAGGTCTGCATGCTGAAGGATAATGAAAATTATCTTTTATAAAAGAAGATGCACTGGTAAGCATCTGGGTCTAAATGTCTTCATACAGGGCGTGTGTGGCATGCCATGTCATTGTTGTTAGCATTGGGCTGGGCTTCCAGTCCAAATCCCGTGGCAGCCATCAGGTGCCGAATGCACCTCACTCTAGGCTACTCCTGGGGGCATTGCCCGTGCCCTTTTCCTCCCCTGCCCGCAGCCCTCCCTCTCTGCACAGGTTACCTACTAACGATGAGTGTGTAATATTTCCCATTTCATTTGCTCTTGGCTGCCTCCAGCACACTGCCTTTCGTACCTATTTTAAAGGGCAGTCCCACAGCTGTAGGCTGCCCACGGCTAGGAAATTGCCAGGGCTGACATTACGCTCCCCGCTACCTTCCTGACAAGCGTGAGGCTTTTACTATTTTCCTTAGCTTGGTTCTTCCCCCCAAAGCTTTTCATGTCGCAAAAAGTGTCAGGATTTAAGACCAGCTCCTGCAGCTTCAAGAGGCGCCTCTGTTTTTCTTCCTTCAGCCCCATAGGCTATTTTGTCCTGCAGCGGTGGGGAGAGAAGGGGACCAAGGAGTGTGCATGTATGCGACATTATGAGAGACCTCTGGAGCAAAGCGACGGGAGCTATAGATCTATAGATTAAAGAGAGAGCAAGGGCCAAGTGCCAAAATGGTTGTGTCACTTGTAAGAGCCAGGGCCAGGAGCTGGGCTTAGCGGCACAAGTCTTTCCACTGCTGGTGACTCACTTGCTGACATTTTTGGCTGCCCTCCTGGGCTGGAAGGGGCCGAGGGAAAAGCAAAAGGGCTCCTCACTGTGTAAAGCTCACTGCCCTGGGCAAAGGGGCTGCAGGAGAGGGGCATCGCGGAGGGATGCCAGTTGGCGCCGTCTGCCCGGCAGGAAGGGTCTTGGTGGTCCAGCACTAGGACTTCTAGGTGCTGCGTTACTGATGGTAATAACTTCGGGCTGCGTCTAGGAAAAAGATGAAAGCTTAGTTTCTCATTCTCCATGAGAAACTGGGAATTGTTAGAAGCGGCATCTGCTAGGAAAAGGTAAAAAGATGTTTTAAAACACTTTACGCAGCTCATGAAATCTGAAAATTTTCCAGTAGTTTCCCTTTTAAGCGTTACAGATGTGTCTTTCCTATCTGGTTCTCAGGATGCCATATAGGACAATTCTTTCCTCTTTGTTTCTCCATTGCGGTTGCTGTTCTGTGTTTCAGAGGGATAATATTGAACATGGCATATAGGAATTGGCTCTTAACTCTCAGCACAGATTACGCTTGCGTATGCAGAAAGAGAAGCTGTTTTGGCTAGCCGTATTCCAGCAGAATGGATACAATACCATCTGAAAAGGTTAAATGCAGCTTGTCTGCGCAAAGAGGTTTTCAATGTTGTGCTCGTCGGCATGATGCCCGATATTGTACCTTCCCATCAGCAGGTGCCCTGTGCATCTTCTGCCTTTTGCACCTGCAGAGCATGGTTTTTAGAGGGTAATGAAATTGGAAGTATTTTCTGTCACGCTTCTAAAATTAGCTTAAAATCTGCACTTTGGTTTAGGCTTTTCAGATTTGGGAGTAAGGAGTTGAAAGAATCGGTACTATGCCTCTGTTTGTTTTGGTACAAAATACCAGATTTCTTATTTTTCAACAACAGGCGTGCTTTCAGGTTTGGTTTTGCTGAAGGGAAGGAATTTTCCCTTTCTAAAGTCTCTTTCCAATTTCTTTTCCACATAGAGGAAATGGGGAGAAAAGCACGAGGAAAAAACAATTTGGTGAAACTCGCGGCAGTGCTATTTCTGTAGGGGAGAAAAACCGCAGACTTCTGACCAAAGCGAAAATTCCCCTTTGGCAACCTCCCGTGCCGCAGCGGTGCCCACGCTCTCCAGGTGGCAGCTCCTTGTATCATCTCTCTGATCATTTCTTTGCCGACATCTGGTCCGCAGCCTCTGAAGTCAACAGAAGTCTTGCCATTAATTTCCAAGGCTTTCAGATAATGTTCTGTATGCATGCAAACTAACGTGAGCATTAAGTATGCTGTTAAATCTGCTTGGCTTTTTCCATCAAACGTGTCATTTAAATAACCTAATTAAATGAAGTCCTTTCATTTTAGATGATGTTTAGATGATGCATATAATTGCCCTGAGAGTGCAACCGTCCAGCTGGCAGAGGTTATAAAAGATGTAAAACATTTTAATAAAAACAAGACCCTCCTCTGGTTTGGACTCCATAGCTGGGATGGAAGGCCAGTGCATTTCACGTGGTTTAACAACAGACGCAGGCATCGTGGAGCTGTCAGGGATGCTCTGATGGCAGAAATCTTTCTGACGTCTTCTGTCTTGAATTTTGGCTTGTTGTACCACGTAAAGCTTGGACTCATGGGATGTTAGGGGGATTTATCTCTTTTGGTTGGCACCTCAGTGCAGGACAACCTGAGAAGGGATGGGTCCTGCTGCTTTTGCACCTCATGCTGAAGTGATGGGTGAGCCCTGGGGTCCTCCTTGCCCAACCATCTTGGAAAGAGCCTTTCCGGGATGCAGGAGATGGCCGGTTGTTTTCCTGCCCCTACCTTACAGATACAGCCTGCACTGAGGAGGACAGACGAGTGCTCTTCACCATGTCCTGCTGACTGTTGAATGGCTCTTGGCTCCTTCTTCCCTCCGTCCCCTCCAATGCATCCATCTGCAGAGCAGAGAGCTGTGAGGAGTGGCTCCCTCTGCAAGGCAGGAGTGTCTTTGGAAAGGGGCCAGCTCCATGTGTATAATATTTCCATTAACTCAGGGAGCGAAACTCTTGGGCTCGGGGCCCAGGCCGTGCTGGAGACGCAGTGTAGCTGGAGTAATGGTGCTCGTCTATCACCCTGATGTCAGCGAGCGGCCGGGAGGACAGCAGGACCCCAGCGTGGAGGCTCACACCTGCTTTGATAGTGGTGATGCCTTTGCATGGCGTGACGGCTCCTGGGACAGCATCACCTGGCCCTGAGCTTTTCCTGAGCTCATCGGGTAGCAGGGGGACGTGGGCTGTGCTAAGGATGCTCTGGGTAATGCTTGGTGCTGGCAGCTTCCTGGCATGGCCCCGCTGCTGCAGGACACCTGCTGCCATCCCCTGTGCTTCATCCCGCCTGGGGTTGGCAAGGCAGGGAGGTGACAGCAGCTGCCCGGCTCGGTCAAATTAGCTGGAGTTTCTTCTCCCGAGTGTGCGGAGAATACACATCTGGTCAGCAGGGACACACGTTTCCGGGACCCTCTTTTCTGCACTGTGAGTCTGTCCCGGTTGGAGCCAGAAATCCTTCGCCCTGGAGACTTGCTGTGCTGACACATCCGCTCTGGCCACAACAGAGCAAATTCTGGTGTTTTGGGGGTTTTTTTTGTTTTAATTCCACTCCAAGCCAGAAGATGCTTAGTGTTTCCCTTTTCCAAAGGGTTTGGGCCACGTCAGGTCCTGCGGGGACGGTGGCGTCGCGTCTTCTCTCCATCTGCAGCAAGAGACTTGGAGAGGGATGCAAGTGGGATGGGTCCCCTCGGCAGCTAAAACAAGTGAGATTCTACCCAGTTAACACCAATGAAGCATCCCTGCTTCCAGGGAGAAGCAATATCTCCCCAACCTGCGTAGGACTCCCCTTTCCTGCTCCATCTCAGGATCAGTAGTACTCACCAAGGACTGCTCCTTTTGTAGACCTTGACCTTGTCCATGCTCAGGCATTATTTGAACCCCGCAGTGCACAGACTGCAGGAAAATGATCCCAGCAGAAACCCCCTGTGCTGTCACTTCCACTTAGAGATGGTGGCGGTGACGTTGCCACGGTGGTGAGCAACAGGTTTTTGGCCGCACCGTGGTCTGGGGGACCTGGGTCTGGAAGAGGGACTGTTCTCTTTCCAGCAAAGCCCTCTGGAGCCCTCCGGGAAAGGACAGCCACGGTGATATTGATGCCCACCTCACTCCCCCCCTTCCTTTTTGCAGCCTGGGTTGTTTTATTTTTCCTTTTGCCCCCTCTCTCCTGCAGACAAAAGGACATTCTTGTACCAAAGTATTTTTTTCTGCATACTTGCAGCATGAGCAAAGCAGGAGGGGTGAGGGCAAGGAGGGGGAATTGAAAGGTTTGGGAAAAAATCTCACACAGGGCTTAGTTTACAAGGGACAGCTGAGTGTATAAACCCTGTCTCCAAAGAGGGTTGTTAGGAGCTTTTCTGGCAGCGTTTCCCCTCCTACCCCCAACCTCTGGCTAAGCTGCTTCAAGGGAAAACAGAACGGGAAAGGGGGGGGTGGGGGGGGTGTTTTTGAATGCTCCAAAAGTCAGACCTCAAAAAAAAAAAAAAAAAAAAAAAAAAAAACACCAACAAAAAAAACCTCCAAAAACCACTGACAGACACAGCAAGGCTCATTGAGCTGAGCAAATAAACCTGGACAAGTGGGCTGGGTGGCTCTGCGGAGGCGGGCGAAGTGGTGCAGATGGGGGTCGATGTCTTGTGCACCTGAGACATCGTTATTTGGTAGGGTAAATAGTCCCAAAGAGGGACAAACGTCTCCCTCGCAAAATAAGCTGGCGGCTAGCCATAAAACTCACAGTAACTCCCCATCCCAAACGGTTCTCCTGGCTTGGACCCATCCCCTTTGCCTCAGGACATGTGGTATTTCGGGCGCACAGAGCAGAGAGGTGGGGGCCAAGGTAAGATGCCATTCCCAGCAGATTGCTTGTAACCCCACCTCTCTCTTCGTCTTCGTGTACTTTTCTTATCTGCGGTGTGGCTAAGGATCTTGATATTTGAATAATTGAGATTATGCTACCAAAATCAGCAATCTCTGTGTTTTTATAGACATGGAATTATAAATTCAATTTCTGGGATGCGGGGAAGGCTTTTGCTTTCTGCAAGTCCTATTCATAAAATTCAGCGATGCCAGCTTGCCTTGCATTAATACCAGATTATTTCTTATCCTTGGTCTATGAGGAGCAAAAGGCCTGGTGTTTGCACAGGACTTTTCCCCTGATATTGATACTGTCTTTGGATCTCAGCGAGTCTGTCAACTGCTTAGGATAAAGTTCATTTTCAGGCCTGTAGTCCTAGTGTCTAATTAGGGGGCAATGCTGGGAAGCAGGGAGGGTGCAGCGGGGTTTGGACCCTCCCTGGATACTGCCCCGACCATCACCCATACTGAACGTCTTTGAAACTGTTATTAATATAGGGCAAAACCTGACTTTTGCCAGGTGTCACACTGTAATGTGTTTTCATCCTGTCCCAAAGCAACCGCTAATGCTGTCAAAACACGGTTTCTAAATCTGCATTTCATTTACATCTTGTGTCGGTGCATATACAGGTACGTGTGCATGCTACCTCAGCTGAGACACGAGTGCTTATTAGAAACATACTTGCTGTGAATTAACAGCCCCATACACATGTATCTCTCATTAAACGCTACGGGGTGGAGGTAGGGATTGTTGCCTCGGGCTCTCTCTGTGAGATCTCTCAGCACCGTATGCAATAAATATGTTTTTAATAAGCAGTCATTAATGACTGGACAATAACAGCTTTATTAAGCTTAAATTAAAGGCATGCTTGGGAACCTCAATCTGAGACGATATGGTGTAATGGAATATACTGGAATTCAACTTTTTTTTTTTTTAAAGACTTCTTGCAATCAAGTATTTGCAAGCCGTTGTGGGGAAAAAGGTGCATTCCCAAAAGGCCTGATCCTGCCCTGGCATCTTCCTGCATTTGAGCGGAGCTGTTTCAGGGGCACTTGAGCATCCCTTGGCAGAGGGATGCAGTGGAAACAGCCCCTGTTTCATGGTGAGGATAGTTGGTGCAGGGTAAGATGGAAAACTGGCAGAGATTGCTGCAATCTTGTCTAAGGCTTGCTTGCAACAGTAATTTGGGAGGAGGGAGAGGCTGCTTTAGCCCTGCTATCCTGCCCCCTGAGTGAAACAGAGCCTCTTCCCCTCTATTCCCCCTACAGCATCCGAAGGACGGAGGCTCCTTCTCTCCCGCCTCTAGCGATTGCAGCGTGTCGCAACGCGATGTTAGGTCCCGACCTTGCAGTCGTATCACCATGGGTGGGCATTGCACGCAGCCGGCCTTTTCTGCGCTGCTCTAATTCCTTGTGGGGGCTGCAGCTCCTTGAATAGTCAGATAAAGGCTTTGCTGCTGCTGCTGCTTAACCCCTGCCTACCAAAATCATGGGGGTGGCTCGCATGCCCAGAGCTGTGGGTGTCTTTGCGGGATTTGGCTGTGAGTCTGGGCTCGGGTACCTCTCGGTTGTCCTTGCATTTAGCAAGCGGTGAGTACGGAAAGCAAGCCAGGGACCACGCGTCGCTTTGGGACTCAGGCGAGCAGGCAGGAGTGAGGGATGCCAAAAAGGAATCCCACTCTTTATTAGATGATGATAAAACCATGGTAAAATAACAATAACACCTGGGCACAAATATCCGAAGTACATTAAGTGCAGGGGTTTGGCTGGAAAAAATCTCAGGACAACCTACAACACAATCCCAAGCCGTTGGAAAGCTATTACTGTAGCCTATCCCACTGCTGTCTTACCACCCCTACATCCTCCTGCCCGCCCGGTGACCGCTGAGCTCTGCAATTTGCTTTCTTAGATGGGTTAGTTTCCATTTTGCACTGCCTTCCTGGCACAGCTTGCTCTTGCAAACTGGCTTTCAAGCCTGTAACGATCAGCTTCAATCCTTCCCAGGAATATCCAACCCATAAATGCAGTGGGTTGCACCTTCCTGACTGTGCAGTGTTTTGGTCGTGTCTTTAAGGCTCTGTCTGCGTTGATGGAGCTGACTTTGGAGATGGTCTAATGCAGGTAAGCTCAGACCTCTCCTGTACCTGGATTATACCCGGTGTCCCTGCACCAAAGGGCAGTCAGTAAAAGGCATGACAGGATTGCTGGTCAGCCTGCTTTGAAAGACCTTAGGCTGACCTGGAAAAATGACTCGGCATTGGTATGAATCAGACCTTCCTCCAAGCCCAAAGCATGGGACTTGCATCAACTCTGTTCCCTTAAATCCACTTAACGTGTCCCTCTGACCTGGATTCCTTGAACTCCCTCTGCTCCTCTCCCACTGCCTTTTAATCCTCCCAGCCCCAGCTGCGTCCCTGGCCAGCCCTTACTGCCCTCTTCCAGCTTCCCTTACCATCTGGGCTGATCTGCCTGTGTCTTGTTGCTTTATTGACTCTCCAGCTATTTTTTTTTTTCAATTTACTTTCAAGAATTAACATCATTCTCAGTTCTCTCTACTTCTACTCTAAGTGGACAACTGCATCTCCAATGTTTTAAATACAGAACATTGTACTTAAGAATATAAGTCAGCCTGGCATGTGTTGCACACAGGCGTGTATGAGCAGAGGTCTGACTGATGTCTCTGCTAGCTCTGAGGACACTTTGAAATCAGTGAAATGATGCTGTCAGATGAGAATTGGGCTGTGAAGCTGCTGTGTCTGTGCCTTCTGACATCTCTGTCTTATACTGGACAAAATGAACCAGATTCCTCCCCGAATTCATCAGCTCCTTACCAGGGATGAACAGGATCCAGCAATAAGGATTTTGCTGCAGAGTTGTCTCCCTGAATATTCCACTTTACAGTGAAATAGGTTGTGTACGTTTTAGCACCAAGTATTGCTCTGAATTGGCTGGAAAATATAAGATGTTTCTGCAGAATATTTCAGTGTTCAATGGAAAAAAAAAAATCAGCTGTGACTTTCTTTTTGGGGAGGGCTTGAAAACAACAAAAAAGAAAACACGGGTTTTGGTTGAAGCTATTTGTATTGCTCTTTTGGGCTGGACTTTGAGGATATTCGTAGTGTTATAGCGAGGTGGAGTCTATTTGCATGAGTTCCCTTGCTTGAAACTGGGCTAAGTTTTGCTGCTGTAGTCTAAGATGTGTTGGGTCTGTATGTTTGCCTCCTCAGCACCAGCTAAAATGCGGATGTTTTCAGATCCTGCTGTAACCACCAACACCGCTTACCTCTGGTGGACTTTGACTTCTGCTTTCAAAGCAGGCACTTTGCTTCAAAGCGTATTCAACGAGCAAACCTCCCACCTCTGTATTTCACAAGGTAGTTACTCCAGACATGATAAATATTTGGCTGCAGCAGAAAAGCCCAAGTGTGGAATGGCATCCCTAAATAGCAAGCAGAACAGTTTGGCTAAGTAGACATGGTGTTAGACTCTGATCTCACTCCTCCTCTTCTGAGCCATCCAGAAAAGCAAGGGGATAACAAAGTAAATATTTTGTAAAAAAACATCCTGATGGTCCCCCCCCTTCTAATTGTGTTCTTGATCAATGAGAGTTTAGTGAGGCTCTGAAGTATCAGCTGGAGGCTTCGAAGAGATCAAAGCTGCCTGTGCAGGCTGATGTACAAATACAATAAAAGACCTTCTCCCTGCACTGAAGACGGAGAGGGTAAGAGAAAGGGGGTTTTACAGCCACTTTCTCGTTCCATTTTGCCGAGCCTGGAAATCTCATTTTGGTGTTAGGAGGTGACTAGGTCTGTGCAAAGGGTTGCTGCTGCCGCCCTGCTGACTGCTCGTCCAAGGGATGCCAGGGCAGGGCTGGCTTGTATGTCTCTGAGCAGAGATGCTCTGTGACGAAGTCCTGGAGTGTGAAAACACTCCCAGAATCTGTCTCTAGGTATCTTAGTAAGCCCAGGCGCCAAAATCCTGTGAAGGGAGGATAACTGGTTTGTGAGCGTGTCTTTTTGTGCACCCATGTGCATGCTTGTGTCTTTAGGGCCATGCTTAAAGTAGGAAGAGCTGCTCCAGCTTTCTGCATTTTGCTTGGGCTGTGCTAGCACAGCTGTAAACCGGACTTCGGGCCCAGCCCAGAAAGAGTAGGTTGTGTTCCAGGGTTTACTGGTAGAGTGGGGTTAACTTGAGTAAGGCTGAGCTATGTAAGTTACTAGCTAAGCCCTTGTCCTTCACACAATCACTTTCTCATGACAGCTTGCAAAGTGTTTTGCTTAGCATTAATCACTCCATTTCCTCCAGATCAAGAACTATTGCACAAGCCATTGGGTCAGCATGCGGGGCATGGGATATCAGGATCAAGGACTGTTTAAATATGAAATTAGCAGCCTCTTCCCCTGTAAACATGCAGAAATGCTTTGCAGAACCTGGACCTGGAGTGTAAAGATGTCTTTTGAGCAGAGGATGGAGATCGTAGACCTCAAAACAGTACAGAAAAAGAGACGATTTGGGGCTGGGCTGCAATTACCTACCTGTCTGTTCCCTCTTAGGGAAACATCTCCCCAGTGCAGAGCTGGAGTTTAAAGCTCTCATCAGAAGGGAACTCCCTAAAGCAAAACAACGTTGGGAATCCTGGTGGGACTCAAGCCTTTGGCTCCAGCGTGTCTAGGGACTGAAAAGCTGATGATTAGATAACTGTAAACCATCCTTATTTTACAGCTCATACTGGCTTTGATCAGAATGGGAATGAAGCACACCAGGCTCCTGGGGCAGAGAGGAGAAATGGTTTTGTGATTAAATGGAGACTCAGATTATTGCGGTTGAAGCACCCGACCCTGCCACAGGGTTTGCTTCTGGTCTTGGGCAAGTCTCTGGCTGCCTCAGTGCCTCAGTTTCCCCAGCACCATCTCTTAGCTGTGGTGTGTCGGTGCAAAGAGTAATTCAAAGAGCATCTTGGGTGCACCTTGCTCTGAATGGAGTCAGCGGGCAGCGGGTGCCTCTAGAGCTCCCGCAATTTCATCTAGATTTGGTGCCTGTGTCTGTAAGGGATTTAGAGAGCTCATAGCCTGCCGTCTCTTGGCTGATATCACCCAGGGCCACGGTGGTTTATGTTGCATGTTGTCAGACCTCCTTCGATGGAGGGCTGGGGCAGCTTAATGCCCCACAGGGGGTGGGGTGGTCCTTTCAGACCCCAGAGCTTTGGGAGAGGAAACCCAAGCCTGCTGCAGGAGGCTGGGTGGCCTGAGCCCTGCCGTTGGTGCCAGGACCTCCTAAAGCCTAATCCTGGCTCTGCTACTGACTCACTCTGTGACTATGTGTCTCAGTTTCCCCATCTGCAAACACTTACCCACCTCTCAGGGATGCCAGGTGGATTAAGGAGCTGATGGGTTCCTTACTGGTGAAATATGAAGGTTCTGCGCCTGCGGGTCCCTGCTCCAGCCCTCCTTCCCTAGCGCGGCTGTCCCTTTGCTCGTGCAAAGATGTCAGGCACTGCCACCCCACTCCTCCACAATTTCTCTTGTGCTGTTTTTCCTTTGGGTCAGGAGTTCAGTGAGAAGGAAAGACCTGAGTAGGTTAAGTATTTCTATCCTGTCTATATTGGGAATAAATTGCAGAGTTTGCTGCGTCCATGCGTGAGCAGCCGGTTTGTTTGCTGGGTGCTGGTCCGAGCTGCTTGCAGCCAGATCTGAAACACCCCTAACACCCTGTTGAGCACTGAAACATCAGCCCATCCGGGAGCCTGTGCACCCCAGCAAGGACAGGTTAAAAAACAACAAGCTGCAGCCACCTTGCCCGAAGGCCTTGGGACAGAGTAACCTGCAGTGAAAACATGGGAAACTGAGACCAAGAAGAGGGGAGTGCAAGGAAGGAGAAAGGGTTTTAAGTGTTTAATTGGTTTTTTTCTCAATACCCAAACCAGTGATCAGAATTTTTCTGCTGCTTGACTCTAAATTAAGTATGTGCCCATGATGCCCTTGCAGAAGCATTGACTGAAAGTGTTAGTCTCATCCTGCAGGTGCTTCTACTGCAGCAGACAGCCCAGAAATGGGCAAGATGGGACAAGCAGCAGGAAGGAGAAGGAAAAAAAAGAATGGAAGAGGAAAAATGGGATTTAACCACGTCTGATGAAGCTTGTCAGGGTGGGAGTGAAATCCCCAAGCGCTACACATGCAGCCCCAGCCCCATCCGAGCCTCTTTCATCTCTCCTGGTGCTGATGCCCTTATCGCCAGGAAAGATATTTTTGTTTCCTGCCTTGCTAAATACTTAGAAAGTCCATCTTTGTCTGAAGTGGTCTCCAGCTTGGGCTGCTGTGTTTTGCCTGGTTGCTAAGCTTGTCTCATGCATGGTTAATGCCTGATGAGATCATGGTGCCATTTAGCATTTCATGGATAATTCAGGATTATTCATTAACAAAATCAAGAACAAGCAGGTGTATTCATAGGCTGCCTTCATGGAAAGAAGAAAAACAACAACCTTGGGAAACGACATGAATTATTCAGGGGAGGCCAAAGTGCTGGTTGAGCTGAGGGAGCGTCAGGGGGTGGGGGAGATGGAAATTTGTTTTCAGAACAGCTGAATCTAAAGTTTTTTATGCCATTAACCCTGCAAATGTGGGGCGGTTAATCAGTCTTAGTGAAGATAGCCTCCTGTCCCGTAACAACAGAGTGCTAGGAAGAAGTATTTGGAGAAAGGCTGTGTGTTTATATTATATGATGGGATAGTCTATGTGAAAGGAAGGGAGTTGGAGAGCAGCACGGGGTCTGTTTGCGTCCACAGCATCTCTGTACGCGCAGAGGTCTCGTCCTTCCTCCTTTGCGAGGAACTGCACTGTTTTCTGTCTGATCTGTAGGCAGAAGATGTGGAATAAACCCAAGAAAGCTTTAAAGAGCTGCCTGTTTTGGGGGTAGATGTTGGTGTCAGCCTACATGGTCGTGGTGGCCCCTCTCCTTACCGCCTGCAAATAGCACAACTGCTAAAATGTTCTTCTGGGGCAGATTGCATCTGAACTGTCCTTGTAATGGGCTCCAGTGGTCTTGTAAACATGGCCATGCTCAAGGATTGCTTGCAGATCCGTGTCCAGGCCAGTGAAAACCATAGTCCCGTGTGTCTCTGGTCTTACGTAGATGCCTGAATGCAAAGTTGAGGTCCACGTGCTGCCTGCCTGGGAAAAATGTTCAGTTGTGATGCGTCCGGGGGAAAAAAGAAAAATGTTCCCTTTTGTTGGAAAAGAAATAAGGTATTAGTGACCAAAACTTCATCATTCTCTGCTCAAAACGGAATTTCTCAATTTTCAAGTTTTGGTCTTCTTATTTTCCAATAAAAGAATTCAAACACTTTCAAGGAAATCAGGTGCTTTCTGTGAGCTTTTTCCATTTAAATGAAAACACAATATTCCCTTGGAAAAATAATTTAACGTACATCCCTAGCAGGGATTTTTGTAGTTCAGCCTGAAGGGAGGAAGCTCCGTAGAAGAAACATGGAGCAAAGCAGAGCTTGGGGACTCCAGGACAGTGGGGTGTTGTCAGAGACTGTAATTGTAATTACAGCTCTTGCATTTAACACCTTCACTGGATGTCAGATCGCCCCAACATTGGGGTTTTTTTCTGCACCGTTCAGACCGGTGCATGTAAATCCCGGGGGCAAATCCTGGCCTGGTGAGCTGGAGGCTCTGCCGCGTGCAGCCTATGCGGCTTTGGGCTCGTTTGAAGAGGTGAGCTATTCCTGGGTCGTGAAATGGTAGCAGAGTCTCCCCAGAAATACTTTGCACTTGGGTGGGTGTACAGGGAATGGGAATGGACCAGAAAGGTCCGTTTTACACGCCGCAGCGTGGGTCTGCAGCTCTCCTGTGCAAGGGAGCATGGGCTGATCTCATCCTCCGCAGCTGCGCAGAGTTATTCGGAGATGACAAGGGTGCAAACTTGGGGTTTAAGTCTGGAAGCTGGAGATGCTTAGATTTTTAATGTTGTTAGGTGGACCCCTGTTGTTGTTTTCACCATTATTTTTTCCTTCATCGGAAGCAGAGACTTTGGAGTGAAAATGTTTCTGGGGCTTTTTTGGGATGGGGTTTTTTTTTTTGGTTTTTTGGGGGTTGTTTTTTTTTAGTGACAGGGACTAAGGTATGGCATTTGACAACGCACATGTAAGGACTCCCTATTTCTTCTTCTAATTTAGGCAATCGGAAGGTTTTATTTCAATCAGTGTCTTGAAAATCATCTGAGGGAGGAGAAAGTCTCCCTAAAGTGGAAGAACTTTTTGGGGCAACATGCAGGAAGGGAAGAGGGGGCAAGTATTAAGATCCTGCTAATGGCCGGACTGTCTCTCCTTTGGAAGAGAGATGCCAGCACTACCAGTGTTTTTCTTCCTGAACAATCCCATTCACCGTGTCCCACTTTGAAGTTTAAATAAACCTAAAAGCATATCTGCTGAAATGTTACCCCCATCGCTTTGTTCCACGGGGCTGGCTTGTGGTTCCCCAGGTCTTGCTGGAGAAATATGTACAGGAGGGGAGGTGGGGGGTGTCCTGTGTCTGTATTTTATCTCTGTGCCTCTATTTTACACCCAGTTTGTGCAGGGACAGATGCTGAAACAAATGCAAAGTAAGTGGAAGATCTTTCCCATACCTTTTCTTCTTCGCAAAGTATGTTTATGTGAACCCAGTGTATATGTGCTCTCATTAGAGTAAGGTTAACCTTTTTTTTTTTTTTTTGGACAAATAGTAAACTCACTAAAAAATGTGGAGAAATTACTCATAAATACCAGTCTAATTTGGCAAGTACGTTTTGGCCAGAAAGGGGTCATTTTTTTGATGTAGAAATGTTTTTCTTTGACATTTTTCAAAATAAACCCTTTTGACCCTTCTTTCTGTATAGGGGATTTTCAAAAATTGACCAAACTAAGAGAATAAAATGTTCCACTGAACTAAAAGAATAAACTACCGAATTAAAAGAATCAAAGTGAAACAGAATACTGTTTTAAGTCGGAGAAAATATTAAGTGGACCCAAAGCAGTTGTTTTGTTTATATTTGGCTTTTTTCTGAAAACTCTCCAAAGAGTCAGTTACTTTTGACCCAAACTGCAAGTTTCTTCTGCTTTGTTATTTTTTTTCCTTCCCCTGTTTTAACCACCGAGGCCACAAACCTCTTATGTTCAGCAAAAACGCTCTCCTCAAATTATAGGCATGAGCTCTGTGTTTGTTCTCTTATTTCTCCAGGGGAAGCCAGCTTGCTCACACCTATATGTTTTAGCTTCTTTTCTGGTCGGGCAAACCCACTCTGAGGGCAGTAATGGTTTAAAAAAAAAAAAAAAAATTAAAAAAATACCTCCTGGTTACAGGCGCTACCTTTAAGTTAGTGGAGCACTGGATATTTCTCAAATATTTTGGGGAAGAGCCCGAGATGGGTGGCTGCAGTAAGTACCCCCTTGCTTTATTTACCTCCCTGGCTCGCTGCTTGCTCCGGGGCTGTTTTGGAGGCTGCTGCGGTATTTCAGCCCCAAACCCCCGGGGTGTAATTTCGGGCGGGCTTCCTCTAGGCAGCAGCCCACCGAATTAGCACCCAGGCCCACCCAGCCCCACGCCTGTTTTAAATCATCCGCAACCCACGTAAGTGGGGGTGATGTCAGCCCCGCGGTGGCTGCCCATCCACCTTTTCAGCGTGGGGTCCACCCAAATTTCCTCTCTCGGCCTCCGCCGCTGCCAGTTCCCACACCCGGGGCTTGGATGCGAAGGACGAGCGATCGCCTCGCCTGCATCCAAATCACATGTAGCGAGGATGACCAAACCTCTGTCCCCAGCCCATCTGCTCTTCCCACACTTGCAAACTTTATGTGAAAACAGCTTAAAAACTGCCTTATAAACTCGAGCTAATGCTGTCATCTCATTAAACATCAAGCTCTCGTACAAGTGAATCCCAGACCAAACCCCCTCGTGGCATCTGCAGCTTTTTAGGCTGAGGTTAAAGCTTTTTCCCAAGCGCCCAGTGACTGCGAGAACCCGTCTGAAAAGCTTGGCTTAACTTAATTTTCAGGAAGTCTTAAATTCTGCCTTCTGTGAGGTTTCCCAGGTCAGGTATACAAAGTCTGACCTGTGTGAATAATGGTTTCTGTGGTTTACGGGCAGTTCCTAAAAGCTTAATAATTAAGAAAGTGCTTGTGGCTCAGTCCAAATAATTCTGTTGATTTTTCTCAGCTAGTAAAAAAATCTGAAGGGTTTCTTATCGAATCAAGACTTGCTTCAGTCTGTAGGGAATTTTTTTCCCCCATTTCTATTCTGATTCCTTCAACTAAATTTAAAAGGTGAAAATTTAGAAGCGGCAATCTACTTTGAATCAGAAAATCACAGGCGTGAGAGAAACCAAACCTGTGCCTAGGTCACCCGAAAAAGTCAAAAGGACTATTTTTACTCCCTCAAAATTGTTTCCTTTTGGAACAATTTGCAAAACCAGCGTGAACTCGCGGTGTGTTGTGCTATATGCGGATCTCTGAAAATGTTTCAGGAAAAAATGGCACACAGGTGTACCCAAGATGACAAGTCCAGCCTTCCTCCTGCCTTTATTTCTCCTTTTCAGTCTCTGAATATCAGCGATTTGCCTCCAGGATAGCCGGTGGGTGCAGCAAACCCCACGTGTGCTGGTGGAGGAGGGCTGTGAGCGGCGTGACACCTATTTCTTGGGTGATTTTTCTGGCCTTTCCTGTTTTGCTGGCTAAGCTGGCAGGAGAAGAGCATTCTGCTGTGGCTGGGAGCTGCTGGGAAGATGAAAACAAGGGAAACTTTTACTGGTGACTCGAGGCATCCAAAAAAAATCATTTGTGTAGTGATTTGGAGCCGGAGATGTGTTTAGTAACAGGCTTCTCAATAGTGCCATTCATCTGGGAGCCCAAAGCCCTTTGCAGAGGAGGGCTCCTCATTTCCCGGTGGGGAAGCAGAGGTGACACGGCTGAGGAGCAGCCCACGGCCACTGTTCCCTGGTCTCACCCACTGCTTTATCTCTGTCCTTTCCGCTCGGCTGCTGGAGCAGCCTGGATATGGGTAGACTGGGCCAGACCCTGCTTTGGTCTAAAGTATCCAAGCTCTGCCGAGGCATAATAATGGTTGCAAAAGCTATTATATACCAATATATTGTTGTTGTATACCAATAACAGCAATGATTATTAATTGTAACTGCTAAAACAAGGCAGGACTGTGACTTTTAGGTAGGCAAAGGGCATTGGGGAAGGAGGCGGCGAGCGCAAGCAAGAAAAAAAGCAGGAGACTCACGGCTTCGTGTTGCAGGGTAGAAAACTGGAGAGACCCTTAGGAAAGAGCTCCCTGCCCTGTACCTGTTTTCCTTTGAGTGCTGACAGCTCCCCCAGGGATTTAATGCCAAGGTGTTTGCAGAAACCTCGGCAAATCCCACCGAGGGTGCAGGATTTGGAGCCTTCGGTGGCTGCACGTCTGCAAGGTGTCCAGGGAGGGGGCAGAGGAGTCCCTGGGCCAGAAGTAAAGCAACGCAAGCTTAAACCTGGCCTGACTCTGTGAACCACAGAAAGCTTTACACCTCTCCAGACCTGCCTTTGTGGATTAAGCCCTTGAAGGCAGCATGATAGTAAAGCTGGGACTTGAACATGGGCTCCGTAGGACAATAGAGACCCAAGAATACTTTATTATTTGCACAAAGTGGGAAAGCTCAAACAGCCAGCTGGAGAGAGATCCTGCACAGAGCAGCCTCCAGGTCAGGTTATCTGCCTCGAATGTGCAAGGCAAACTCTTTTGAGTATTCAGATCCTTGGCTGGAGTCAGGCAGGGGGGAGAGCTAGACCAGGTATTTCCCACCCAACCTCCTTACTTGAGCAACTGCTTCATTTTAGCTGAATTTAGACTGTTGTGAATTAGCACTTCCTTGCGAGATTACCTAAAATAAGCATCCCAGCCAGCCTCACGTTAACCCTTGCTCAGAAGCACGTTGCATCGTCGAAGCAGGGATCCTGACCCTGCCCTAGGATGTGCCATCATCAATTTATAATTATCTGTCTCTTTACCGGACTAGAAAAGAGGGAGGTGACTTGGTAAAGCAACAGGTACCTTTGGCGCCGTTAAATGCTCGGCGCTGGATCAGAGCGGTGAAGTGTCTTCAGTGAACCGTGGGATCTTCCCCTAGATCCACTGGCTTCTGCAGCGAAACTAAAGCTGCACCTGGCAGGAATGAAGGAATTAATCTGGACTGAGTACACGTTAATCGGGAGATGGAAACAATTTGCTGTTCAAGCAGAGGGAGGGGGAAGACAGGATGAGAGGGATCCTAGGGGGGAAAAATACTATTTTCAAATAAAATTTTTCTGTTGGAAATGTCCAGACTGGATATTTCTCCTCTTGCAAAGGTTCTGGCATATTCTTTTCAAAGGAAGTCTGAAACCTTTTAAAGAGAAATATCAAAGGAAATGTTTTTTCTTTCACTGGCATTTTTCACAAAACCAAAATATATTTCTTGACAGACTATGAAGTGACCCAGATCCTCGATCCAAATGCAAACTGGCGTTTAGGAGAGCTTACCAACATATCAAAGAGCTCTAGGCCAGGCCTTTCCTTTCACTGCAGCTGCTGCCATTCCTGTCAAGAAAAGTGAAAACAGGGTGGGGGAAAATGCCTCCTTGTGCGTGTTTTTGGTGCGAATGCCTCAGAAGAGCTGTTCTGCAGCCCTCGTCCTGGGCGAATTTGCTAGCTGAAACGGCAGGGCTCATGCCGGTAAAGGTTTTGGCCGTGACTTGGGTGTTGTTTCTTTTAGGTGCCTTTGGAAAATTCTCTTTGAGGGTGTCGTAGAAGACAGAGTCCCAGCATGGTAACTGTGATCAGCAGTAAAACCTGAGAAAAGGTGAAGTTGGGGGAAGAAATGGGATTTTGTGGATTGGATGTGGCTTTTGTGAAGAGCTCTGCCTCGGTGTCTCCTGGGGCGAGTCCTTTCCCTCCCCCAGGCTTGAGTCTTTTTTCCCCAGGTTATCTGCAATAATCCTCCATCTAATAAGCTGAAGCAGTAGTGTGCACGAAAGCCTTGCTGATCCCCACGCAGAATGTCTTGCAGAAGTGGGAAAACGGGTTTGCTTCGTGCCGAGCCCCGGCAGGTTTGCATCGCACCGCTGGCAGCCTTTCCCCCATCCCAGGAAAATGTGGCAAGACGAGAGCAGGATGGGGAGGGACAAGTGAGGTGACACCAATATGTCCTAGTACTGCCAAATTGCTGGGGAGGTGACTGCAGCCCAGCCCGGAGCGGGAGGAGGGGGATATCTGCAGGAATGCCGCGTAGGAGGGGGATATGGAAGAGACCCATCCAGGCTGCCACGTGCCATCCTCATATATTGCTGCAGATTGGAAACATGTGCAGGGCAGGCAAGAAAGAAATGGGCAGCAACGTGACATTTGTTCATCTTTCATGAAAATTCATGAAAATACTGTGCTCTCAGACAATTTTTTCCTCTTAGCCCTTGGTTCCCCCCACCATTTGTTAGAGGGGTGATGTGACTTGTAAATAACGGGAGCATAGTATGTGGCTTTATTTTCTGAGTCACTCCAAATGCACCTGAAGCTGTAACTGGGAGAGTTTATGGCCAATGCTGAATGCAACAAAAATACAAAGCCCGGCATTTAGAACTGGGGGTTCTTCCAGGGAGCGCTGCAAGCATCTCCCTCGCGTTTTAGCTCCCCATCTGTAAATGAGGAAGACTGAGGTTTACATTTGTGCTCCTTGGTACAGAAATGGTTGCTTAATGTGTGCACTCATAGCACCTAGCAGCCTGCAAACCCCCTCTCAGCACGCCTGTAGAGAAACCATCAACATTAAAACATCCCTGTTATCTTACCAGGGGTTGACTTCTGCAGTGCTTTAAACTCGGCCACGTTTGTCCCGTTCCAGTTAAGCTGAGCTCCAAGCCGATGCCAAAGTACCTTTGCTGTGTGCCGCTTGTACGTTCGGCTGTGTCTGGCAGCGCAGGCAGGGATTAGGCAGAGGTTTTCTTGGCAAATCACAGAGACTGACATTTCAGAGTACCCATTTTTTTTATCTGCTTGTTATGTTTTTTTCCTCCTCACAACAATGAAGTTAGAAAGACCAGAAAATGGGTGTCCTTTTTAGGGGGGGAAAAAAGCCACTGTCAGGAATTTCTGTGAAGTCTCATTTGCTATAACTTGCCAAACCTTGTGCCTGATGTTTTTACCAAGTGCTTAAAGGGGAACTGGGCTTACTGAGCACTTTTTCCAGAAGCATGGAATCTCCTTTGTTTTACGTCTGTGTGTGTATATATATGTGTGTATGCACATGTATGGATATATATAGTTTTTATAGCATTGAGTGCGGCGCAGGACGTCAAACCCCATGTCATTTGTTTCCCCTCCTAATAACATATCTCTGGAGTCCCGATTGCTTGAGCTATTCCAAAAATGTAGTTGATGTCTGTGCTCTGGATGGGTGGAAAGCTTCTCCTGTCAATGGCCTTTCCAGCTCCTCCGTTGGGGCTGTAACATTACAGTAGCCATTAGCAGCTCATATCGAAGAGGGAGGCCCTGTAGCACTGGGACCATCTAAGCAAAGACCCAGTCCCTGTTCCCTGCAAGCATCCATGTGAAATAATTCTTGCAAGAGAGGAGGAGGAGATGGTCGGTGGTGTTCCCTAAACCCACGCCAGTTCACGAATAAAGCCTTGCCATTGATATGTGAGAATAATTCCTGGGACGTGTTTCCAAATTGCTTAAGAATCTAAGCCCTAAATGCCGTTAGGATTAAAGGCTCTTTGGCACTTGGGAAAATGTTACCCTTTGGGAGCTAAAAAGAGCCACGATTTTAGGCTGTGTCCTCAAGCCTTAGCAAAGGATTCCCTTCATAATCGTCCCAGCCAAACCCCGTCTGCTCTGTGCTGCAAAGGGTGTTGCAGTGCTCAGTCTGCCTGTTCGATTTGTCTGTATCTAAAGCTGTATCTCCCCAGCAATGAGATCCATTACGTGGGAATTAGCGTCCCAAGAGGAGTTCTGGTGCCAGAAAACAAATGTTTTTGGCTTTTCTGTGTTCATATTTTCAACAAAGGTCTGAAAAACTTGAAGGGGGGGGGAAATGTTAATCAAATTTTGCCATGGGAAGAAAACATAATTTTTCTGGATGCATCCAGACCTGCAGTTAGTCTTTCCCGGTTTTCCAAGGTGTTCAGGACCAGGATATAGTCAGGTCACTGACTATATATGGGACACTTTTGGTGCAAAACTTGATTACCGCAACTGCCTCGAGGCCGGTACTCAGGCTTTGGTTTAGGACAGCGGGTGCAGCTCACGCTTCCTGGGGAGCGCCCCTGGACATCATCCCCCCTGATGTCACCTCGGTGGAAGGACCAGGAGATGCGCCTACCCTGAAAACCTACCCGGGATACACCGAGACGTGACCGGCAGTCCGGGGAGCCTCTTTTCCCAGCCCCGCCAAGCTCTGATGCTAACAAGGAGGCTGCTTTTATCTCTGCGGGTATTAGCGCCGCTATAAACGTGATAACGCTGGAGTTCCCATAAAAATTCAAGAGGTGGGACTCCCATGAAACGGGCACTTCCCAGCGTCAGTGCCGCATATGGAAATAGTGCAGAGGCTGCGGTTTTGTAGCCGCCACAACTGCAATTTGAAGAGAGAAAGAGAGGTATTCCAACTATTTTGTCTTTAAAAGGAAATACTGAATAACTTATGGATAAGACATTAACCCGGGCCTAGACCACTCGTGGTCGTTAAAGAGCCCTCGGCAGTATTTGCGAGAGGGGAGGTGGGGGCGTGTTAGTCTTGGACCCCTGCCTAAATTCCAGTTTAAGGAAATGCATCCCAACTACCTAAAATTCCACCTGCATTTTAACTCGGTACTGGGTCTGTATTCCCAACCATCGATCAGTAGGTCTGAATAGTACCTCTGCCCTTCATCAGTGCTACCGGTGAGAAAATAGCTACTGCTTTAGTGATGCGGCTAATTCAGCTGGGAGTCTGGCATTCATCCCCTTTGGGGGAAGCAAAAGCCTCGCTTTTGGGGTGGGGTGCATGGTTTGGATCTCAAGCCTGTATCTTTAAAGGGAAAAGGCTTGTTCAGAGGTGGAACAGGTCTTGTGGTGGATGCTTAGTTATCAAAAAGACAGAGCGGGGATGGGGGGGGGGCGCGGGGAAGGACTAGCAGGGCTGGGGAGGATCCAGCATGTGTCTGGTCCAGCATCCCTATTCCAGTCATGCCCTGGGCTGGTTTCTAACGTAGAAGATGCTCTGCCCCTGGATCAGGCCTCCTCACCCTTATCTCTGCTAGTTAGAGACTGGCCTCACAGCCAGCGTTTCAATACCGTGTTTAATTACCGTTCCAGAGAAGTTGTTATCAATAACCGCTGTGAGGCCAACTCATCATTTTAATGGGATAAATATCCCATCCCCTCCTGCAGCACTGTCCTGCGTGGCGAAGCCGCTGCTGCATTCCAGCCCAAAGGTGGCCACGCTGCAGCTGTAGAAAAAGTGATCCCTGTAAAACAAGTTAAAAACAATCCTTCTGGATGAGAGGTGGTGATATTTGAAGACAGTTATTTTATCTTTCTTTGGCTTTAAAGATAACACGCTACCAGCATGTGAAAGGGCATCATTTTTCTTCTCTGGGAGTTATTTATGATCTTAATCCTGCTCCACCCTACACATTACAGTTTGTGAGGCTTCTCAGTGAAACTGTTATTGCTTTAAAAAGCAGATCAAATCACATCTTCCCACCCTTTTTTTTTTTTCCTCTTCTTCTTCTCTGCACCCCAGCACTGGCACATTTAATGGAAGAAATCAGCTTACCTTCGCAGCCATTTCCACAAATATGGCTCAGGTTCCAGAGCGTGCAGGGAATTGCAAATTTGAGAGGGGCTTTGTATTTAGATATAAATATTTTTCACACTTTAGCAAAGCATATTTCACCTTGTTTTTGTGAGTAATGATGTGTCGTCCTCCGCTATCCCAGTTTTGCATTTCAAAGTCACCCCCGAAGGAAGTTTCCCGGACGTCTCAGCAGCGGGTGGTAACGCTGCTGTCCCGGTTTTCCAAATGACAGTCTCGATGTGAGATGAGGTTATTTAATATCAGGTGGTGCAGTGATGGAGCAGCCGGGGAGTGGGTCTGGTTATGCCCCTGCCATGGGGGGTAGATTTTAACAGGCACATCCTTTGTTTGATGGGACAAATGCCAGAAGAGGAACTTTATTGAAAAAGATGGTGGTGGGACTGGAAGCAAGGGGTGATTTCTTGGCTCCGCTGAGACCTTTAGCAAAGCCTGCACTGCTTTGGAGAAAGCCAGAATTTCACTTTAATCTTTTCATAGCGTCCCAGGCATAGGACTCAGTGGCTGAGCCGAAAGAACGGCTCCCCAAGAGCCTCCAGCTCGACTCATGCTCAGCTGTAGTAGGATAGCAAAGGGGGTTTTATCTTTATCGCTCCATTGTGACGGCAGCACCTGAATCTATGTCCCTGGCCAGTCCATCCTACTTCTCACTTGCAGTAGAAAAATGGTGTTTCCCATCCTCCTCATACCCCTGCAGAAGGATATCTCCTGGGTACAAACTCATGAACTATTTTGCAACTGGGGCATCACCAGGTAGTGGGCAGTGCTTGCCCAGGCTTTCCCAAAACACCACTATTGCTGAATTACACCGGTCAAAGTGCTGTATGGCTGGGCAGAAAAGAAATAATGCTGCATGGACACAGCCCTGGTTGGGTAGACTCGGGGAGGGATGCCGTAAATGTCTGGAGGGAAGGCAGTTGTATCCATGACATGCACAAGTGGCCCTCTTCACCCAGCTTTTTTCCTTGTTTTGGAGCCCTCCTGTTATTTGTAATAAGTTGTTCGTGCTTTAATCAATCAGGCACATGCCGCAGGAATCCTGCCGGTCGAGGGGACCGATGAAGCGATTGACTCCAGATGGGAAATGTCTGAGTAAGGAGAACTCCGATAGCCACAGTTCACAACAAAGCTCATAGGGAAGCAGAGACTGGTGCCGAGGTGGAGGGGGGAGAATTGGTCTTTTCATCGTGTCCTTTTGCAGCCAAGACATCGCGGGGAGTTCATGAGACCCAGTGTTTTTAATTGCTTGCAGGTCGGGCAGGTCCCTTAGGGTATGGGGTTGGAGAGGAAAAAAAATGCTGATAATGCAGATGAAAATTCCATTATCGGGATTCATTCAGCACAAGGCTAAGGGGGAATAACTGGTGAGAGAGTGGGTGCTGCAGCAAAGAGGGGTTGCACGGGCAGGTGGTGATGGCTGCAGCAGCCTACAGGAGATCTATATGCATGTCCCTGTGCTCCTGCATTACTGCAGGACAGGCTTATCCCGGCCGGCTGTGCTGCCCTTCCAAGGGGACCGTGGGCTGCAAAGGGTGACCCTGCGCAGAGCAGCAAGGACTCGGAGCAGGATTTAAAGATGATATGAGAATGGGATGGCTAGCGATACGGCATAGATACTCTGCTTTAAAGTCCTGGTGTACTTCATGCTTATTTTTCGTGCAAGCCCTGAGATGCAGGAACTTTTCAAAGACCAAGCGTAGCGCAGATGGGGCACCGATGGATGGCGTCTGCGAGAGCTCAGCTGAGTAGAGTCCAGCTGGTCCAGGCTAGACTGAAAGCATGCTTAATTCTAAAGTAGAATTCACAAATGAACCTGGGGTCCTGGAAGACAGAGGAACAAGCCAGTTTGTGCATGCAAGAGGGAAGATCCTTTTGGGCAACGTGTGTGTTTTGGTGAGTCTGCGTGTGCTGAGCATCCTCCCTTGGGATGAGAGAGCAGGAACGTCTGGGGATAGATGCCCGTGAGAGGATGGTTATTTATGTTCACGTGGGAACTGGAGGTGGCACATTTAGGAGCAGGTTGGGGTGTGAGTGTGTCTGGTAGAAGCTGACGTTGCTTTAAGACTAGAATAGGTTTACATTTTCCACCTTCCAGGCAATCACCGAGGAAAGAGATTGTCTCATTTTTTCATGTACATATATCTCGTCTCTGAGTTGCCAGGGCAACGCTGTATATGTTTGCAGGCTGGAAGGATCTGTGGATGGAAAATGAAGCCAGGGAGTGGACTGAGGAGAGAAGTCCAGCAGGAATTTTCCTCTGGTCTTTTGCGGCCGATTGGTTAGCACTAATTTAAGCTGGTCTCCCGGGATTAGTCATCAAATCTGAGATTTTCATTTTTATTATTTTAAATCAACCGCACTTGCTCTTGGGAGGCCGTTTTTCATGTTAGAAATTAACCTCGCAGAGATTTAGCCGGTGGGGGCTGTAGGATGGGAGCCAGCAGGCAGGGTAATACCATAGAAACATAAACAAGGTACAACATCTCGCTCTACCGGCTGGTGGAAAGCTGAGCCCCCGGGGAGCAGCGGCTCTGCGGCGGTGCAGCCCGCTGCTTCAAGCTTGACGGGAGGCACCGGCATACCTGGCTTTTCTCCATGGCCACTCAGTGCATGATTGTGGCTCGTACATTGCTCCAGGGCTTGATTTGTTTGTTTGGTTTGTTTTTTTTTTTTTTAGGATGCTTCTGGTGCAGGGAGAAGCCACCGCAAGGGTGTGCCTGGACAAATACTGTGCCTAGAGCCAAGGAAGCTCCTGGTTGCAAGCGATTGCCCAGAGTGTCCTGTGGCACTGGTGAAGGTTTTTATAAATTTCTTTTCCTCCCAGGTCTGGGGTTATCATTCCCTGCAAGCATGAGCTTCTGCGGGATCTTGCTGCCTCTGTACCGTGGCCTCGAGTTTGCTCTCAGCGGTGTGCGAGCACGTGAAGATAGATGGAGACTGCCCCAAAGTTGCAGCATCCCTCGGGCCGGGGAAAGGAGTGAGCCCTGGGGGAGGTGGAAGTGACTTTTGTGAATGCCTCAAAGAGCTGAAGGAGGGCATTAACGTGAATAATGAGTATCTCTAAGCTGAGACACATCCTGCTGCTCAGAAAGTTCATGGGAGATTTCCATCTGCTCTGGAGAGGTTTTTGGGGATAGCGTCTCTTAAGTTCTTACTGATTTTAAGGCTTATTTATTATTAAGGTATCTTACAGCCTGTATTGCCCTGGTGCTAACAGACCTGGAGCCTGTGCATGCCATAACCGTGCAGGCACTTTCCTCCCACCCATCCTTCCCACAGCCACTTCCCCAAACCCATCCGGCACCTTTCCCCCTCCAACTAGCTGCCTGCACGATGAAAAGGCCCCTGCAGCTCTCCGAAGCATTTTGGGGGTTTCTTCGAGAACAATGACCTTCTCTCTACCTCTTCGCTCCGCAACCCTGCCTGTAAAAGGCAATTTGTGCTGAAACTTCAAAACGCTTGGCAAAAGGCTGGTATTTCTGCCGGGCGGCTTCCCCCAGCTTTTCTGATCTCAAGCAAGTAAATAAGGTAGGAACTTCACAAGGACAGGGAGAGCGGCGGAGGTGATGGTGCCATTCCTGTTGGAAAGCTGGTATTCCCCACCTCTGCTAAATGAGGTTCAGAGAGGCCATCTGGTACGTGTATTTCTAATCTCATAATTTTATTTCACTGGATCGGGGTTTTTTTTTTCGTACTTTCTTTTTGTCAGTCATTTGGGAACAGACTTATAAATAGATGAACTGTCCGACGTGCCAGGAATTGGTGTTCAGAAATCCTCCCCGTAAGAAATATAAGATTTGATAAGAAGTGTGTGGAAGGAATTGCTGATGCGGAAGTCACCCTGGGGTATTTCTCCAACCTCCTCCTGTCTCCCCTCCAGTCTCTGAGCCCTTCCATGCGGGTGGCACTTTGCTTTGGGGCAGTTGCGTAGGGACGTGGAGGGGTGACATCCATCCATACGTGGGGAGAGCTGCCTTAGCTGGGTGCGCATGTGTCTTGGAGCAGCATGTGGAGGGTGGTTACAGCCGGAGCATTTTCAGCTGTTGGGAAAAAGGCTGTAAAATACGATTCCCACCATAAGCAGCCCTCTGGGTTCGGAGTACATCAAATTGGGTATTTTGCCTCTGGCAGAAACCAAAACCTGATGCGCCAGAGGATGGTAAAGCCCTCGACTAATCCCTGTAATTGTTTAATACCACAGCCAGCAAGGAAATGTTTTCTGATCCCGTTAATCTTTGCTGTGAAAGAAGAGCTTTTGTAACTGTATCCGTAGCTAGCAAATTCCCCTGTTATTCCCATAGTCTAAATACCAGCCTTTCTCTAGCCGTCGCCCCGCGCAGAGCCTGCGATGGCACCTTTGGCAGCTTAACAGGAGAGAAGGAAAGGTGCTGGCTGCAGCCTTTAAGTCCCGTCCTGTGTGTTGTGTGTCCCCCCCCCCAAAAAAAAAAAAAGGTGAAGCATAAGGCCAGCCAAGGTCCAGCTCGGCAAGAGGTGGGAGCGGGATGACGGTGGGCATGCGGCAGGGCAAGGCGAAGGGGGCTGCACCCTGAATCAGGGGATGCTACAGGTTGCTGCCTGGCTCCCCACCAGGGTTTTTAGCCCCTCCGATATCCTAAGCACCACATTTCATGCAAAAGGGAAGAGAGGAAAAGCTCGGAGGGAGGGAGAGAGGGTGTTTCTGGTATTGAGCAGCAGTGCAGTGCTATTTCTCTCGGCAGCTGACAGTGTAAATGCATTTCCTGGCAGGCAGCTCGCTCTGTATTAAAATTCATGATGAAGATTATTAAAGTGTGTTTATGAAAAGCCTGCGAGTGCTTCTTGGACTCCAACCTGCCTTTTCAAAATGAGATGTTTGGGTGCAGGCTGAGCGCTCGTGGGTTATTAAAAACAGCCTATCCAAACCCACCCGCTCCATTGGCAAAGTGTGATATCTGTAGCAACCTGGATGGCCTGAGCCCCCTCCAGCTGGGGAACCGGTGTGGGGTGACTGCAGCCAGTGCAACCCCTAGCTGTTCCCCAAAACCTTGCTGGAAATATATTTGAGCGTGTTGCATGATTTGAGGAAAAGCTCGCGTCCCCCTGACCCGGGCTGGGGGCTGGAGCGAGGTGCAGAGGGATGATTAGAAGCTGCGGTGCTCTGTTGAAGCTCTGCTCTCAGCCCCGACGGGGGCTATGACGAGGACTTGGGGATGTCTGCAGCGACCAGCCCTCCGTTTGGGCCGGCAAAGCTTTAGGGAGACATTTCTCCGCTGGACGCGGAGCCCTTGACTGTCACACACAGACAAACGTCCCACCGGCGATGCCACCTCCTCTGCTGACACCGAGAGGTCCCTGTCACCCACAGCCAGGTAACCACCAGCACGTCCTCATGACCCAGCTACCGGACACCCCTTGCACACACACGTGTGCACAAATACACCCCCAGCTGCACGCACACCTTGCACACGCTTGCACAGCCCTGTAGCACATGCCTCCTGCCAGACACACCACGTGCACCTCGGGCAGCAGCCTGGGCCTGGGACCTGATTCCCTTTTTCTGTATGCTCTTCCCTTTCCAGCTTGAGGTAAGATTTTTTTAATGTGGGAGACCAGGTTGTATATCTAAATATATGTCCTTAAAAAAAAAAAAGTTTCCAAGAACAATGGTGGAAGCAGCCCAAAAATGTGCTAAGAAGGACGAATGCATTAGGATTGGAGTCCAAGCAAAATATCAGAAGGGTGAATCAGAAAGAAGGGAAGGAAGGGGGAAAAAAACCCCCATAAACGTATGGAGTTTTTAAAAAGCTATTTTTTCCTTTTAATGTTAATGGCAGCTTTTCAATTTGAGCTTTGAGTGCTGGAGAAATGTGTCAACTGCTCCTGCCCCGAGCCATACTTTGGGGGGATGCAAAAGCATTGTTGCGATGATACATTCAAGCTGGTTTCAATCCAGCCCCATTTAGCCATTGCAAAGATGTCTTTGCTGTTATTGTTATTAATTGGGTTCATTAATTTATGTTCTGTGCTTTCTTACAGCTTCCTCGTCCCTATGCAGCATGAGAATTATGGTGCTAATTAGCGACCGCACCTCTGGTTTAGACCCTGCGCCTCTGCTTTCAGCCCTAGCTCACCAGTCACTCTCCGTTGCGCTGTGGCAAGCCTGTTAGAAATAAACTGTTGGGAGTGTTTTACAGTAGTTTCTTGAAGGGGAAAAAGCTGAGCTGCTTTGCAAATCTTCCCTCTGTAGGAAAATGGGAGGTGCACTAATGGGTGCTGCGTAGGGAAGGAGTTGGTTGAGCAGGTTAGCAGCCCAGCAGGAAAAAGTACGTGGGTGATGCTGAAGTTGTAAGTAGCATTATCTGGAGGAGGGACAGCCCTGGGTCCTCTGGAAACGGCATCCATGCGTTACACTGGTTTTAGGCTGGTTTGTTATATCTGGTTATAGCGTCCGGTGGTTGCTGCACTCTTGAGTGTCGCTGTATGTGTCCTGGCAGATCTCTCTCCCCTAATTCAGTAGTGTGCTTTGGGCAGGCTAAACCCAAGTTGTCCTCTGCTTACCTCTCCGGTCCCATCCTTTATTTGTTGTTTGATCTGTCCCTTTGCTTTCTCTGAGCTAATTGCAGCTCAGACCCCGTTCCCTTGTCATCAGAGGTTCCAGCTAAAAGAGGGCTGATTGCAGAGGGTAGATGGAGACGCCATAAAAAAGAAAGTAATAAAATCTTGGTTTTGATTGCATGAAAAGGGAAGAAAATCTGTTTTCTAGGCCAATCAGGACGGCGTGGGGGTTGCAGTTGGAGGCGGGAGGAGAAAGGGGGAGATCAAGCCCAAATTAATACTTACTCCTGGTGACTGCAACATCCGTCAGGGCTAAAGACAATCTGTGTCTCATTAATCATCTGATATAAACAGAGGGAGGCTCACTGGAACAGAGCGGTGTCACTGGATGAATGGCCTGGAGTTGGAAAATAAACATTTCAAACTCTGCCTTGGCGTTTATTTTTGCTAAATGCCTTCGCTGCGCCTGGGCGTTTTGCTAGCAGCGGGGTACCGCTGCCCCAAATCCATCCCCAGGAGCATGGCTGGAGTGTGAGCTTGTGATGCCAGGCGAGAAACGCACCAAATAGAAATGCAAGAAAAATTTTGGAGCAGCCACAGTAGTAGTCTGTCCTGGGTGCTTTTGTGCTTGGAGCTAAAGGGTTTCTCCTGCCCTGGGGGGCTGTGGAGGGGTTTCTTTCTTGGCAGCCCTTGCTTTTTAACAGGTGGGAAATGCAGCAGCGAGGCAGCGTGGTTGAGCTTGCAGGCAGGATGCCTCTCCTCACCTTGGTCCCACAAACCTGTGGTCAGCAGTGATCCAGGGAGGCGGCACTTGCGGATATAATTGGTGTGTCTCCATCAAGTGCTCTCCGTGTTCACGCACCACTGGATTTCCACAAACAGCAGTTGTTTTTTCTACAAACCTCTTATGCCTGTTGGTTGTTCCCCCCCCACCTTCCCCTCTACAAAAACCCACCAGGTGCAGTCTGGAATCCACGCTCACCCAAATATGCCTCTAATTCTGATTTATTAAGATGGTTATTGTATAGATGATTAGAAACATATTCTGGGAGATTTAATGGCCTCAGAACAGACATGTAGCCATTACAGAGCTGTTAATCCTTTATAAATATGTTTTTAATCATGCCAGTATTTAACATACGATAACTGTCCTATTAAATGTAATGTATTGCTGGCAGCCTTCTTATAAAGAATTGCAAGCTATTTTTTTTTTTCCTACAGGCTCATTAACTTCTGCTGCTCAGGAGATATTAACAAAACCACAAGTGGATGGCTCAGCTCAAATATCCAACCCTTCCATGTCCCACGAGGATCCTGGCTGGTGCTTACACTTGCTGTACGAGGACCTTCACCAGGAGAGGCGTTTGCTGAGACCCTAGCAGGTGAACGGCTTTTGCTCTGCTCTGGCTGTGGACTTGCTCCCTGTTTATTTTTAGTATTCCTCAGTGCATCTTGTTCCACCTCTGCTATGCTATCTGTTCAGGTTGTAAGAGCAGCAAAACAACATGTATAAAGCTATGTTAGTGCTTACAACTTCACTAGCTGGGTGAGCTCTGCTAAAATAAACCTGTTATCTCTTATTCTGGTGCGTGCATGCAGCGTGGCAGCAACAGCAGTATTTCCATCTGCAGATCGGGAGCTTTGCAGAAGCACACAAAACGCATGCACGCATACTACTGCATACGCAGCATAGCTCATAGCACGGTGCATACCCCCTCCCGTGTATCTGCTCTGACATCAGGAATAGTAAATTCCATTAGCAATGACATTTGGGGCCTTATGTTTCTGGGGGTGAGAAGAAAACAAGCACCCTCCAGCTACGCTCGGTTGGAAAATAAATGACATAACCTGGGCTGGCTTCTCATGTGCCTTCTGACTTGACGTGCTATCCAGCTTGGTTCCCATCCAGCTGACCAGCTATTCCTGAGGATGGGCTGGTTACAGGAGGAAGCAGGTTGAGAAGGGGAAAAATTTCCACTGAATTAAATTATTTTAGCTGGAAAAATAAACCCTCGCCACAGCTTGAAGCAAATGCCTGCGTGGTGCCTCCCCTGCTTAGAGTGAGATGCTGCCATGCAGCAGGAGGACTCGCTCCCATCCAAACTGTTCCATGCCGAGCCAAGGAGAGGCAGATGTGTATGAGAACCCTCTCGCTCCCCCGACATCCCCTCGGCACTGTCCCCCAACGTGCCACTCATGCGACGTGTCCCTCAGCGCTGAATAACCAAAGCTTCGTGGGGAGGCGGCAAACAGCCCTTTGCCTTTTGGAGTGCCAGCACCCTGGCATGAAGCCATCGCTCCGGTACCGCTGGGTACGGGCCAAGGCCTGGGGCAGCCCTGTCTGAGCCCCTTTTGCAGCTTTTTTGTCTCTGGGTCTCTAAACTAATGCTTTTTTTTTGTCCCTGACACCACACTGCCCTGGTACCCCTGGCCCCCTTGGCTGAAGGGGAGCCGTCGGGGCAGGACAAGGGGCTATTCTTTGCTGAGAACAGTGGGCGATCTCATAACGGGGTGGCTGGCCCTCGGCCATCGCCCACCACCGCCCTCCACACCTAGGTCACGTCTGGGTATTGGCATTTATCGGGACCGGGCTGCATCGGGCACCATGAGGGAATTGCGCACAGAGGGAGGATGGGGAGACAGGGTCAGTGCTCGGGGATCTCAGGCAGCAGCCGGGGAGATGGCCTCTGTGTCTGCAGAGGGCTCAGCACTTGAGCGCAGCTGGTGTCAGATATGGAGTTTTTAACACTTTTTCCTAAAACTGGTTCATTTGCAAGTTTCTGTGGGGGGAAGGGGCGTGGGTGCTCTGGGCTGGTGGCTTGTTGCTGAGAGTGCAAATGAAACATCCCACTGGACCCTTCTCCAGCAGTGCTGCAAACCCAGAAACAGCCAGAGCAGCAAGGGTTAAAGGACGGAGTTACTTCCAGCTCCCTTTGCAGTGTCTCCCTCGCACCCCACCATGCCTCAGTGGTGGCCGGGAGCCCCACAGCCCCATGTGCTGGTGCTTGGAGCGGGCGCTGTTTGTTTTGGAAGGAAGCAGGCTTTGTCTGCGGAGCCGCCGGCCAGTTTTCCGCAGCCCACCTTATAAACTTTCCCAGCCTCGGCGCTCGTCGCACCCAGCAGCTACCTGGGCTGCCGGCATGGCCAAATATTTTCGTCGCCAGGTGCTATTTCCGTGCCTGACCTCCCCACGGCAGCAGATGTCGGTGTGTGGGTGGGATGCCTGCATGGCTGGAGAGACCTGCCACCCCCTTCCCGTCTCCCCACAATCCCATCCAACGTGCCTGTTTCCACCGCAGCCCTGGCTCTCCCTTTCTGTGAGATGTTTCCCCCCATCGCTTCATGCATCTTCTGCAAGATCGTGGGCTCTGTCTGAAATGCTCCACAGTGGTCACGGCACGGAGTGTGAGGGGTACCAGGAGCCTGAGGAGGATGCGGGCGGCTGCAGGAGCGAGCGAGGATGCCCAAGAGTTGCTATGGGCAATGCGGAAAGAAAAGGGGGAGGAAAAAAAAAAAATCAGGGCTTTGACTAAGCCCAGGCAAGGTTGGTGGCTCTGTCCATTGATGCAGACCTTTTCCTCTGTGAAATGCTATCTTTACTTTTAAAAAATGAAACCTGCGTTTTGCGTGGCTAAAATCCCAGAAGCAACAAGGTCTGGGGGAAGGGGGAAGCTGAGTGAAGCAGGGCTGTGCTGGTAGCTCCAGCCTTGGGGAGGGGTTAGTGACCCCCCAGTTGGCTGGGGCTATCAAAGACTGCGTTGGGCTAGTGCTGGGTTCTGCTGGCGGGGAGAGGGTGAGACTGTCTGTGGGAGGACCTGGGTCAGGGCTAGGAGGCAACGTGCAGGAAGGGGCGAGAGCAGCTGATGGGCAGCGTTAGCAAACCTCTGGGGGGGGTTTATTCTTCTTTCTTGTTAGAAAAATCTCATCTGGGGAGGTTTTCCTACAAGCCTTCCTCTGCGTTGCAGGAAGGCCAAGCAGAAACTTCCCCGAGGGTGGCCGAATTTCCGTAGCTGCTTTCTGGGAGACTTTTCCCCCATCTCTTCGAAACTCTTCTCCCTGTCCGAGCAGCTGTCGAGCAGGGATGGTGCAGGGCCAGGTCACCCCGAGGACCTCTCTCAGCCCGCAGCAGCAATAAAGCTGTCGGCAGAGGCAGCGGCGCGGTCCAGGCGGCCGCATGCTGGAGATACACTTAGGGGAGGCTGAGCTGCCGGCTCGACCCGGCTTCTCTTCGATCGCCGCGTGTCTCGCCCTCCATCACCACTGCCGGCATGTGCCAGGAGACAAAGCTGGCGCTTCTCCCACCAGCGAAGCAGCGAGCCGTCAGCCAAGACGTCTGGTGAGAAGGAAGAGCCTGTCTGCAAGCATCAAGGGGAAGCCCTCCGCTGACCCTCTCTGCTCAGTCTAGCTTCTCAACGGTATTCACGCAGCCAGGAACGAGCAGCCTGCGACTCCGTCTGGATCTCTGCGGCCATCTGGAAGGGAACCGTAGGGGATCGGCAGCTCTAATACAACATGTGTCCCAAAGACGAGTTCGTCCCTTCCCGACACGTAGCCTCGTCCTTGCTTTGTGTGTGGGGAAACTGAGGCAGGAGAGCCCCAGAGTTGGTGCATCACCATCCTTCGGTCTCCCCTGAGGACTGCCCGCCAGCAGAAAGCAGAGGGTTTTAAAGAAATAAGGAATTTCCATCCTGTCAGAAAGTCAAAAATTTCTGACTGTTGGGTTCATCTTTAAATTTAGAACTTTGGAATTTCAGCTAAAAAGAAATATTCTCAAGAAGAAATATTTCCTTTTGTCTTTACAAATAAGACCGAATATGAGAGAGGAATAAGGGCATAGCACGAGGCACTAACCCTTCTGAAACGCAATGCTTTCATAATCCTGAATAGGTGTTTTCATCGAATTGAAACATGCCTGCAAAATGCTGTCTGGCAAAACTCTATTCAGCTGGAAAAACACTGTCTAGCTCTCTTTCCCTTCAAGTTATCTCTCTAGACCTCATACAAAGTCTTATTTATTCACTCCCTTTTCAGATGGTCCCCACTTCTCCATCTCTAGGCATCCACAAATCACGATTTGCCTCTCTAGCGTCAGGGACTGGCTAAAAAACTATGAAGGACTTTGTTTTTAATGTCTTTTTAATTTCAGTTTTGTTGCTCCTCTTCCTTCTTCCTTCTTCATTTTGATTCACTCTTGGATATGTATGAGTGAGTCTCAGAGCTAGAAATGTGTTTTCTTCATTAGCACTTAAGATGCTAATGAAATTATTCAGCCCTAGCACATGAAATCAAGCAACCACTACATATCTTTGAATTTGTCAGCACTGTAATAGGGTTGTCTATGCGTAGGGTTATAGGACAACAGCGAGAAGTTGGCATTACCCCAAAACCATATAGTTTGTGAAGTTGGGGTCTGTTATGGCTGTCGCCTCTACTTAGTCTTTCGGGCTCTGGAGGCACTCAGAGCATGTGCAGGTTGAGTTTTATGAGCAATCCTCTCTGTCTATGCCTTTGGTTTGGGAAGGCTGTAGTGGGGTGTCTGTAAAAGCAGCTCTTGGGATGCAGCCCTGGGACGATGCACACGTGTGGACTGTAATGCTCTCAGCACAAGGCGCTCCCGGGAAGCATGTAAAGGGATGGAGACAGTTTTCTGCAGGAAGGCGGCTCCCTGCCTCCTGTCCCAGGACACGGGGGCGGCCGTTTGGGACCTCTCTGCTCCAGTCCCTGTCTCCTGTGCTATTTCTGTTCATCCTGGTACCCAGGGAAAGCAGGGGTCAGGAGAAGCAGCGTCCCTTTCCAGTGTTACCAGAGGGCTTGCTGAGGTATTTCTGAACTTAACTGGGTTCATTGGAAGCTCCAGTCTGACTTTCTCACGGGAAGAGTGGACTTGGCCTCTCCGAATAGGCCCAGGCCTCCAAATTACCCCCTGCCTGTGTGTACTTGTGCATGTGCAATCTCCCTAACATCTCTTCCCCCATGGCAAATGCTGGCCTTGGCTGAGCCCCTGCTGTCCATCCCTGTGGCCTCGGGTACCGCGGTGATGGGGTGACACCACTCTGAGGTGGGTTATTAGGATGGGGGTCCAGCAGTGAGCTGGAAGCTGTGTGATTTCACGTTTCCCTTTCGAGGCTGAGGGTGCTTGCTCAGTTGGCAGTCCAGTGAACCCAACAGCCCCCAAGGCCAGCTGACAGCTCAACTGGAAATAGATACGGTCCCCATCCCGCCCTCTTGTTGCTGTTGGCAGGCGGGCTCAGAGGCCTCCAGGTTGGGACCGTCGAGAGCACAAGCGAAGGAAAATTGTTCTCATCTGAACAAACACAGTCAGCTGTTGCCAGCAGCTCCAGTGCCCCAGCAGAGGATTCACATGGCCAGCCATTATCCCAGTCTGGGTAACTGGTTTGACTGGCAGGTCAGAAGGACCTGTCTGTCTTTAGTGAATATTTTCAGGGGATGTTGCATTGCTTGCCCTCCCTCCAGCTCCCATCCAGCTGATGGAGCTGGGCTGGAGCAGGCACCCTTGAGCGTTGCCCTTCTCCAGGGACTGCTGCTTGCCTCTGATACAGGGAAGGTGTCTGCAGCCATGGTTGCACCTGCCCAAATGATGGGAGAAGAGGAGCTCAAAGCAGGAGGAGGTGACATGCCAGGGCTCATGGCGCTGGAGTGAAATGCCGTAACTGGCACAAGCTTTGCTTGTTAGACCCGTTTGTAGCAGTTTGCTGTGTTGGCCTCATATCAGATTAATCAGTGTCTGTCTCTGTGCAGGCTCACGTGTTGGCTGCTGACTGTCCTGGCGGTGAGCTGCTGATGGACGGTATCTTGCAGACACAGCTACACCCTGCAGAGCTCACACCAGGTAATAACCTCTGATGTATACCTTTCTCCAATCGCTGTCGCTTTTGGCCCTTCTCTATGTGCCTCTGAAAACCAGCCCATGTCCTGCCTATGGGACCTGTTCCGCAAAGCCTCAGGTGCGGGATGCAATACGGCACGCGTCACCTTTAAGGAATTGCATTGCAAAACCATTCGCTAAAATAACTCGTGCCCCTCGCAGCAGATAAACCTGTGGCTTCCCCCACCGCAGTGCTCTGCAGGGAGGGCGCGGGTTTTCCCAGGGCTGCAGGGCGTGATCATGCCGCGAGCTGGGCGATCCTGGCAGATATGCTAACTCGACGTCGCCCAGCCAACCTAAACAGGACCAAGTGACCCAGTAACATATATTATATTTCCTGTTCACAAATGCAGGCCCTGGGGCTGCTGCCTGCTGGGTGTCTGCTGCAGAGGAATTTCTCTGCCCTGAGCGAGGGGTGGCTCTGGGCCCCAGGGGATCCTCCTGGTTGTTTGGGGAGGAAAATATCTTCTCTCTGTCTTGGCCAGATAACAGAGAGCAGACTTTTGCTTCTTCGTGTGCGATGTGAACATCGCTAGTGTGAGATGGGATTGTCTTCCATCAGTACTGGCTGTGCTCAGCCGCGCTTGGGTTTGGTGCATGGTGGCTGTTTTAATGAGAAACCTTCCCTAGAAAACCCCACCTGGCTGCGACTCAAACCAGCCCTTACACCCTTCTTAAGAGAGTCTCGTATAGGTTCGATCTGTTCCTAATTGCCATAAAGCAAGCCAAACCCCACCTGCTTCCTACCACCCACGGGCAGTCCACCAGGCCCACTTCTCCTGGTGAACTGCACAGGTTTAAACTCGCCTCTTACTGCTACCGTCTCCTGTAAGACATTTCCAAAGCGTCTGACAAAAAAATGTTTAAAAACCTTCCCGAAGTGGGAGCCTTGGGCATGAAGGATGTCTGTCATTTTCTAACATCATCTCTACCTTTCTGGCTTCCTCTTGGCACCAAGAGGTGGAGGGGGCAAGAAAAGCTACAAAGCTACTTAAATTGTGAGTAATTTTTCCTCCTTTAAACCGCAGTGCCCCGCACAGCATGCGTGCCCCATCGGTGCAAGGAAACAGCATCCGCGTTCCTCTTTTACTGCTCACTCGCTATTTGGTGATTAAGAAAATGGGGGATCTGGGGGCACTCATTCCTGACCTTGGGGAAAGCAAGAGGCTTATAAAAACTCTAAGTGCTGCAGGAATTACGAGGCAATTAAAAACTCAAGCCAGAACTGGGACCACGTCAATAAAACCGAGAGGAACTGATGTCAGTTCCGTGCAGGACGTGGGGACCGATGCCTCTGCCCTCTCCTCCCACACTGAGCCCTTGGGGTCGGCGGTGCTGAGGCCTCACGCTTCCCACCGGCATGCATTTGGAAATGCAAGAGAAAGAAGAGATTTTGGGGCTGGGGCGAGGGTTTTTTTCTTTTTCAGCTGACTTGAATCCCTCCCCCTAAATGCAAATCAATGTGAGCCCAGGCAGTGGGTGTTTTATGAACGTGAGATGAATAGCCACCAAAAAAGCAAAAATTAATATTGAAGGGATGAGGAGGGATCCCAAATCACCGTTTTGGGATGTAAGATGCCCAGCTCGAAGGAGGGAGCATATTTTGCTTGCCACTGGGTCATAAGGTTTAAACCCAGAGAAGCTGTTTTTTATTTATCTAGAATTTTATCAAGACTCAGCTTGGGTTTCCTGACCTGATAAGAACAAGAAGAGAAAAATCAGCTGGGGTCAGCACTAATCAATACACAATGGTTTTCCATTTCTCATTGAAATTTTGATTTCTTTCAGATCTGGGTCTTTCCAAGAGTGGGGACTAATGTCCTCAGACGGGGTTGTGACTCAGGATCGTCAGGCTGGTGTTTGAATGTTTCTCTTAGGTGTAAGTGATTTCTCGTGCAAACCACTTGAGTTAAAGTGCGTGGTTACAGGGAGCAAAGCCTGTTCTCTGCTTCCTCTTAGGAAAGTCCCAGAGAAACATCGTCTGGCTCTTAGGCCATGGTGAAAGCGTTTGCCAACATCCTCTGACCAGCTTTAAAACAGGAGGCGGCAAAAAAAAGGAGTCTGTTCTTCGGTCTGCACTTGCTAAACTCCTGTTCAGCAGGTTTGCTTAGCTTTGGTCATTTATTTACTTGTCTGCACTGGAGTGCTGGCTGGATCAGAGTGATGCAAGCATATTTCTTTAGGGTAGACAAGGACTTGGAATAAAACCCAGGGCTGGTCTAAATGTCCAAAGAGGGTCCTGGGGTGCAGCGTGAGCTCCCTTGAGTTTGGGCTTGGTTTGGCCGTGTGCCGCTCGGCAGCTGCCTCCTTACTGTTTATCTCTTCCTCTGGGGAGAAGGAAGTGGATCCACTTCACATGAAGTGAAGTTACATAAACCGTGGGGGCCGATGGGGATAACTTGGAAATGAAGCGGTCGGTCAGGCTGGCAGCTGGCCGGGGGTCGACTCGCACCGTTGCTCTTAGGGACTGGACTGTCTCAGAAGCAAAATGCCGTCGGCACCTACTAATGCAATGAAAGCCATCGGTGCTCAGCTGCTAGGAAGAGCAGGGCTTTGATGTTTGAAAGCAGGGTACCCAAAACCAGAGGCAGACCAAATTGCGAAGCTGAGAACGAGCACAGCTCATTGCATCCAGTGCTCCCTGTTTCCGAAGCCCCGGAAAGATTTCCACGGCAGAATTGCATTGCACCCCCTGCATTCGGAGGGAGAGGGTCCAGGGTGCGAGGCGTGTGTGTCACTGCGGTGCTAGGCTGCCTTCCACGCAGCTGGCTTGAAATTTTTGTAAAACTGTACGTTTCGTGTGATTTTGGTGTTTTAGCTAAAAGCATTTGACTGGCTTGGGGGATAAGTGTTTGGGGCTGGAGGTGAAAATTCAGGTGACAGCTGAAATGGGGAAGATGCTGGGGACACAGCGGGGGAAAGTGCCTCAGCCTCCCAGCTCAGTCCTTGCTGCTTTTGGGGGCAGGTCCGGGGAGACACCATCCTGATGCTCAGGGATCAAAACGCGCAACCCCTGGCCAGCGTGGCATAAACGCTGTATGGAAATAACTGGAGTTACCCAGCAGAAAACGAGTGAGCAGGACGCTTAGACCCCTCTGCGCTCCGCCAGCCTGGCTATGACTTCAAGGGAGCAAAGATGCTGTCGAGGTCTGGTGTTTGTGGTGCCCCATGACTCTGCTGATTCCTGGCTGTAGAAATTAAAAGCCTGGAGGAAACGGTCTTCTCCAACATCCTGCCCAGGCTGATTCAGAGAGGGAGGCACGGGAAACGCAGACTTGCTGTCAGGCTGCTCCGTCGGCAGCTGCTGCAGCGAGCAATGCTTCAAAGCCCTAACTCTTGCTTGGTTTGCATGTGTCTGCTGGGACAGGCTGTCCTCCCAGCAAAAGCTCTGCTGCTTGAGATGACGGCTGGGACGGAGGGTGGGCACAGTACAGACCCCGAGCCTGAAAGCACTCAACCAGCCACAAATGGGACCACGTAGGCTCTTTTTTTGGGTGTAGAAATGCTCTGTGCGTGGGGTCTGTCATCTCGTGAGCTCAGCACGGTAGCCCTGGTTAGCAGACCCTCATGCTGCAGGGGCCGTGCAGGCACCAGTCCCTCGCCCAAGGCTAACCCTGCCTTTTGCAGCTCCATTTTTATGGGCAGCAAGGCATGAGAGCAGCTCGTTCACTTCCCTGCTTGCTCAGTTTATATTTGCTGGCTTTTCCATCCCTATAAAACAAGAACGCACAAACACAGGCTCGTGCTAAGAGAGAGGGTTAGGGGGCTGGAGGGGAATGACCTTTGCAGGGAGGCTTTGCCACCTCTGCTGCAGAGACCAAACCTTTCCCTGCCCTCACCGGCTCAGCACGGGGCCCCCATCATAGGAAAGGGGCATTGCATGGGGTCCCAGCAAGCAGGGAGCAGAGGGCTCTTCCCCTGGCTTCTGCCATCCCTGCACACCAAGGTCACTGTGTCTGGGTTATGTGCATCTCCCAACAGGTTGTTGTTTTTGAGATAAACCTCAGGAGCCCTTTGGCAGAGGGGTTTGCTCCATCACTGTGTCAGGGATGGAGATATTGAGGCACGAGGCAGAGATGGGATGCCCTCGCTGTTCCCTAAGGCGCAGGGAGGAGGAGAGAGGAGTTTATCCTATGCCCTTAATGTCCCTGAGCCCTTCCTGCTCATCCCTGACGCTCTGCCTTCCTGGCTGGAGATGACTGCTCTGGAGCACAGCACTCAACTCTCTTATCTGCCTGCCCCGTCCGGTTCCCCCAGTGCCAGCTGCAGATCAAACACGAGGAAGCCAAGGGTCTGGGCTATCACCGCTCTCCTGGGAAGCAGATAGCAAACTGTGTCTCTGCCGACATTCACAGCTTGAGAGGCAGCAGATCCGGTGGGGAGGAAGGATTTTGCTTCCTGGGGGACAGCCCCCCATCCTCTCCCCCTCTTCCAGATGGGCAGGTGCTCCCCATCCCTGTTGACTTCAGGTTTGAGCTATCCCACAGGTAGGGTATCTCCAATAAGCTGAGCAATATCTGCTTTCACAGCTTCGGGAGGAAGCACTGGTAAAGGTAACTCGCAGGTAACCTCCCCCAGATTGGCACTTGGCTGCCAAACAATGGTGAAACAAGTCCCACGAGCCCTTGCAAAGAGCAGCTGCCTCCTCCAAGAGCAACGCATGGGAGGTTTCTCAACGGGACCCGCTACCACCCGCATCTGTCTCCATCCCACGGCTTTGGTCCTTGTGTGGCAAAGCAGTAAGGACGCAGATGTTGGATATTAAATGCCAGCAGCTGTGCTCAGCTGTTCTCCCAGGCTTTGGCCCTAGTAGGAATTAAAGCCCTGCCTTTAACAGCCCTACCAAGTACATTCCCATCCCTGCATAACCGCTCACGTAACCCTCTTTACAGCAAAACACCTTTTGGGCACTCAGCAAGGAAGGGAAGGTTTCCCCTGATCAATGCTCCCATAATAATTTCTGGCTTGGCTAATACATTTTACCTCTCCCCTTCTCATCGGGACCCATCTGAAAGCCAAGCTGTGATTTTGCCCTTGAGGGAACCTCAGGTTTTCGCCTGTTCCCAGGGTCTGCGCTCAAATTTAAGGCCTTAATGAGAATGATACGGCTGGAGCTAAGAAATCCAGCCTTGCTACTTTGTTTCCTGAATAATTTTCATCCCAGCTGATGGCATCAGACGGGTGGGTGGGTGGTTTGGTTGGGGTTTTTTTTTCTGTTTTATGAATGAATGTAATCCTTTTGCAGAAAGGGAGGTGTCAGCTTGGATGCTTTGGTCCTCAGATTTCGGTCATCATTAATAACTTGCAGTGCTTTCTGTAAGTGCGAGCCAAAGGTTTGGGATGTAACGGCTTCCTAGGGGAAAAAGCGAGTTTCCTCCAAATCAAAAGACTTTGCAAAAATGACACCTTGTTTCTGATATTTTCTTTTCACTTTATTTCCAACGCTTTGTTTTGCTCTTGTAAAAAAAACCTGCCAGTGTAAAATATTGTTGCAGGTCATTTGCCTGGTTTTAGATGAGATTTTATATTCAGATACATATTCATATTGGATATGCCTACTTTTAACAACTGAGTAGATACTAAAAGGAAATATTTCTGCCTAGTTAGCAGGGAACAACTGGATGCTGCCCAAATGAGGAACGGCAGCTACTCGTAACTGAAACAGAGGATGCTGTGAAGTCCCATCAGAGCCAGGCTGTGCCCAAATCAAGCAAGCACCCCCAGAGATTTGCTATGTCCCCCTCGGTACCCCGAGCCTGGGAAGTGCAGGAGATGGGGGTACCCGGGGAGGGCGCAGGAGCGGCTGAAAAGGAGGAGCCGGGTTCTGCATCGTGCCCACGGGAGCGACGCTCCTGTCCGTGAACTCGCTGCAGCTGCTTGTCTCTACCTTGTGATGAATCCCAGATGATTTCTCAGCCTGAGCTGTACAGTCACTCGTGTTAGATTATAAACTGGAACTTTTACAGGCTGTATGTGGGGTTCGTGGCTTCCTTTCCCTCTCTCTGTCTCCAAAGTCCATAATTCTTAATAAATCATCCTCTAGCCTGAGCTGAGTCTTGCTGTTTTAAGTTTAACTAGCTTATTTTTTTGCTGATAAACCAGACTTTGAATTCTTCCCAAGATCACGGGTTGGGGCCAGTAATATCACGAAGGAGAGACTGTTAATCATGATATATCACATGCCAATGGGAACAGCATCGAGCGTTCACTGCGAGCAGCGTGTTTCCCTTATATCAGCATTTACAAGCAGAGCACTTGCATCTCGCAGAGTTGGTGGGAGGGAAGAGTCAGGGCTCCCACCAGATATAAATTAGGTTTATTATTGGAGCCAACTCAACAGAATCGCAGGGCAGAGCTCTAAGTTATGTGCAAAGGGTAAGAGGAAAATGGACGCCAATGGCAGGAAAATATTGTAGTATGCACCTATTTCTTACACTGGATCAGTGCAAACAACTTCTTAAGGCTTTGATCCTGACTTCACTCCAAATTTCTACTCTTGCACCATCCTCCATCCAAAGAGACCCAAATCCACCCAAGGGTGGGACTGAAGGGTGGACCAAAGCCTAGAGAGAACCTGCTACACCCTCTTGTTGTTTCTTTTATTCTGCTTTGCCACCACCCTGTCAGCACATAAATTTCTTTTCCTTGACAACTCCAGGCGAACATGGTACATTTTCAGATCCATCACGGTCTGATCCTTGTTCTCCCGACCAGTGCCTGAGCTCCTCTCCCAGTATCGCTGTTGACATTGGCCAACTGCTCCCATGGCTGTGCTGCTCTGTGGATGTATCTGCTGAACCCTCCTTCTCCTCAGAGCCCAGACCAGCTCCCATCACATCCCGTAGAGACAGAGGTCTCGAAGTTGTGTTCCTGTAGCATTAACCCCACAAAGAGCAATGTAGCACACAGCATCAGTCACCCTTATCAGAAGAGGGACCAACCCAGCTTTTGGTAGAGCAGCTCTCTGGGGGGGTTTGCACCCAGGTAGCTTTACTGGTATGAGGTGGGAGGTGGAGTCCTCCTCTGTGAGGCATGTCATGTGCTAACAGCCTATGGAAAAATGGATTTATCAACATTAAAAGTAGTCCTGATGAGAGCAGCCGGGAGGGCAAGTCAGGAGCCATGAGACACGTGCGTGGGGTTGTGGTTACCAGCCCTGCTCTCCCTCTGCTAATGCCTGGTACCGGGCAGCCCAGCCCTTTCCACCCCCATCTGCCTTTGGGCTGGCTGTGAACCCCAAGCCTGACTCATCCTCCCAGCTTAGCCAAAAAAACCCCATCCCTTCAGTCCCAGCATCCCCCAGAGAAGCCCGTCGGTGCTGGATGGTGATGGTACATCTTTTATCTCGCTTGGCCCAGCAGGCCACAAATTCCTGCTCCTTTGCGATGGAGGTGGGAGAGGGAGGGAACGTCTTGCTCAGTGCCCCTGTGCTCAGGAGGCGGCTCCCTGTGTCACACGGATCGGCCAGTTTGTTGCATTGGAAATTTTGTGCTGCTCGCCCAGCTGGGGTCTGGAGATCAGCCAGGGTCCATCCGTGCCTCCGTGGGAAGGCAAGATGGGAAGACACGGTGACGGCGTGCTCAGGGCTTTGCTGTCTTCGTGGGAATTTGTCTCACTTTCCTTTTCCTTTTTTGCCTTTTCAGGGATATTTTAAACCATGAGGATGCCATTTTTGTTTTTCTACAGTTCAGAAAGGTCACTGGCTATGAGCTGATGGCATCCGTGCTGCCCTTGCTGCCTTCTTGCCAAAGCTACCAGCCCGTGCAGCACCAACACCTTCCCCTCAGCGACTTTTGCAGGAGAAGGTCAATTTGGCTGGCAGAGGCTGGGACCACCTCAGAGGTGGGCTGTGCTCCTCCCCAATGAATCATGTTGGCAGGGACGCTGGCAGCATCCTCTGTGGCTCAGCAGGATTTGCAGGGCTGATCCGGCTTGGTGAGCGCTGGCTTCCCTCCCACCTCGCCTTGCTACAGCCATCACTTTACGATTGAACTCCCGGGGTGAATCCCTCGAAGAGGGGGAGAGCTTCATCATGCGTCTGCTGATGGATGGATGCATGTTTACCTTGGCCTTCCCCGCTTCGTGCCTGTGGATAGTTATCTGAGTGATGAATTCATCTGCCCAGGGACCCCTGAATCGTGGGGGCAGAGGGGAAGCATCTATTATAGCAGCTTGGCACAAGGGAGAAGGAATAACAGAGAGGAGACAGGCAGTGGTTGCACATCAAAGCTGGGCCTCCGCTTTCCTAGCCTATCTCCTAGATTTCATCCGGCCGTGGCGAAACTGCAGGCGCAAGCGAACGGCCTTGCACGTTAGAGGCTCGTGTCTCTGTCTGCGGGGAGAGAAGGGGATTTCTTAATTCTAGCTACGCTGGGCATGTTACTTTCTTCCTTGCCTACTCTGCTAGGGATTATTTTTTCATGGGGTGGAGAGCCTCGCTGCAATCACTGGATGTGCTTTGGGTCTGGGCCACCGCGCTGCCACAGGGGAATGTGACAGGGCGCTTCGGCGTTGCAGCTTGGATCACATGCAATGCCCAGGCGTGAGCATGCCTGGCTCCGTCCAGCTGTGGTGCTGGGCTGGGGCTGCTCCACATCTCATGCGGAGCCAGCAGCTCCCAGCTCGCGCACTGTGCGACTGCTGCTGCTGAGTTTGCAGATTCCAGCAGCGGGGAGAGGGGAAGAGCTGAGACCTGAGGCCTCATCCATGGCACCTCCTCGTGCCTGCACGTGTGTTGGTGTGGGATGGTCTCGGGGGCTTGCAAGGATCCAACAACGGGGCAGGATGGAGGGCTGCATGCAAGAAACTGTAAAAACCCCATGAGAAAGTCTCCTTCCTGCGAGGTTTCCTTGCAGTGGACACCGGGAGGTTAGCTTGGGCTCCGGGTCCTTCTTGCCCTAAAGCACGCAGGACATGCTGGCCTCTCGGGATCAAGTGAGCCAGCAGAAATCAGGAGGTTCACAGAGGGGGACCATGGGCTTTACATTCCACTACGAGGGTCTGTAGGACACCACTAGCTCAGAGGACGCGTGTGTAGGCAGTAATCTCTCTGGCAGCCGAAACCCAAATCCCACTTAGCAACAGCAGGATGGGTTTGAGGTGGCTTTGGTTCAGAAAATAGATATCATGGTCTCTGAGGGAAAGCTAGGTGGAGTGAGTCCAGGACAGGATGCAGGGCCAAGCACTCACGGGTGGTTAGGTCCCAAAGATGCAGGTAGATATGTAGAGCCATTTGCAAAGAGATCTGGATCCCTATTTCTGGTTGAGTGCTGTATTACTCTGAAAACAAGCCCCTTTTTTTTGTATCTGAAGCCAAGGAGCCCAAAACTATACCAGCATCCCAAGTGGTCTGACAGAGGAGGTGTGGGAAACAGCCTCATGCCTTGGTTTCTCCTGAGCTGTGTGTCCCCGGGGCAGGTTGTGTGACAGCCAGGGCTGTCAGAGAAAGCAAACCCCTCCATCACCTCGGCTCCTTGCTTTGCACTGACAAATCACAGGGCTGCCGCCGGAAAGGTCAGCAGATCCACCTGGACCTTCTGGAGGTCATCTGGGTGGCACGGTGGTAGGAAAAAAAGCTAAAAAAGGGGTTGCATTTCTTCTTCCCCACATCCTCAAAGCTTTCAAAGCGTTCTCCATGAAAGGGGACCTTTTGCCAGGATTGTGCAATGCTGGCTCGCATTTTCCTTGAACTTTAGTCCTCCTTTAATCTATGCCACGGTAACCTCCAGGGGAAAGAGCGTTGCTGATTCCCGATGTAAGCTGCTATCAAAACCTTTCAGCTCTGTCCCAGGCTATTGTTCTGTGTCCTGTCACCCACGTTGTCCCCGGGGCAAGGGCAGCTGTGTACATGGATCAGCGAGTGGTCCTCCGTCGGAGCCAACGCTCCCATCTCCGTCCCTGCAGGCTGCCAGCAAAGCGATCTTGCAGATGGGTTGCAAAATTAGCATTGTCCCCATCGCTTATAGTCCCACAAAAAGCCACGCCGAGCTTTCAGATATTTGTTTGTTTGCTTGTTTTGGCAAGAGGAAAAAGGGCCAAGTTTAAGTTTGGGTAAATGTATCCTGCGTCCTTCATCTCGCACTGTGGCTCCGACTGGAAAAGCTGTTCCCCGCTTCCTTTCCTTATCAGTTAATTAGGCGGTTAATGCAGGAAAGGCAGTTGGACAGCAAAAGGCATGGTCCACGTGTTAAGCATTATTGCTACGTTTTATTAATAGCCTAACCCTTGGGCAATGTTTCTGGGCAATGCCGGATCCAGGAATCGCGGTTTTGGGCAGCATGTGTTTGCTCGCCCGGCTCTTTCGGGGCAGGAGGTGCGAGGTCTGCTTTGGGGGGCTCTCCCTGACAGCGCCTGGGTGCCTGTTTCTTCCAGGTGACGGTAGTTTGGCCGGTGACTCCGTGCACACGGGGTGTCGAGTTGGAGGACAGCGTAAGCCCACGGGCACTGGAGCAGGCAGGGGTGGAAACTTTCCACCTTTTTGGAAAATCGGGAGTGGGGGAGGAGAAAGCAGAGGGGGTTCACGCAGGCAAAGGGGGGCTGTGCACGTGTCATCCAGATTACAGCCACCCAGACCCCTCTTCTTTCCAGGAAAGCCCGTCTCTCACCCCAGCCTTCCCAGGCCCCTTGTCATTGGAAATTACGATGAGCTGCATGTAGTAATCTCAGCTGGCTCTTTCCTGGAAGAAGCCTTTGCCATCCCACCCTCTCGTTGCCATTCCCCACCCCAGAGCGCTTCTTCCAGGGACGCTTCCAGCCCCGCCGGCTCTTCCAAGACCTCTCAAGATCATCTGTTTCACATGAGGCCAGTTGCCTGCAGCCCAGCGTCCATCTCAGCTGGAGCCAGACAGTTTTTAGCAGCAGGGGATGCAATACCAGGCATTGGGACCAGGGTCTGTTTGGGGTTTTTTGTCCCCCCTTAGTTTTTTTTTTTTTTGCTCAGACCCAGATTTATTAACACCACAGGGTCAAGCCATCTCCGTGTGCTCGTGGGTGGCGGTAAAGCTGTGTTTGCATTCGAGTTGAAGGGCTTGGAAGGGAACAAGGAACACAAGTGCTGTATTAAGGACCTCAATTAAACTTCCAGGACAGTTCTGGGTGTGGACACAGGATCCCTACTCTGAGAGCATCCTCGAGGGGGTAAAGCAATTCCTGCCCTGTCTCCAAAGCTTGGAGACAAACCCACAACTTTCAAGCTTCTTTAAGGCATCTACAGATGAGGCAAAGTCCTCTAAGTGAGGCAAAACCATCTAAATTACACAAAGGCCCTTCCCAAACTTGCCCTCGGTTGGAGAAATCCTGATTCATATTACCAGTCTTGAATCCTACAGGCACCCTTGAAGAAACTGGAAGAGAAGTTTGATCCAATAAATCTATAAGGACTAGGTTTCGATGGATTTACTTATTCAAATTCTGTATTTGTGTGTTACACGTTAAACTGGTGTGTCCATGTTCTGCAGACTCGACCAGAAGAGTGGGAATTCAGCCTGGAGGAAAGCACCAACACAAATAAAAGCAGAAAATACAAGACTCCTACAAACCCCCCTCTGTAAATCTGAATTAACGCACGCATCCCCTTCCTCCCCGACGCAGGAGCGACCACACTGCATCTCTTGTCTGCACGGCCATCCTCCCTGGGGCAGGACACCCACCGGAGCGTGGTACCACCGTCTTGCCCGAGGCCGGGGATGGCCATTGTGGTCCAGACAATGGTCATGGAGCATGAATGGAAAATGATCTCCTGTGTTGGGCTGACAACCAGCTCTCTGTTCTCCAGGCAAGTTCTCAGCTCCTGGGCGAAGGGAGTGCGCCCACCCCGGGCAATCCTCGCTTTGATCTTCCTGCTGGTTGCATTGCATTTTGTTACTGCTCCTGAATAATTCAGTACATTAAAAAAAAAATAGAGGAGAGGGGAAATATTCTTTTACAGCCTTATTTACCGGTTACTCTTCAGGAGTCCCCCATGAAGCCTGCTTATAAGAGCACAGCAAGGAAACAGAGAGGAAGGGAAGCTCGCTGGTATACCCAGGCTGTCAGATGATGCTTGCACAAGACTCATGTTTACCTGAAACCATCTCAGCCACCTCTTACAGTGGTGAGAGCACAAATTCACCCTGAATGTGTAGAGGACAGTGGGTTTTAGCATTTTCACATGCCATCTTTTGCACGTTGTCAAGAAGCAGGATATTAGTTGGGGAATACATGTGTATTGGGGACTATATATGATTATGGGAGTTCAGGATGAGGTTTTTGCCTAGCTGATGCTATCCCAAAATTGTTATAGACTCTGTCCCCTCCTTACTCAGCCTGCAAAGCCCATATCTGCTGCCCCTGCACATTGCATCCCGTGGCCCAGAGCAGGGAACAACCGTGGGAGAGGAGCTGTAAAGAAAATAATCTGGCCTGTTTCTCTGCAAAAGTGCCAGGAGGAAGGGGCTGGGACCGAGGAGATCCGAGTCCTCTTCCACCTGGTCCCACGACATCCACCGGCCTCGCGTGGCTCACTGGCCATGTCATTCCAATTTGCACACTGCTGTGGTCTGGCTGACCAGAGCCGGGGGCAGAGGGACTTCGGGAAAGTAGGGGAAGGACAGGATTTTTGTATGACAAAATATGTGAATTGCCAGACCCCTTTTCTCCGTTTTTCTACTTTTTTTTTTTTAATGTATTTTTGAGGAATGTCCAAACTTAGAAGACTTTAGCCCAAAAGGAATTTTATCCAAAGAATTTATGAGCAACTTAAAAAGAGAAGGCAGTGAGAAGAAACTGAAAGCCAGATGTAACTACAGCTTTAGATGGCTTTTAGTTTAGTTTCAAATTTTGTAGGGGCTCTGACTGGGAACCGTCGGATTTCTGCAATGTCTGTAATTGGGTATTGAGGCAACCGTGAACTTTTGATCACTTATTTCCTGGTCTTCTGCCCATTTCCAGAAGGGAGTATCTGACCGTCTCATTAAACTCTTGCTTTTAGATGCTGGTATGAGGAAGAGAGCAGCAGGAATCGGCAGAAATGCTGTGGAATCCTGGACTCGGGAGCTGCGAAACACCCCAAGCCGCACAGAGACCCGTTCCTCTTGAAGGCACGTTCTGGGGGCTTGGCCCCAGAGAAAAAAAATATTCATAACAAACAGGTAAGCAATGCCTCACGGGTTGTACTTCAATACGTACTTATACTCTGGCATGAACTGATCTGGAAACACATGCAAACCTTTGCTTTGCTAGGGAGGGGAACATCAAGATAGCTATGGGCTGGGGAGGAAAGGTACAATGCTGACGGTGGGGGCAAGTGGCTTTTGAGGAGGAGGGCAAAGCAGAAAGCCACCCACTAGTAACTGGAGTGAGCTCCTGCAACACAAGCAAGCTGTCGAGTGCTCCTTTCGGGAGGACATCCTTGGCTAAATCTCTGTCAACCAAGATGGGGGTAAGGGATGAGGCTGAGAGATGCTCAAGGCACAGGATTTTCTCTTTGCAAATAAGGGCTTAGATCTTCTTAAACTGGTACCGTTTTGGGGGGTCAGTCCCTGTGGCTGCTGGAGAAATCAGTAACGGCGCTACAATGGGGTGCAAGGATTAAATAGAAAACCTAGGCTAAACCAGGGTAGAGGAGACTTGCGCAGCTTCCCTGTGAAATGACAAGGGGTAATTAGGACCGGGCAAGACATTAGCACCTACTTGAGTTAGCACCCTCTGCTGCCCCTTCTCCTTTGCTTTGAAGAAGGATATGACACCTTGGCAGTATCCCTGGCTAATGTGGGGGTGTTGGTGCACAAGTTAGGGGAGAACAGCCTCCTTCCTCTCTCCCCTGCCCTGTACCCCAAGCAGCGTCAGGGCCTGGTGCTCTCCAGCGTGTTTAACTTCGCTCTGTGTTTTGCCAGAGACTGTTATTAAGAAATAAGGCTCTGCCTTTTTATCATTCCTCTGAGCGTCTGTCTGATGTCATTCTGTCTGGCAACCAAGCGATCAAAAGAAGCTCCCCTGGGAGAAATTTCTCAAACAAACAGCCAGCGAGAAAAAAATAATACCCCATTAAATATAATAAAATGCAAAAACCACAGCGTCTCCCTGATAAATGAAAAGGCAATGTAACCTAGACTCCAAACACAGAAACTTGCCTCCTGCCATTTGCCCAGAGCAGGGATGAGGCGTGCCCTGCGCTTACCTGGATGATTATCTTTAACTGAAGCGATTTCACAGCCGGAGATCACGAGGCTCGGGTCCAGGGTATCACAACGCACACGTTTTGGCCAGCAACACCCGCTACCATCGCACCCACCTGTGCAGAGCCTTTGTGTGTCACACCGGCACGCTGGGACCTGCAGATCAAGCAGGTTTAGCTCTTAATGTTTTTAAGCAGGTTGGGGGTTTTTTGCCTTTTTATAAGGCATATGTATGCCTGCAAAGCAAATTCTGGCTCTGTTCCTCCATATTCATTACTTCTTGCAGGTTGCAGGGGTGACAAACACCCTGTTGCCAACCCCTGCGAGCCCCTGGGATGTGTGCAGGCTTCTTCTAGTTTTGGCAGCTCTGATTTCTCTCCGATTTGTGCAGCGCTGGCAGAGTCCTAAGGGACCTGCTCACCAAAATGGGTAAGACCAAAGGAATTTAACGCAACCTGATGCAAAGCTTCGTCCCCCCCCAGATTGGGGAAAGCGTCCCCTAAATGCCGAAACCCTTCACGGCCACATTTTCGAAAGGAAAACAACCAAACAGTGACTTGACTCTGGATTTGGAAAACAAAGATAGGAGCAGAGCGTTTGAAGAGGAGCTGTCGTGGAAGGGAGCGTATGTGCTGATGAAAAGCCGCCCATTTGAGCTGGATCCCAGCTGAATTATCTTGGATCCATCACTCACACATCTGTAGCTGTGATCCTCCTTTCCAAGCTGCTTCTCCTCGGGGCACTTTGCAGAGGTCATTGCTCTTTGCAAGACTCATTCCCTCTTGCCTTGCAAATCTCTCTGCCATTTTCTTCCCTCCTGCTGGGAGGTTTCAGGGCCTTCAGCAGAGCCCCTCTCCTCCTTTTCCCTGACAAAACCGCCTGCTCTTTGCTCAGCTTTGCTGGGAAACTTCCCACGAGCAGCTCTGCCCATCGGCAGCCGTAAAAAACAGGTCCGTTTTCACCGTAGGGGCCCAAAGCGGCTTGCTGTTGCTGACAGCCTGAGGCTGGGGAGAGCATCCCGCAGGCCCAAAATGAGGCGTCGGTGGTTTCTTTGCGGTTTCGCAGGGTCACCGCTGCAAGGCTGAGACAAAATTCAGCACAGAACTTCCCAGGGAGCAGCTCCAGCAAAACTGGGAGGGGGCAACAAGAAGTACCTCCAGCACAAAGAGCGTTTGCAAAATACGGCAGGATTGTATCAAAAGTATCCCTGCTGCCTGCAGGATCTCAGCCCTGGTGCACGGCTGCCACGCCGGGGCTGGGGTCTCGTGGGTTAGGGCGGTGCCAGGGGTTGCAGCAATCTCAGGGCGCACGTACACCGTTTCCATTTTCTCCCAGGGTGGGAAAACCTTTGGAGGTTCCTGGGAAATTTCTCTTTTTTCCTGCTGCCTGAGGCCAGTTTCCTTCCTTGCAGATTGCAGGGTCCCAGGCAATGCAAACAGCAACTTGCCAGCTAGAACTGACTGTCCCTCCAGGTCTTTCAGCCATTTCACAGGGGGAGTTACTGCTTCACACCTTCCCAAGGCAGCACCGTGCATCCCCTGCCACCAGCTATTTCCTTTGCGGTGAGAGGGGAAACTGAGGCACAGACCTGACCTTTTCTTTTGAAGAAGGAGAGCTTCTCCAGACCTCTGCACGATCTGAAGAGATGGGGCAAATACCCTCATGTACCAGACAGGGATTTTGCAGCACTTACGTGGCCAGGATCGGGGCAGAAGTGAAACTGGCTGTGATCAGAGCGATGAAGAGTTAAATTTAGTTCAAGCTAAACCAGTCCATGCGTTATATGTCCACTGTGGGAACAGAGGAGTGTGGGTAAATGACAATTTTGGCACACTTCTGCTCCACTTCTTGTCGCTTGTCGCTGCCTCAGTTTCCCCTTGAATAGGGATTTTCTCTGTCGTCTCCTCTGCTGTGGGATCCTACACAAATCTCCATTTCCAGCCCTCTTAGGTGTGACCCTCACCCCCAAGCCCCCCAGTCCAACCCTTTTGGGTCTCTCTTAAAGGGCCTGGTATCTCTCACACTTGGCTGGGGGAGCTGCAAGGTTTTTCAATCATCTGCTAATGATAGGAAAGCAACTTTTATTCTCTCTCTCCCCGAGTCTTGGCAGGAAAGGTGGAATGCGGATCGCGAGAGGAGCAGCCACCTTTCAGGCCAACAGCTGCTTTGGGGGATGGGTTAGATAAATGTGCAGGATTTCCAATCAGCCCTACACATCCCGGCCAGAAGACTTCACCGGAGCACGGATGCGGGGGAATGGCTGACTCTGATAATGCCGCATTCATCTCAGGTGATCCCGGCTCGCGAATCCACCGCAAAGGTGCCACTTGGCAGCTTAGGATGCGAGGGAGATGGCAGAGATAAAACCAGGTCAGCTTGCTTTGGAAAGAGCTGAAACACAGAAGGATCTCCTCCAAGACATCTTTTGCTGCTTTTGGATGCTAAGGCTGTCCCCGCGGGAGGAACCCACCCAGCTTCGAAGCACTTGCACGCTAGGCAAGACCAAGGTGTGTGTTTTTTCTCCCCTGGCTTGCAAAGGGGGAGCGGAGGTACGGCAGGGCTGCAGCCCCAGCTCGCGTGGGGAGGAGACGGCAGGCTCAGGAATGAAACTTTCCAGGTGCTTTCCCATCAACCTCTTTCTGTTGCCCACTCGGCTGGTCACCCACTTTCCATGGTGGCGATGGGACGCCTGGGCAGTGGAGGGGCCACCCCAATGCATTCATCAAAAGGAGATGGCACGCAGGGAAGGAGGATTTGCAGCCATCGGCTCGCCGCGGGCAGGCTGGAGAAGAGCCATGACCCTGGACAGATGGACGGACTCTGCTCCCCGCCTGGCAGCGCAGGACCGTCTCCAAATGACTTCCCAGCCACAAGCTGTGTCACCGAAGCACCTCTGTCACCGATGCGCTGTGCGACGAGGTGTTAACGCTTAGTGGGTGGACAGCCTCACACATCGAGAGGAGATCTTGTGGGAAGTTTGGATTTCTTCTCCTTCTCTCCTATCCCCTCCAGCCACCCCCTCCCCGCTTCCCACCCAGCCGCCCAACTTCATGTGCAGTGGGAAAGGAAACAGCCCCGGGGAAACACGCTGGTCTGAATTTCCATCTGGGCACGGTATAACACAGCCCCAGGAATGGCCAGGCACGCTATGATCTTCCACTCTCCAAAATCAAAGCAAGGCAAAAGCTGTCTCTCCTTTTTCCTTCTTGCCAAGGGCTAGAAATCCCATCAAGATCCAAAGCATATCATTCCAGTGGGAGATTTATACTGGGGGAAGGGGCAGAATTGGTTATTTGATGATTGGGTTGGGTTTTTTTTTTAAAGCCCATAATATCTCCCTTCCCTCCTTCACTGTACAGCACAAATCCCCTTTCCAACACATGCACGAGAGCGGAGCTGAACCGTTCGCACAGAAAACAGGTGATAAATCACGGGGCAATTGATTCAAACCATTCCAGGGAATGGGAAACACATGGACGGTCTTTCTAATTAACTGTTTGATATGGCTGCGGTGAGTTTGGGTGTAGTTTCCAATGTTTTGCATTTGGCTTGTCTCAGCCCTCTCCATGGTAACTGCAGTTTACCGGAAAGTGAGAAAATCCTGCATTCGAGAGAGCTAAAGTGACTTGCTACAGTTCAGCTCAACCACAATAAAAAAGCAAAAAAAAAAAAAAAAAAAAAAAAAAANTACGGTGTTTCCTCTGTGGGAATGTTCCCTTCTCTTTCTCTTTCCAGCTGGAAAAACAAAACAAAATAAAAGGTCCTTCTGCTTTATCTGTAAATCTCCACTTTCTGGTGGGTTACAGAGCAGCTCGGACCCGTTGCCCTCCAAGACACACACTGAGGTTTGCGTGTCAGGGCAAAGTCCCTCTGACAGCTCTCCCACCATACATAAATGCCGACCGAGGTACCCAAACAGCCCGTCTATCGCCTCTTCTCAGTCAAACTGCCCACCAAAAAACCCGAGAAGTGTTGGGCCGCGGGTGTGCTGAGACCCCTTTCCACTCATACCGCTCAACACATCAGTCCGTGCGTCTCATGCAAGATGCATCTACGTGTTTCTTTTTATTTGCAGGGTGGCATCTTGCACCAAGGTGTCACCGTCTGGGTCCGGGGTTGCCGAGTACTACCCCCAGCAGGGCAGAGGGGGCTCAAGGTATGCATTGCACGCATTGAGCCCTGATTTATGCTGTCAAAGTAACCAAGCCTTTTAATTCATGGTTAATTCACAGCGATACTTCAACTCAAGAAGCTCTGTTAAGGACACAAAATGCTCCGAGAGGAGGTTGCATGTTTTGGAAGAGGAGCAAGCCCAGCCTTGCAGGACATGCAGAGACATTAAGCCTTTGTGCTTCTCCCATGGGAGACTGGAGCTGAGCAGGTACCCATGAGACAAACCCCGGGAGGCATCCGACCACCTGGAAGGGGAGCTGCTTTGGTGACGCCCACAGCACCAAAATCAGGATGGAGCTGACCTGGAGGAGTTAGAGGTGACGCGGGGCACAAGGACTGGGTGCTGCGATAGCTGCCAAAAGTGGTTTGCAAGTAACAGGAGGACAGGGAAGGGTGGGTCGGGGAGGACAGAGATCTGCCAGAGCCACCTGAGTCACTCTGGACAGGGTTAGCAGGATGCCCTGGGGACACTCACCCCAAACCTATTCAAGCCCAGCACGTCCTGCCGACATCTCCAGAGTAGCCAACGCATTAAAATGTAATTTAAAAAGGAATAAAGGTTTAATCCATCTGTGTTTGAAAACAGTCTTTTCCCATATCCTGCTTTTGGCACGTCCTCCCAGCTGGGGCATTGCACCTCGCTCCGTAACACGGGCACAGCTGCTGCGGCCGGGGAGGGGAGCGCGATGCAGGCACCAAGCGGCAAACAAGGTTGGGATGTTAATATTTTATTTTTTATTGGCTTTTTTTTTTCTTTTCCCCCCCATTTTACCCTTTCTGCACCACAACTCCCTGGGGCGCCGGTGGAACATCTGGCCAAGCCACTTCTGGTTCCATTTATTGGCAGATAATTTATTTGCGGATCAGCAGGGGAAAAGTGACCCAACCATTTACTGGAGGTATATTGGTTGACCCTTTGGTGATGCTTGCTTGAACACGGGTTCGTTAGGTGTTCGAGGCCTGATCCAGACCCGAGGAAGTCAAACTCAGATCTCCCCTTTAAGATCCAGGGCTGTTAGATCTTCGTCCAAAAACATTGGGGGAAATTAGTCAAATAAATGCTCTGTGAATATTATTGCATATTATTCATTCTCTGGGAATATTTTAAAATATTATTCACTCCTTGTGCATATTATTAAAGCAGCTCCCACTCAAAGAAGGAAATTAAATTGTAAAAACCAGTGTTTCTCTCTGTCCTTTTATCTTTTATGCTCTTTTTCCCCACCATCACTTTATTCCAACCTTTATTTTCGGCAGTCTATGAGCTCAGGATAAGGCAGAGGCACCCCAGATCCCAGCGCATGAGCAGTTTAATGCAGGGATGGTCTTCCGGATCCGTGCTTTCACAGCACCTATCGCTGCAAGGGCTTGCCTGTCATCCTCCCTACTGCTTATTTGTATTGTAGCTGTGAGCTCAACTCATTGCATCTGAAAGGTGTCAACAGGCTAATACTCCCTTGTCAGCAGACTCTTCAAAACTCTCTTAAGGCTTTCCAATGGCCATGGATCCTATTCAAATTCTGTTCCCCATCTTTGGCTAAAATTATCCAGCTTTCAAAAATACAAATGATTTTTTTTTTTCCTTACACAATCAAAAGCGTGGGCTTATTTTTCTTTGAATCAAAATGCAGAGGCATTTTCCAAGGAGGCATTTTGGAAAAAATAATGAAAATTTCGCAAATTTTGCAGCCAAAAGCAATTGACCCTTTTCCCCAAGGAGGAGTTTCATTTACTTCTGGCGTTGCCATGCATACCAGTGGTCAACCCCACCGTACACGTGGCTAATCACAGCGTATAAAATGAAACAGGATTCTTTGCATGGGCTTTTGGGAACAACAGCCAGAGCCTGTGCTGTACAGGGAATCCTTCACCACTGGGCACGTCAGTGCAGAAACCCCTCCTTACGTGCACAGCACAAGCTAGTGCAACAAATCCTGCTGGTTTTCCAGCGCCTGTGGACCGGCAGGACCCGGGAGCCGGCAGCTGATCCCGTCTTGAAGGCTGAGAAGCTTCCCAGCACTTCCAAAACACCCTGGAAAAAGCAATTTCCCCTGTTCCTGGATAGCACCTGGGGACTGATCATTATTTTTATAGACTCAGCCTGTGTGCCAGCCTCCCGCGCACGTTTTTAGCAGCTTTGTCAAACTGTTAACACCCTGCCCGGCTCTCAGTCGCCACCCCACCGGGAACATGTCCCCAGCGATGGCCAGAGCAGCATCCCTTGCTGAATCAGTGATGGAAATGCTTTTTCCTAACACGCCCCATGCAGATGGGACTGTGGAGAGGAGACACCTCTCCTCCCAGGGGCTGTTTGAGGTCTATTAAGGCCCTGCAGGAATGCACAGATGGATTTGAATCCACCTCGGGTAGCTCTCAATAGAGGGTACGAAGGACTTCGGTTTGTGCCCACGAGGTGCTGGAAGACAACAGAAACCCTTTTTGGGCTCACACGGGAGGTGTCCTTTCCACCTGCACAGCCCGAGCCTGACATCAGATCTCATGGCTCTGGCTCTCACGGGGGATTTTCAGCTGTAATGAGATCAGCTTTTCCTATTTATGACCAAATCCAAACAATTAAATGGAAAAAAAAAAAAAAATCCAAGCCGGGAACAAGATCACCGCGTGCTTTCATAGCTTGGTAGGGCTTCGGGATGGGTTTCAGCCCTTCTGTCCTTTCCTTTTACTTTTGACCGGGCAGAAACTGGTGGGACTGTGCGATGAAGAGAGTGTTTACAGAAAAACACTTTTTCATCAGACATCTACCCTTACTCATAGATATTCATTTTGAAAGAGAGTGAGCTCTAAATGATGGCGGATGTTGACTTCTGCAGTTTCTTTGAACTCGCTGGCTTAACTGGCCCCATTAAGGACTTACTCATTTATGGTGAAACAGTTGGGAACTGAAGAAGGAGAACCTCCTCTAGTCCGGAGGGATGACTGGCTGCTGCTTTCCATTCCAGCACTGACTTACTGTGTGACCTTGGTCATGTCGTCTCATCTCCCTTGTCTCCTCCATAAAAGATGGCCTGTGATGCTCATGGAGATTCTGCCATTTCCAGCTCAACGGCCCCACGGAAAGCCAAGGATTAGTATTTTTAAAGACAGTAGTCGCAATGACGTTTTCTTCACAGGCTTTTTCCGTGTTCCTGTGTTTCTAAATCCTTAGCCCTTTTAATTTCTTGGGAAAGCATCTGGTTTCCAGCTCTGGGTCTCTCCAATCTGTCATTTTACACAAATATACAAACATCCCTTTTCTGGATGATGGATTAGGGCTGCACTTTGGCTTGGATCACACAGCCCAGACTGGAAAGGGGGCTTTGAAGTCATGAAAATTTCACATTCCCGTACTGCCAGCAGAACAGCGCACAGGAGAGACGTACATGCTGGGAAACACAGACCCTGGCTCATTTACACTGCTCCAGCGTCATCCCGTATAACGTTAAGCACTCAGTTAATTCACCTAAAGGGCATCATTACCCTCTGCTTCCTCTGCAATAAGAGTTGGATCTCACATGGATTTACATATCCTCTGGAAGACATGCTCCTGGCCTTTGAGGGAGCCCTCAGGACTGCCATTACTATAGACCCCGTGCTTAAATCCCGGGAATAATATTGCATCCGTCCGCTCTGCACTCCCAGAGCGGTGCAATGCCAACTTAACGCATGCACAAATTGCCCCCACAGCAGAAAACACTCTTGCATTCATTTCCCAGCATCTCTATCCCCCACATCACAGGGATTTGTTTCGGACACCCCCTTTGCAGTGACACCGGGGCAGCGGGAGCCTTGCCTGTCGGACCTAGGACACGGGTGAGAACAGCCTGTAGTTTGTCTCCCAAAATGAGCGCGAGGGCTGCCGCGCTGGGTCCCAGGACCTTTCGCCTTGCATGTGAGAAGGCTCCGCTTGGAAAAATATTAGCAAGCACGACGATGATTTTCTGCTGATTTACTAGCCGAAGCCGTAAATCAGCACTCGTCAGAGGCTTGAGTTACATGCCTGTGCCGGAGATTGATGGAGCCAGCTGCCAGGAGGAATTACCAAGCAGCAAGCTTGAGTCTGAAATCATTGTTTTAGGCCTCGGAGTGAGCTAAAACGTTCAGGTGATTTATACAGGAGGAAATGGCTTTATGTCCTTTTCAACTGGAGTCCTGAATCCTGCCAATAAAGACCTGCAAAGTCTCCTGGTTTTAATCTCGCACTCGGGAAGGGACACCGCCAACTTAATGAATTTAGGCTCTGAGCTCACCGATACAATTAGGTTTATGGGTGAAGTTCTGCCCTCCGTGTGAGATTTTGCCTTAGTCTTCTGCCAAGCGACATTTTACCCAGCGTGTGCTGCCCATCAGTTTTTTCTTAACCCACCTTTTACGTATATTTTAGGTACTGCCCTTGTATAACACCCACAAAAAGCCTCTGTGATGCCTCAGTGCATGGATGCTGCAGTGTTGAGCAAGACCAGATGGAGAGGGGTTGTTTGGCTGTTCAGCAAAGCAGAGCTGGGTCAATTAGAAAAAGGACGTCCCGTGTCGCACACAAGTAAATAGTGAGTGAATAAATAAGGTGCCAGCAGATGGTGCTCAATAATTTGCAGCATCCTCGCTGGGACGAAGTGGTCCATCCCCAGCAAAAGGCTGTTGGGAAAGAGGATCAAAAAGCATTTGTTGCACCGAATGTACCACTGCAAACAGAGCAAGCTGAGGCACAGTTTATTGCATCGTGCTAACTTAATTACAAACACATCGCGGCATTAACAAGGAAAGCACCTTTTTATTGCAGTCGGACACAAGTGCCTCAGACCCTGATCCTGCTGCTTGTTTGCACCCCTGGGGTTTTGTTTGTTCAGAAAACATACGGGGGGGAAAAATAACATGAAAAAAGATACTGCAGTTCAGTTTCAAAGGAATCTCCTGGTGCCCCGGGAAGATAAAACTCCTAATCACATCATTCCCTTTATCTCCCTTGGATGTTCCACTTCCATTACTAAATGGCTGCAGCGGTTGCTTTGGTTTTTCTCATGTGCAAATGGAAAAGTATGAAACAGAATTGTTCAGATGGGCAAGTGGCCTCAGAGGCAGGAGTTGAGTGTTTTCCTTTCTTCTCTTTCCATGGCTTACATGCTGGCACTTTCCTGGACGTCCCTTTGCCTGGGACACCTGCACGCCTGTCCCTGTCCCTGCTCCCTTCTTGCCTGCCATAACCCCTCCTTGCACACCTCCTCCCGGATTGCCCCAAGGTCACAGGGGAGCCACCTGTGACATTGAATTTCTTCACTGCTCCGGCCTCGAGTGAGCATTTCACAGCTCTCAGATGTTGCAGGAAGGGACCGGTGATAACAAACCCTCCTCCTTTAGACCCGGACCTCCTCTGGGGTCTGGGCACAGGGACCAGGTACCAGCTGTGTGGGCACCCAGCCCTCAAGGGATGCTCTAGCCCGTGAAACGCCACATGATAAAAAAAATTGTGCAAACAACTTAGAGCAGAAATGCACTTTCTGGACAGGGCTGGTGCCCAGCCTGCCAGGAAAAACGGCATTGTCCCAGGGGAACAGTGTCATTAGCTCATTTCCCATCGGTGCGGGGAGCAGCCGGTTTCGATGCAAACGAAGTGTTTGCAGCGGTACCCGCTGAGCAGCCGGGGAGGGCGGTGAGATAGGGTGGCATGGGGCACCCCGGGGGCATCCCATCCTCCCCGGGTGGAGCAGCATCACTGGCCGGCAGCGCGGCACGGGCAGCAGGTGCAGGGATGGAGGCAGGGAACTGTTTATAGGGCTTAGGAAAAGCTGAGGTTTCTGGCAGGTTCCCGAGACCTTCGGTTTGGCCCAGAGCTCTCCGCTGTATAAATTGTGGAATTAGAGTCAAACATGAAACCAGAGCAATAGGCCAAAGGCAGAGCTGGCAGCTGGCTGGAGGTCGGATTTTTTCTCCATGCAAGCGTGTCCAAGCCAGGCCTTTTGAAGAGAGAAAGGTGAGGAAGGGGGAAACAAAAGAAAGGGGAGCCCAGCAAAATGGGGATGGAAATAACCCCCAAAGGAGGAAGGATGGAGAAGTTGATCCGGAGACTGCATAGTGGGAAGTATCTGGAAAGCAAGGCAGACCAGGGGATGGGGGAAGCCAACACCTCCCCGGGGACCATCTCCCAGGTGGGTGCCACCAGACCTGGCACCCATCCTCAGTGACACCGGGCGCTGTCCCACCCGCTCCCAGTGCCTCAGCTCCGCTGCCACGCAAGCGGGAGGGTGTTTCTCCACTGATGTCTGATTATTATTGGTTTTGCTCGAGAAGCAATTCTGCTTTTCAAGATCGGGACCGTGCACTGGGTTGACCTCCAGCGTTTTACTGCCGTGTGGTTTGGATTAGCTGACTCATTGTTTATGGCGGGGTTTCACGGCCGTTTGGTGGGGCTGAGACACACAAAAAAAATCATCCGTGCTGGGCACGGAGGGAGATTTTGTCTGCAAAGCATCGATGCATTGTGAGATAGGCAGGAAAGCAGAGTTTTCCTGGGAGTTTTGGAGAAACCTGTGATTTTTCATAGAGAATTTATGTGCTGCAGGTACCTCCCAGGACCGAGGGGATAAACAGATTTCCAGCATCAGAAACCTTATCTCCATCCTCCCAACTTTTGTTTTCTCTAACCAGTCATCCAGACGTGCTGGGGATAGAAGTCAGATGTGGTTTGAATAGATGTGAGGAATTCAAGCAGGGAAAATCATACCATGTGGATGAAGCAGGAATTTTAGAGCAGAGCTGCCCCGTACTGACATTACCTCCTTCTTCTCGTGGTTATCTACTGAAAACCCCGTCCTTTAATCAGACTCTCCCTGAGTTCAGCACTGGGGGATCTGGGGATCTCATCAACCTCAGCAACCCAGGCTTTCTTCTTTCAGAGCCCAAGCAAAGCATCAAGCCCTACTTCTTGGTGGTGCCATCACCCCGCACATGACCAGATGCAGTGGGACATGCCAGCTCCCCATAGTTGTGCCTGCAATGACAGATGCTTTCCTGGTGCGATCGCACCCTACGACCGGGGGGAGTTTTGCTGAACGAGCCTGCTCCTCAGCTGCCACAAGGGTGTTTGAGGCTTATTCCTTCGGAGTATGTGATCTCAGCCATGGCTAGGGACCGGGGAGGAGGTCAGGTCCGTATCCACATGTACGCAGGGTCTGTGGGCATTTAGATTGCAGATGCCTTCCAGCCCCAACCCCATCCCCATTAAAATTCGCAGGAGGTTTACGTTGACTTCACCATGCTCCTGGCTTGCAGAACACCGAAAGATTCAACAAATGCAGCTGCTGTCACCGATCATCCCAGAACCTCCTGGCATGAGGCTCCTAAATAACCGGGGCGGCTGTCACCCCCACACACTGCCATACCCCCTGCCAGGACCCTACTCTCGGTCCTCTCCTTACGTCTGCTCGCGTGCAAACATGGAACAGCAAATCCGAGCATCGCTGGTGAATGAATACTGACATTTAGGGAGTAATTTGGCAGAGCCCAGCAAGCCGCCGAAGCCCACGTTGGTGTTTCCGTGATTGAACCCAGGCTGCAGAGACGGGGTGTAGTACGGTCGCAAACCGAGGCTGAGGTTTGGCTTCAGGGTGGGACTTCAGAAGCGATTTCTCCTGGTTCTGGCTATAAAAAGGGGCATCCCTCTGTACTCATTGCCCCAGATGAAAACTTGCGCCATTTACAAGTGGAGAGGTTATTTTTCAGCTCCCAAGCCTGCAGGCTCAGCCGGGAGCTGACGACCACACAGGGCTCACTCTTGCTCTTTCGTCAGCAGCACTAACGATCCTGCAAGAGACTCATAAGGCTTGGATGGGAGCTGGAAATGGCAGAAGTGAATACAGCTCCGGGTTTCTAACCTCTCTGCGCTTTGGGCCTGTCTCAGTCCCAAGTTCGGTTTCAACTCGTGACAGAAACAAGGGCGAAGTAGCAAAATTTGGATCAGACCTATATCTGGGCTCTGAACTGCAACGCAGAGTTGTCCCCAGCAATGTGCCTTCCTGCAAACCGGCTACAAGTCCTGGTTCGAAGCAAAGGGGTTGGCAGCGCTCCCAGAGTCCTTGAGCACCACGTTGTTTCTTCTGCCACGCTCATCCCTCCCTGATGGAGCAGCAATGCGAGCTCCGGCTGCCCTGCGCCTCCGCTGCCATTTGCCACCCTAGAGGCAGAGCCATTCCTGTGCTAGAGGCCATCTCGTGCACGCCGAGCTCCTTCATTAGGTCTTGTCAGGCTTTGCTATTGAATATTGGTGCTTGGCAGCTGATAAGTGCAAGGTGTGCTGGAATCGAAGCAAGATGCATAGTGTTATAAAGCACAAGTGAAAGACTCTTGGGTCATCTTTATGTCCTCGACCTCTCTGCCACCGCTCCAAGCTGCTATATGCCGCCTGGCGCTCTAAGCAGACAATATCCCATTGATTGCCCGAGGAGCTCATGCCAACAGAGAGGGCCATGCTGACGCTCTGCAGCATTGCCGGGCCCTGATCCGCCCTTGGAAATGCCTCGCACAATGCACAGACTGTGTACATCGGAGCATCGGAGCACCAATACAATGTCATTGGAGGCCTGATGATCAGCTGCACAAAAAGGGTCTTATGGTGACACGGTACAGGCGGTCCTTTCTCAGTGCGATGAACGTCATTGATTTATTCCCTTTTCTCACTGGAAACAAAATGCCCTTTAAAAATAAAGCTAAAGAGCTGAACTGGCCATGCCTTCGGCCTGAATAGTGCTGGTCCCCCCCTTGCATGGCCTTTTCTGTAGGGCGCCCTGCCCGTGCCGATAACCCCGGCTCACGCTGGCCCAGGCCCCCGGGGAGAAGGGAATTAGCACTTCATATTTCTAACATGCAAGTCGGGAGCGGGAGCCCAGCAAGCCGGCATCCAGGCTGGTGCTGTCCCGTGCCGAAATCCCTCCTGCTTTTTGCCAGCACCCCTGGTTGGGTTTCGTCTGAGCCCTCTTCCCTAGAGAGCTGCCAGCATCAGCATCACCCCCAAATCTCCCTCCTCCCGGGAATTGCTGTTAGCAGGCGGCAAAAGCGAATGTGCGGGGTAAGGGCCAGGCCTTGCAAAAGGCTGGGTGAAATGCTGAAGAGAGCTCAAATAACAACATAAACCCTCCTGACCATGAAACATGGGCAAGGGCTCTAAGGGGCTGGCTCCTGTCGGGTTCTCCATCATCCAGCCCCATCCTCGGGGTCGTGCAGAGACTTTGTTCTGCTCGGCGCTGCGTTCTTGTTTGGTTGCGCGCTTTTTTTTTTTTTTTATCTTTAATACTGTGTTATTTTTATATAAGCATCTTTCCAAAACAGGGCCTATAAAATCTTCAAGCAATGTCCCCTCTCCCTGCCCCTTCTTCCCCGAGTAAATATTTTTAGCTCTCATAAACACAAGCCATGAAGCACTCGGGAGTGAAAACCAATGCTCTGGGGAGGCACCGCTATAGGGGCAACCCACGTTCCTCTCCATCCAGAGACGCTTAAAGCACAACCCAGAATTACACCCTTATTTTAGCACCTCTGGCTGGACCCTGTGGCGTGGGTTTGGGACCCACCAAATGCTCGACCCAACCCCTGCTTCCCTCCTTCACAGGGAGCTGGGAGGAGGCGAAGCTCTGCAAAGCAGGTGCTAAACTGGGATTTTTTCAAAGTAAATCCAAAGGAACAAGCTGACCAGAGCTCAGTAGGTTGCAATTATCCCCAAAATGTCATAGAGCTTGGAAAACTCTCATCCCTATCATTAATTCCACCGAGCCTTTGCCGGATACTGTGCAGGATATGCTCTATATGAGGACGCTTTGCTGCCTCTCGGACCTCGCGGTGCCTGGATTGTGTGCTGATGAGGTGCTGTCTTTTGGTTTAGATAGCAGAAGGGGAAAAAAGGAAGACTTGTAAATTCTACAGTTTGAAACCTCAGCAGAGATCTCCTTTGGTTCAGCCTCACCCCTCTCCATGAGCTTTCCTGCTGTCGCTGCCCAAGCTATTACCAAAGTACATCTCTCCAGTGTCCCATCCCAGCTTTGATCACAGAATCCCTGCAGCCTTCACCAGATTTTCCTAAAATTGATGGAAAATTCACCCCGCTTTTTTTTTCCCCAAGTCAAAATGTTGACATTTGGGGAAATCTGAGCAGCCACAGCATTTCTCTGTGTTTTGCCAGAGGCCAGCGCCCTGGTTTTATACAAATTGCGCAAGGGACCACAAAGGAGATAAATAAGTTGCCCGCAAGGATCGTTCAGAGCAGTCCAGCGAGAAACACCGTCCAGTTGCCAGGTCTTGGCGTTTGACCCAGGTTGTGCAATGAGCGGGAGGGCTGGGATTGCACTGATGAGTGCAAGATGTCCCCAGGAAAGGGGACATCCAGAAAAGGCTCAAGGAAGCCAGCAGCGCCAGGAAAGGACACTGGGAATGTCTTTGATGAGAGCAGATATGACATTGGCTTGGATACAAGAGTCCTTTGAACAAGCAAGGGGCTGAGGACGTGGCTTTGGGACATAAAGTGGCTTTCTCTGGCCAGTTGGGGCTGTTTAATCTGTCCGGCTCCAGTCTGTGGGACTCAGGGTGGCCTTGCAGAGCTGGACTTACCAGGGCAAGGTCTAGAGACAGAGGCTGGGGAAGGGGCTTAGTGGCATGGCTTAAATGGAGTGAGATCAGAGCTGGGCTCCCGTCCAAGGTTCAGGGCAAGGCATAACTCTGCATTTCCCAAGCTACCCAAGCCTCCTGGGTTTGCAGTTTCGCAGCCTCCCGAGATCAGATTCCCATGATGGATTCCCAGCAGCGGAGATAGAATGCTTCCCAAAAGGTCCCAAATCCCATCTGCTGAGCAGCCTCCTTCTCAGGCTATTTGCGGTATTTGGATTTCTGAAGAAAGCAGTGAACAAGGAGGAATTTCTCCCTACTTTGAGGCTCCTGTTTCCCTCCTCCCTGGGGAACCTCCCTTCCCCCTGCAGCGATGCAAGTCCAAGGCCAATCCATCCAACCGCCCGTGGTGGTGACTCTTCCCACCCTCCTTCTGTCCCAAAAAGCCTCCTGCTGGGAAACCATCCTGTTGCCATCAGGTGCAATCAGACCCCTGCTTTCTTCCTCCACCGGGCATTTATAGGATTCGTTGGGATGTGATTTGCACAATTTCGGATAAGGAGCGTTTTTTGAGCTCCCCTAATCTCTAAGCATTTGCTGAAAGCTCGGGAGCATCCCAATTTGTGGTTGCCTGTCTAGAGGGTCTCTATTAATATTTCTTTCCCTCCTGCTTCTCTCCCACACCCTCACTTTCACCTTTATAGGGGAATAGTGTCATCTATGAGGATTTGTGGGCTTTGCTTTCCAAAGGGAAAGGGATACTGAGCGCTTTTTGTAACCCATCCCCAAGAGCTGAGCCCTTGAGCATCGTTTCCCCTCTTGTCCGCTTTCCCAACCCTGAGATGGGAGAGGTCTTATCGCCAATGGGTATAAATGGTGGTGACATCAACCGGGAACGACGTGCCTCTCCCCTCTTCACAATAAAATACATGTATCATCTGCCTCCTCCATTCATTTTCCTCTCGCCACTCCCTGTTTTATTTACCCCCGCGATTTAAGCGCTGCCGAAAGCCCTACTTGCGTGGCAGCAGGCTGCGGATCAGGTCTGCTGTCCCTGAAACGAGGCGATGTCAGGCTTGGGGGGAGATGTCAGATTGCCCTGAGTCATAACAAAACCGCACAGATTCATTTTCCTGTCAAATCGGCCTTAAACAAGCCCGTTGTGAGTAAACATGGAAGCACAGATTGCAAAGGCTGTACAAACACTCCCGGCTGACCGGTTTATACTCAGCAGATGTTAATGTTTAGCAGGCGGGGATGTGCCAAGAGGGTAAAGTAAAAGGCGGCGAGCGAGGCGGGCGAGGAGGGAAAGGTGATGTGGGTGCCGGAGCTGGCCCTTTTCGGTGGGCGAGACCCTTGTTGCAGCAGGTGGTGGGATGCAGGAGGCAGCGGTGCAGGCTGGAGCATCCCCAAAATGCCTCACACGTGCCTGGTACCTCCTGGTCGGCCCCAGCATGCGACTCAAATCATCTATGGGATGTGCCAGGATGGATGTCACCTTTGCGAGGCATGCTCCAGGGGTTTAGGAGGGTTTGTCGGTCGGGGCCATTTAGTATCCGTAGGAGCCGAGCTGCGGCACGTGTAGGAAAGCAGCCACGATCCTGAAATAATGTTATCTTAGCAAATGGTTTTGTTATGGTTGTCGGCTTCCTTGAGGAGCATTTCTTAATCTAGAAAAGCAGCGGTCCCAACGCGGCAGGAAGTTTTTCATTATCGGCTCCGAGGAGTTCGGAGATGAGAGATTAGGGGGAAAGGCACACAAATCCACTGCTCCGGGAAAGAAAAATAAGGGATCTCTCTTCGGTAAGATGTGAAAATGCCTTGGAAATACTGGCTGCAGCCAGACGTGAACTCAGGTAGCCTAAACTCGTGACGGGGGTGACCAGATGTGGGCTATGAGCAGTTGCCAGCGTTGCTTTAGCAAAGAAAATCTAACGAAGTGGAGAAAGGAGGATCTCCGCACCTGTGACAGCGCTGCTCCTCCTGTTTCCTCATTTGGCCACATTCTTTGCATTGTTTTTCGCAATATTTTGAGCAAACCCCAAATATTTCTACTGGGAGAAGCACAATATTGGCTCTTTGTATATATAACGCAGGGCAGCAGTGTTTCCAGCGTGCACACCGCAGAGACAGCCAGGACCTGCAGCCTGGCTGGAGGAAGGGGGGAAGATGCGTTAAGGCTGCAGGAGTTTCACAGCATCTTGGGGTGCACCCAGCAACTTGATTTTTTTTTTCCATTTGGGAAAAATAAAGTGTTCTTTTTTTGTACAGTGGGATCTGTCTTTTTTAGGAGGCACCCAGAGAAATTGATGTTGGTCCCAGGAAAAGAGGCAAAGCAGCAGGCTAAAGCAGTGAATGGATAAAGAGAGGAGTTTTATGTATCCCCTGCAGCCAGCTAGACTCTGATCCAGCAGAGCAATGCGATTTCTTGCAAATACCCATTTGTCTAGTGCAAACGGCCTTACATATCCCCTCCTCGCCCTTGGCTCGCGGTCCAAACCCGAGCCCTACCACAGCTCCAGTGGGTTTGGAGTCCATCCCGCAGGGGCAGCCACGGCTTGAGCCCAGCTTGAGCCTCTGCAGCCCAGATTCGAGCAAGAGCTCAAGTTTGCTTCTAGCTTCAGAGGTCGTTTGGCACAAAACCCTACAGCCACGGGAGGAGAGAAGGTATATATGTAGGCGAACTGATTTGAGGTGTGAAAAAGCCATCTGGGGAAGTCTAAAAGGTGGGTGAAAGCATGGATGAATGGAAAGAGCAGCATGTGGGAAGCAGAACCAGAAGGTCCCATCCCAAGGGGCTTTCACCTTAATACAAGCAAACATAGGCACTGAAATACCTCACCACTGCTCCGTAAAGGATTTATCCCCAAAGATTTGGACTCGCTACCCAGAATAAGGAGGATTTAGGGCCTTTTCCTAGACGTCTGCACTTGCATCTGTCCCACCCAGCAGCGCACTGCTAGCATCCATCAGCAGAGCCCCGCAGCCCCTGTCTGTCTGTCCCACCGTCTTGTTTGGTTTATCGACATTTTCAGCCCCTACGCTCTGCACCACGAGGGGAATGTTGTCGGGTTTTTTAATCTCCTTCCGGCTCCAGTTTTATCAGTTATTTATTTGGGTTTATTGCTTTCCTTGTTCATTTTGTCATTTCATTTACTCAATCCCCGAGGCTGCTGAAATGAGGCACCGAAAAAGAAAATATAGGACAAATAATTATTATTTGCATGTTCTCTGGAACAAGCCAAGAAAGAGTCTCCGGGGAGAGGGTGGGATTCGCCTCTGTTTGTTTCTTCAGAGGCAATATTAAAAAGGAAAAATGTGAAAAGGCTAATGGAAGAGTTAACCCTTGCCGGAGCCACGTCTCCGCACCACGGAGCGGGCTGAGAGCTCCCAGCAGCGGGGAGGAGAAAGAGGATGAATCAAAAACAGGTTCCCTGGTGCTTTTGGCTTCCCACCAGCAGAAACAATGCAAAAATAAAATGCAAGAGGAATCCCTGGCAGCAGGGAGAGAAAAGCCGTGCAGTCTGGTACCCGGGGCGAAGCGAAGGGCAGGGTTATTTTTTTCCCATGTAAGCGCAGCCCTCCCCCCAAAAAAACTACACCCCCCAATGGCATTTTTAGGAGCGAATCCCAGCCGGATTTGGTGAATAATTTCCAGCCCTGGGCGTGGAGGCAAGGGGCTCTCGCGTGGCACGTGCCGGGGCCGAGCGCCCGGCTGCGTGGGATGCTCAGCATCACCTCGGGGGCCGAGGAGCCCCTGCACGGTCCCCTGGGGTGGCTCAGAAGAAAACATTTGGATGCCCATCGCTTTGTACCAACCCGTTGGCTTCGCAACAGAGCTAATTTTGTACCTTTTTTTTTTTCCTTTACTAGAAGGAAACAAAAACATTGAGTCCCCCGCACACGCATGCGACGCACTAATTACAGCAGACTTTTATTTTTCAGGTCCAAATAGGAAGCGTCGGCCGCGGCCAGAAAACCACCTCGGCTGCGCGCTTCCAGCAACCCTTCGGCTGCATTAGAAAATAAAATCCCTAAAGCCTTTTTAATTGCATTTGCATTGGGGATGGGAGGAAGGAAGGAAGGAAGGAAGGAAGGAAGGAAGGAAGGAAGGAAGGAAGGAAGGAATTATGCAGAATCATTTATACTGGAGATGGACTTTTTTAAAATGAAGAGCAGCTTAAATGCTTTAAAATTATGTGTTTCACATTTTCTTCAAGATATCAGATCCTTGTTCTTGAGGAGATGGTCCTAAGGACAGGAAGGAGGATACGTGTTGTCTTTTTTCACTTCCCTTTCTCCTCCTTAAAAGCAGAAAAAAATAAGTATAAAAGGGAATGAGCCAAAGATTTCCTTTTCAAAAAGACACACATTTCAAACGGTTTTATACACCCCCCCCGCCAAAAATAGAACAACACACTGCGGACAACATACAAGTGATTTTCCTTTCCTCCCTCATCACCTTTCGGCAGCCCCCCTGGGCACGGCGTAGCACAGCAGGCACAGACTCACCGAGGGTCTCTGGCTGCTCTGCGATGCTCTGGGGATCCAGAGAAGCCAAAAAAACCCGGGGTTCAGGTGGGATAACAGCTGCTTTGCATTAGCATCTCCCTCTTGAGGTTTCCCTTGTTTTTCTTCTTTCTCCTTGTTTCCTTTTCTCTCCACTCACTCCTTTTTCTCCTGACTTTGGGATTAAAAAAAAACAAACGCAGCCCAGGTTCTCCCCGTCTTTCAGTGCCCGTTTTCTTCCGTGTTTGTTTTTTCCGCCTAATATATCCTCACCTCCAAAGTAAGTGCTGAAGCCAGGGGGTTAATGGGCAACCTGGGAAAACCATGATCAAGGCCATACCTTGCTGCGCCCATCCTGCATGACTCCCAGTAAGACCCCTAAACCCTAGATCTTGCCTCCCCCTAAATACTGGAGGTATCTGGAGACGGATGAAGACGTGGCCTTTAGTCTCCCTAATTTCACTTAACATCTAGCATGGGGATATTGGGTTCTCCCCCAAACTCCCTGGGATTTTTTAAGATGCCCAGATAGACCAGGCCTTAAGTAGACTCAGTCTACCCTTTACTCATCATCTCACTCCACCTTCCCCTCCATCCCTTGTCCAGATGTCCTTCCCCTACCTCTCATGCCTGTGTTTCTATAGCATATGGGGCTGCTTCTGGACAACATATGTCATCGAGAACACAGAGAGCCTTAATTATCTCTGTCATGATGATGTGGTCCCTATAGTGACCATAATTTCGGGAACATGTGTTTCTGCTCTCTGGAGCCTGGACGCTGCACTTTTTGAAAATATTCCGAACGCTATAAAGGTACAGAAAAGGCCGAAGCAGTATCTCAGCAAGAAAAAAAAAAAAAAAGCCTGTTCTGTGACATGGTGAGGGATATATTTAGGATATTTTCTCAGCTCTGTGCACCCCAAAGGCTTTGATTCAGCCTTGGTGTAAACTTCCAGCATGTGTGTGAAGTTGCTTTACTTACAGGCTGTACCGAGCAGGGAGGTGCTGAAGTGCCTGCTCAAAAGTAAGGACATGCTTAAGGGCTAAGAAAAATGTGCAGTATTTAAGCATGAATAGCAATTAAGCACCGAAATGTGTCCCTGAGTGCCTCGGTGGCTCAGGGACAGACTGTATTGCTTAGCCAGCTCCGGCCGTGCCCGATGCTTCGGCCACCTGAAAGCGTCTCAGACGCTCTGTCAAATCCCCGCAGCCTCTATTTTTGATTTTAGAGCAAAAAGCAGCTGTTACTGCAAATAATTACCCTTACGCCTGGATTACATACAGTGTTGTTCCTTCCACGACTCCAAAACATTTTTCCTTGAGGGCTTATATTTCCAGAGCTGTCAATCCAACACCTCTCACCAGCGCTAAATTCATTTACAAGGGAGGTGGGGTGGGGAAGAAATGCTTTAAAAAATAAATAATCAGGCCACATTAAATAACCGTTTGGGAGACCATCCGCCTCCCAGGCTTGCTTGGCTGAACTTGATATTAATTAAGCTAAATCCAAACGCAGCACCTTCCCCGGGAGTTGGCTGGAAAGCTCTCACCGCTCACCCCATGGCTGCAATTTCCAAGGACTTTACCTAGTTAAGGATTATAATCTTTAACAGCTGCCTGATTTACTCAGCTCATTCCCTCGGAGATGCTGATGCGGTCCTCGGCCGACGAACGCCATCTCTCTCCTTCTGCCATCGTGTCTTCGAGGATTATGCATTTGTAGGAGCGAAAGTATGTGATGGAGACTTCCAAAAAGATAAAATCCTACTCCTGCCACCGGTCAATAGGGAGGTGGGAGTTTGCTTGCCATAAATCCATGAAGTCTGCTTGCCAGATTAGAGTTGGCCGGACAAATTTGGCACTGACCGTGTTGTATAATTAGAAAAAAATATTAAAAAAAAAAAACCCCAGCAGAAATGCTTGTGGGAATGTGTCAGTTTGCTGGCTAGGGAGGACGACGGGGGGAAGTTTAGTCTGCTGCAAGTAGCCAGCAAGGGTCGGCATCGCCAGGGGCTTGGCATCCCTCCCCAGCCGGTCCTGCAGCACCGAGGTGCTGGAGCTCGTCTCCATCGCCCAGCTGCGGAAAAGCTGCCCGCGCTTTCTGTGAGCACCTGACCCGGGGTTAGGATCAATGACACATCCTCAGAGCTTGCCGGAGTGGGAAAAAGGCCTTTTCTGCTTGGAGAGCAGGTTTATTCCTGCCAGATTTGGGGAGGGCCGGCCGTAGCCAGCACAGTCTGTCCTCTGCAATCGGCCCGGCGGCAGCTATCGCAGCCGTCGGCGCCGGGAGAGGTGATAGAGAAAAGCAAGAAGAGGGGCCGGGGTCTCTCATCCCTGCTCCACATCAACATTTCATTTTACATCCCCAACCTCACGTGAACATCCCCGTTTTCCCCGTGCAGTGCGGTGCGTGGCGGAGCGCTGCGCTGCCCTTCGCAGTTTATTTCCCCCTCCCCGGGGAGAGGTTTTCTGCAGGACATGTGTTATCAATTAGGTCCATTTCGTCAACCTATGTCTGGTTTTGCTTTTGTCTCCTGGCAAAACTCAATAATAATAATAATGATAATAATAATAATAATAGCAATAATAATAGCAAGGCAGCATCCCAACCTCAAGGAGTGGATCGGCAGCCACGTCGAAGCGCCCTGGACCAGAAAGGCAGACGAGGCACGAGCACTGCCCTCACCCTCGATGGTTTCTCTCCCTGACGTTATACTTCAGGTAACCCCCGCTTTTTTTTTTTTTTTTTAAATTTTTTTTCAAACTTCTTGGGTTTCAGCTTAGGACAAATGAAAACAAGCAGATTTGCAGGCAGTCCCAGATGCAGGATCAGGTTTTAGTTTCATAAAAGCATTTGGTATGCACTGCCCAAGCCATCTTCAACCCTTGGGCTCAGCCGGGGGTGGGTTTGGAGCGAAGCACTCGGTGGTCTGGCTGGAGCACCGCAGGACCTTCGTTCCCAGCAAATCCTCTTGAGTATTAAATCATTTAAAGAGTTCAGCACTTGCTACACGTGTTGCCGCAAGAGCTTAAGAGGCTGGAGATCTCGATGTCCCATCATGAACACCAGCCATGCCTTGTGTTACCATGCCACGGGGGTGGATTCAGTTTTCGTGCCATTTTTGCTGCTTAAGATGTAAGAAAAGGTATATTGCGTCGGAGGAGATGTTTGTCTAATCCAACGTCTTTCTCCAAAAGTGGCCGAAAGCAGATACCCGGGGAAGCGTACAAGAAAAGGGCAAAGCAAATGGATGGGAGGCTAAAATAACTGGGGAAACTAAACGCACTTGCTCTAGCAGAGGACTTGGGTAGGTCTTTTCTTTTTTGGTAGGGTTTTTTTTGGTAGAGGGGTTTTTTTGTAGGGGTTTTTTTTTTTCTTTGACACAAAACCCCACAGTGCTCTCCATGTGCCAAAGCCAGGGAACAGGAACATAAAATGCTACCAGAGGGGCATTTCAGAAATACTCCCTGTGCCTCTGCCAGGGTGTAACTCACTCCTGGGAACCTGCAACTTTGCCCTTTGCTGGTCAAGACATTTGCTGGGAGCTTGATGGGGACTCCTGAGCACAATTCCTTGGCCTAAGGGAATGAGTCTCATGCCCATCAGTCTGCCACTTTCAATTCCCTGGCTGTTTTTAACCCCATTTTAACCACAGCAAAGCTGAAGTTTCAAAGCTACGGGTTTCCTTCCCATTTAGCGGAGCTGGAGGATGCCGGTGAAGATGCACCAGTGTGCCCTGAAGGGAAAAGCAGCTGGCTCAGCCTTTTATTAGATATCAGAGAATCCAAAGAAGACAAATTCACAGTGAAGGGAAGCAAAACACGAGATCTTTTAGTGTCAGAAAACTAGGAAGCCCGAGAGCCGTCGGTGACAGCATCTCATGCCACTGGGAGAAGCTACCCCTTCCCCTTGGACACAGCATATCATGCTCCGCATCATTTCTCTTTCACCGAGAGCCCATTCCTGTGGCTTCAGGCTTGATATGGATGCAGGACATCACCTGTGTCACCCGCCTGGTGCCAGGTGTCAGTGTTTGGCTCAGCCCCATTAAATCACCGCCGGCTTTCCTGCAGCAAAGTGCCCTGAGCAAACAGTCCATGACTTGGCTAAACACCAGCCTTCCCTTCGAGCGGGTGTTTTTGGCATCAGCACTCACTTTCTTTCTTCCTTACCAGGTAAATACTTGGGGCTTGTGTGGTTTTTTGTCTCTCTGGGTGATTTTTTAAGGGCACCTGGTTAAAAGTGTGGCTGTCACTTGGTGCTGGAGGAGCAAGGTGTTACTTTTAACTTAGGTTTCTGTTCCCGAACAGATACTTGAGGGGAAAGCTATGGCACAGGGTATTGCGCTGGGTGGAAATCTCCCTCTCTGTTCCTAATAAAGCTGTTTGCAGCCAGAGTCTTTGCACCGTGGGATGTATTTGGGCTGAAGGTGAACTTTCTTGTGGGAAAAGGCACAGGTGATCAATCCTTTATTTCCCTGTAGGAGCCGGTGAGGGGGAAGGTGCTCGGTCAGGTCTGTCGCGTTTGTTTCTTTATGGTAATGAAAAGCAAAGCGAGCTCACCCCCCAATAAAACACATTAAATTTGCCAAATCATTACAACATAAGCAGGGAAAAAATTGCATTTGCTGGGGGGAAATAAAATACCAGGAAATCTGTTGGGAGCTGGAGGGGGTGACATCAGGCATCCCTGAACAGACGTGTCCCATTAAAAGGCAAGGCTTTACCTCACCGTTGGCCCCGGTGTAACCAGGAAAGAGGGCTCTGACTCAGGGAGGGTGTGCTGGGAATCGGCAGGAGGAACGCACGCTGTTTTCTGGGCACCCAGCAACCCCGCAGCTGCACCGGGTTGGCTCAGTTGTAAAGCTAACCTCGCTTTTCCTGGACCATCCGAAGGTGATGTGGAAAAGGGCTGAGACTGAGGCTTTGTCCGCCTACGGAGCGGATGACTCCGGAATAGCACGTCGGGAAGGGATAGTGCTGAACAATGGTATGTGCGGACACGGTTGTTCCAGGATGTGAGAGCGCTGTTCCAGTCTACATTAATCTATTTAACCCTATACTGTTGTTATTCTGACAAAAGAGCATCCCGGTTTCAGGCTAAAGCAAACCAGCCTCGTGCATTTAACTTCCCGGTGCTGGCGAGCCCTGGGGCTTGCACGGAATAATCCACCACCGGGCTCCTTCAAGCTGGGGTGGATTTTTTGCCAATAACAAATCCTGTAGCAGAAGCAAGTCAGAATAAACCTGTTAGGCTTTCAAAAGTTTTTTTTTCTTCAATTAATGAGTTGAGGCTTCAAAGAGGCCGGGATTGCGATAAGACAAGAAATGCTCTGCAGCCACCAACTAAATGACATCGGTGCAACCGCGTCCCCCCGGGAACCAGGTGTAACTTTAAATACAGTTTTATTTCAGGTTTGCTATTGACGCACAAACAGCAGAGATCGATGTTTAGTATACATGGTATACACAAAGCAGCCAGTACGATCGGCATCTCCGTCCTTTTGCTGCACACTCGGCAAAAGAACCGCACATAAGAAATCCCTCTAGCCCCATCCTTCCCTCCTGCCACGAACAAGGGTGACGATTTCTCGGTGGCTTGGAAACCATCTGTCGGATGGCAAGACACAAAAGGGCAGCTCCTCGGAGCTCTGCCCCCAAACCAAAGCGCAGCGGGCTTGGCTACGCAGGAAAACCCTCCGAAAATGGATGATACGTTCATGGGAATGGAGACCTGGAAGGGATTTCCTAGAACATTAAATCCCACCCCCTGCTGTGCAGAGCAACCGCAACATCTGCTCCTGGCTCTATCGAGCAGCGTGGAGACCCAAAATATTATTGTGTTCAAAAAGGCATTACATAAATCCAGGGAGGATGGGTCCACAAACATTGTCACGAGGAGTTTGCTAAGCTGGTGGAAAGGTCTAGCAAGGAAACCCTTGTGCTACCGCTGTCCTGTTTCTTGTGATGTTTCTCGCCTTGCCCACAGCTGGAGACCTTTCAGAGCAGACCAAAGGGCACAAGGAGTTTCCACGCTATGCCTGCGTGGGACCGAGCAAGCAAGGCTCCAAGCCTCTAGCTGCTGAGACAGCATCTTCTGCCTACCCATAATCTGTAAATAATCCCTATAGTCCCTTTTTGCTGATCCCAATAACTGCATAGCTTGACCGAGAGACTCTGGCTTGCTCACAGTCACAGCTAATTGATTAAAAGGCACCTTCATCAGTGGAAAAGCAAAAAGTGAACTGGTCCCTGATGGTAGGATCTGAGCAAGAGACCTAAATGATGTGTTAAACGGTTGTTGGGAAGATGACGGCGTGTGAGGTAAGACAGGCTCCGACCACAACGGGCACGATGCTACATAACCGTCAGAGGTACCGAATAAACCCTTGCACAAAACCCTGGGTGGGGGAAGTTGGTTGTAGATGCTCTGCAGCAGCAAGAGGCTCAATCCCCCTTCTTTCCGCACACACCTGAACCCTGCTGAGCCCCTTTCCCCCAGGAAAACCCAAGACCCAAATTTATCTTCCACTCCCACAGCTCAAAAGCAACGCTGGGAATGTCGCCCCAGCTCCACCAGCTCTGCTAGAGTTCAGCTCAGGATATCTCGGGGGGCTTAATGCAGAGGAAAAATAACCCAACCTGGCCCAAAGGTTGGAGGGCAGAGTGTGGTGGGATGTCAGGGCACGGCGTACTGGTCCCATTAAGCAGTGAGCACCATTTCCAGAGCGGAGTCAAGTACCGGCGACTGGCGGGGCTGCGTCTGACCCCACATGGCACTGCGCCCTGGTACTACAGTACAGTTGCTTTTTTGGAATGACAGCTCAAATCTCAGGTCCATAGTGATCCCTTTTAGCCCTGAAAAACTTCAGGTGGGCGGTTTAGAACCTGCCCCGGACCAGGGTGTAAAGGAGCATCCAGCTACGCACTGGATGCCAGCACAGCCCCATCCCAAAGCACCATAGGAAAACCTCAGCCAGGTGAGAGAGCCCACTGGGAATAACGCCGTCCCCGCTACGCAAGGTTTACATCCATTGGGCGGGGGAAGAAGGAGGTTAAAAAAATACAGAGTTAAGCACCATAAAATCTACACTGGTCAGGTCATAAACATGAGGAGAAAACGAAAATAAAGCCACCGCCTTCCAGCCTGGTCTGGTGATGCTGCTGGGGCTCTCTGGACTGCCCGGGCTGCAAAGTCATCACCAGTGAGCCCTGGAGGCATCAGGCCCAACACCTCATCGCACCGGTGGTTGGACAGTATAATTTGCCATCATTGCATTGTTAAGTCCTTTTGGTCCCATTTAGCACAAGTGTTGGGGGAGTCCGGGGAGGGGAGAGGTAGGCTTGGCCCTGGGAAGATGGGGGAGGCTTCAACTGTGCAATTTAGTGGCATCCCCCTGCCTGTCCTCGGATCCATCCCGGGCAGCGATGCCCCTTGTTTCCATCCGCCCCCCCGACTCCCAGCCTCCGCCGGTGGGTTTCCGCGTCGTTCGGCGGCTTCGAGGTAGATGTTCATTCCTGCTCTGTCTCCGAGTGACCTGGTCGATAAAATCCCTCTCTCCTGGGCGTGTGGGGTGTGCGTGTTCTGTCCCCACACCCAGGTCCCTTTTTTCCCCCATTTTTTCTCTTTTTCCCCCTGTTTGATATGTGCTATGGACATCTCCCCCTCTCCCAAGCCCTGGCTGCTGCTCGGCTGACTCCAGCCAGAGGAACACCATGCCCTTCCTCGCAGACACCCCTTGACCTGCTCAGCATGGCCTCAAGGTGCAAAAATCCAGCTCCTGCGGCTTCCTCCTAAAATTGCAACTCTCCCGGGGCAGCAGGCGCCCGGTTGGAGCCAAGCACTTCAGCGCCCGTCTCTTAAAACCCCGACCACAGCTCTTGGAGCAGGTAGACCAAGGTCCAGCTTCCCACGCCGGGCAGGGCTCCCCACACAGCCGGACGTCGGCCGGCCGCTGTGCCGCATCGCACTCGGCGGCCGGTTGGCCGTAGGAGTCGCGACAAGCCACTGAACGCTTCTGCAACCCATCGCCGCAGGTGACGGAGCAAGCCTCCCAGCCGCCCGCCGCCCACTTGTAGGAGGGACGCTTGTAGCTCGGTCTCCCACTGTCCAAGCGGTTGGACAGGCTGAGGACGCTGTTGTTGAGGTCCGGTGTGGTCTTGCCCTCCTTTTTGTAGGAGGACTTGTCCTCTTTGCTCTCTTTGGGGAGGTAGAAGGAGTAGCGTACCCGAGGAGGGGTCATCTTCCCCACGGAGAGCACCTCCAAAGTCAGGGGTTCCTGGATGGGCTTGAAGGCTTGGAGGCTCTCGACGGCAGTGCCGGTGCCACTGTACCGCAGGACGCTGCCCTTCACCATCAGGTCCCTCTCCACGGCCGAGACGACGAAGTGGCCGTTCAGCAGGTACTTGCCCTGCCCATTCTTCAGCGCCAAGTAGTTGTCGTCGCTGATCAGCCCTTTGTAGCCCCGCTGCCTGATGTCGATGTTGGAGGCTCCCGCGGGGATGACCACCACGAAGTTGTAGCCGTGCCTGGAAGAGAAGAGCAGGCAGGGCAGGTCGTCAGGCAGGGGACATCCCGCTACAGCGTGGCCTCAGCCCGAAGCTCTGCAGCTACAGCCCTGAGACCTTCCCACCCCTGCAGTTATCTCCTCCTTCCCGTGAAGATAATTTTGAATCTCCTTCCTTCCTTGCGCTGAGTTTTGTCTAGGCTGAGGTCACCCAGATATGAGAAGATGCTTCAGCTCCTCTGGCTCAACAGTACGGATGTACCGGCGATAACTCCATCGGCAGAAGCCAACAGCACGTTAAATGTGTCCTGCTTTTCCTTCAGAGCCAGCCCAGGTCTCCATGCAGGGACATACACTGGCACCAGGAGAGTTTGCTCAGGGTGGACTTAGCCCCCATCACCATCTCCACCGCCTTCCTGCATCCACCCCAAAAAGCAGAGCTGCGAGAGGGGGAAGCGCACGTGGTCACCTAACACTTACATGGGTTTGGTGAACAAGCCCGAGACCTTCTTGCAGCTCTTGTTGTCTCCTCCACACACACTGCACTTGTCGAATTTCTTCTTGGAGCCCAGCTTCCCGTCGCAGCCCGCTTTGATGCATTTGCCCTGGACACAGACCGAGGTGGAGTCTGGGGAGCAAGGGGTGCCGTCCACAACCTGCACAAGGGTGAGCAAAACAAGCTGCTTTGTTTCCCTGTGCCACTCCACAAACCCCTCAAGCTGCAGCCATCCAACCCGGGGCTACCCGAATCCATCCAACAGGTCCTGAGGAGATGGCAGCAGGCACCGTGTCGCCCTCTGCTCATCTTCTGCTTTGCAGTTGGGATTTTTAGGGTCTCTGAGAAGAGACGAATGGGACCCTTTTCTGCTGCATCTACATCATTTTCTGCCCTTTCTGCTGCATTGGTGCAAAGGGAACAGGCTGCACTGGGGAGACAGCTAACACCACCCCGCTCAGTCCCACGTCTGGCCACCTGCCCTGTCTGGCATGCACATCACTTCCCCAGCACCGTAATTATCATCCTCTATTTCAGGACTACGGGCATATGCCAGAGGCACCTTTGCAAACCCAGAGGAAGACCCTCCACAGACCAACTCCAGCCCTGAAATAAATAAGCGGACACGTACATGTTGATTCATCCCAGCCCAATGGATTCCCCTCCTCCATAACCTCGTCGAACACCAGCTGCCCACCAGACAAGGAAAATTCACTCATTTCCAGGCAGCCCAGACGCTGACCCTCACCAACCTTGGGTGCCAGCACGTAGAAGTAGCCAGTGCCGTTAGCTCGGCAGATGAGCTTGCATTTATCCCGGGGTGAGACACCAGAATATTTGGGGACCCAGGAGACGGAGGCAGTGAGGCGGTTGGTGCTGTGGCTGTAGCCGTTGAAAGCCTCGCACTGCTCCTCGCGGAAGCTCTTCCCAGGCACTGGAAAAAATGGGGATGTGCGTGGGATTGGGGACCAGCCTGGACCTCCGGCGCCATTTTTACGGGGTTGTTATAGGTCATTGCAGACAACCACGAGCAAGCTGAGCTCCAGCCCCTTACCTGCAGCAGAGCAGGGGTCCAGGTTGCAGGAGCGGTACTTGACGCGGATGCCCTCGCAGTAGGAGCCCCCGTTGGCAGGCACTGGGTCGGTGCACTCCCGCTTGGCCAGCTGCACCCCACCGCCGCACGTCCGCGAGCACTGCCCGTAGGGCGCCCACTTCGCCCAGCCGCCATCCACCTGCGGGGATGTGGCAGGGTGAGAGGCTGCATCCCCTTTGTCGCTGGCTCCATCCCAAGCAGGGGCTCTCCAGACTCGGAGCCACCCCTTCGCAAGCAAAACTTCTGCCGGCTGCCCCCAAACCTGCCCAGGGCTGGATGGAGCAGAGCAGCAGCATCCCTCCTTGAGAAATATGCAACATCCAAGGGACCTCCATCTCTTTTCACATCAGTGTCCCCCGCCAGGTGCCCAGCACCAGGAGACGGGGGACTGCTCAGCCAGCACCCATGCAAAAACTCAGGGTGACCCCGCAGGATGTTTTTGGGGCTCACGGCGCGCAGGTACTCACCCTGTACTTACTGATGTTATGCCTCTCAACACAGGCGCCCTTCAAGCAGAAGCGCCCCTCGCCGCAGACGGTGCCGTCCGCCCAGGGGAAGTGACGGGTCTGGCAGACGATCTGCCCACGCGCCTTGCCCGTGCACCAGAGCTTGGCACAGTACTGCATGTACGGGCAGGGCTTGGAGCCCACGCCAAAGGCCAGCTCGCACTGCTGGTTCAGGCTGTAGCTCATCCCTGGCAGGTCTTCGGGCAGCGGGATGGGTTTGGCAGGCTGGTCCAACAAGCAGTCTCCTGTGGAAGCGGGAATGGGGGGGGGGGGGCTACCNGAGCATCGCTGCGGGGAGGTGAGGGATGGCTGCCGGTAATTTGGCCAAAACTATCCCAGCCACACACTGCCAGCGGGACCAGGTGCTACCCCAGGGGTGCCCTCGAGGTCAGCTGCATCCCAGACCCAAGTGACTCCATCTCTTGGTGACACTGGGTAGAGCCGTGCTGGCAGCCTCAGAGCAGATGTCACTGCTGGGGACACCCCAGCACTGAGGAAGCCCAGCTGATGCAGAAACACTGTCACACTCCCCATTCCCTTCTAACTTTGTTTGCAGAGGAGGGAGAAGAGTTCCTCTACAGCCCATCAGCCTCTCCCGGTAACCAGCCCCAGGGACGGATCCTGCTCCTACAGGGCAGGGACACAAGTAAGTGGGCGAGGGGTGCAGGAGGGCTTACCGTGGCCGCTGTCGAGGAAGTCGGTGATGATGGCAGCGCTGCAGGCTGACCAGGGGTTGGCGCGGTCAATCTGGATGAGGGTGGGGGACATCATGTGGTTGGTCTTCAGCCGACCAAAGACCTCCTCGCAGGCCTTCACGTTGTCATGGGGCATGTTGAAGACGTGGCCTGGGGGGGAAGGATAAGAGGGGACAGCATGAATAACCCCGCTTGGCATGCGGATTAGGGCCCCCACAGCTTCTTGCAATGCGGGAAAGTGAGGCACGGAGTGGGGCAAACCCTTGCAAGGATTGCAAAGGCTCTGTAGGGCCCAGGAGACACCCGGGGAAGGACAACGCTCACACGCCCCGGCTCAGACCGCACGCAGACGCCGGGAGCTTGCAGGACCGGTACACGTGAGCCACCCTGCTGGTGGCATCCCCGAGCAGCGTGCTTTCTGGCACGCTGTCCTGCCTGCTTCGTGCGTGGCTATCAGTGGAAAGGAAGGACAAAGGAAGTTGCAAAGAGAAGGAGATTCAGCGCTTGCCCCCCCCCCCCCCCCCTCTTCCTCCTGCCGAGCACCGCAAGTGTCTCCGGAGGTAGGTGTGCCCTCCGCCTGTTATTTCGGGACTCCCAAATCCTGGAAACGCAGCCGAGGTAGCAACCACAACAGCAAAGCCTTTTGCTTTCTCAGCAGCTCTTTCCCACCCAGCTCGGGGGGGGTCTTGTGCCCCGAGGTGGAGTTTCCCCATCACCAGATACCGGTTATTGTCTGATCTTCCGGAGGCTGAAACCAGGGTTATTTCGAACCTTGCCGGCTTCTGGCATTCCTCCCAAGAGGATGGGGAGAGCGGGAAGCCTTACCCAGCTCGTGGGCGGTGGTGAAAGCCGAGGGCAGCCCGTCGTCCTCGATGACAGAGCAGCTGCGCTTGGGGTCGCACATGGTGCCCACGTCCGCCATCCCCAGCGTGTCACAGGTGGTGGCACCGCACAGGTCCTGCAAGGCACGGAGGCAAGGGGTTAGTCTCGGGGCCAGCACGGGCATCACGGTTCCCCATCCCCACCCCATCCCCCGTGCCCCACGGGGAGCTGATCCCAGGCTGCTGCGGGGAGGCAGCCCAAAGGGATGGGGACCGCAGCAGGCTACGGAGGCAGGAAACCTCACCCTGACCTGGAGCAGGCTGCAACGATGTGCTGGCATTTAACCCTGGCACTGGGGATGCTTTTTGTGTGTGGCATCCTCCCATGCCTTCAGTGACAGCCTTTCCCACCCAAACGGCTCCTCTGGCCAGGGAGGAGCTGGTTTTGGCACAGAGGAGTCAGCCTGGCTCCGTTCTTCAGCGTGAGCTCAAGGACCGGACCCAGGCGGGTGGATGGGAAGGCACCTGGCCTTGGGCTCACAGCTGAGCCGTTTCTCAATCTCCTTTCTCAACTTCTTCCTAGGAACAAGAAGCTCCTGGACCAGGTCCAGAGGTTCCCAAGGTTAAGGGAAGTGCTCCTGTCTCTCCAAGACACTTTACAGCAGTCCCTCGAGGAGCAACCGAGCCCAGATTGAAGGAGGAACCAGCCCAGCCTTCCACCCCCAACACAAGGACTGCCGGACCCCAAGTAGATGCAGCCGGGACAGAGGACGGGAAGGGTCCCATCGCAGGTGGATCTGCCCTTCTTCAGGATCCAAAGGCAAATAAAAAAATCCCTCTTTGAAGTTGCACTGCCACTGCAGCCTAGCAATAGCCTTGTCCTCGGATGCCCCCTTCCCCTGCTGGCGTCTCTCAGTGGCTTGGGAGGGCTGGAGCATTGTCCCCATGCCTCGGTGCCATCCCAGCGGGGCTGGGAGCTGCAGCGGAGGCCGTGCAGGGGGCAGGGAGCAGCTTTCCACATGAAAAGAAAACGTAAGGGACTCGCTGGGCGCTCCCATGCTATAAATAAGCGTGATTCATGCTGAGTGCTCACCCAGCCAAAGCACTTGGGTTGCTCGAAATCTCACATGAGCGGCTCTGCCAACATTTCCAGCGAGGTTTCCAAGCTGAAGGCATTCCCGCGCAGGCAGGTTCAGCCATGGGTAAATAACAGTCTCGACGACTTCAGAGAGCCCCGGCCAGGGCTGAGATGGCTTTAACAGGAGACCTGGGGCTACGAAGTCTGGAGGCACAGACAAGACCATGATCTCTGGAGAGGCGAGGCAGAGAAACGCCTAGGTCTGGGCCAGCTATTGCGGCTGGTGGAAAACCCCATCACACAACCGGGTTCAGCTCTCTGCTCTGCAACAGTTTTCCTTGTTGGCTGGGACCCTGCCGCATCCCTGATCCCACCGTGCATCGATGCTGGCAGGGACAAGCAGGTGGCAACCCCACATCCCCGGTGGCGGGGCCACCGCCGGCAAGCGCAGTGTGACTAAATGGGGCTGGCAAGCCCCAGCGCAGGGCACCCTGTCCCAAAATGCCACCAAGAGCCAGTGCCATTGCCACATTGAGCTAACCCGAGGATGCAGCTTGCCCAACACCCCCTGCCCACGCTCTCCCCTGTGGCAGTCCCAGCGCTGGGGGTTTGGGGGCGAAGGCGGGGTGCGGGGGGAACGACACAGCATCACAGGGAAGAGGTGGCCGCTCATGGCTCCCCGCTCGCTGCTCTTTGAAGAGTTGCTGCTTCCTCACTGGCGCGGCGAGCTTTTGGCTCCCGGCCCAACACCTGCACTGACACACTGACCCACTTCTTGCTCTGAACCTCGCCTGCCGGCTGCGGGGATACGTGAGCGAGCAGCTCTTAACGGGGTTTTCCCGAACCCTTCAGCCACAGCCTCCTAGGGGCAGCCTGCTTTGAAAGGCTGGGCAGCATCCCTGGGCTCTAATGAAGGGTCCTGACCCCTCCAAAACACCTCCTCCAGCTTTGCCAGCGGTCCAGCATGCTCAGGAGGGGAGCCAATGCAAGCGGCGGCGCAAGGATGGAGCTACAGAGGGGAGGAGAGAGAAATGCAAGAGGTTGAAGGTGGGAAAGTGTCATGCAAAGGGCCAGCTCTGCCTTTGCACGGTGTGCTCACCGTCACCGATATCACCCGCTGCCAGCCTAAATACAGGGAGGACACCCGGTGCCCCTGGCACCATGCCGAGGGGCTGCAAGCAACCTGCTTGATGCACCATCAGGGCTCTCCTGCCAGCCTGACCTTCATCTGTGGGCACTTCCAAGGCTTTTCTTCATCCCCTTGCGAACTTCTCGAGATGTTCTGCGGGTCAGTTGGGTGGGATCCTTGCAGCTAGTGCATTAATTTGCCTACTCAGAGACCAGGTCATAAGCATTGTCCCTACCACGGAGGCTTCCCATGCGTGTCCAAAGCAACCCCGAAAGTCTGAGCTTTGAGCTACAGAGCGTGGGTTTCCAAATTCCCCGCAGCATCTGCTGCACGCTAGGCTACAGCCAGACGTTCCTTGGTGCGACGTCCCTTCGGTTTTACTGCAAACCTTTGCTGGTGGGACGTCAAGGTTCAGGATGGGTGGGAAGCTTGGCCGAGCCTTTTGCTGTGGTGTGCGACGCTATTTCCAAGAGGCAGGAGTGTGGTTGAAGGCTGGATGCTCTGCAGGAGCCTCCAACAAGCACCGGCTCAGGTAGGAAGGTGAAGGTCCCACGGCTGTGGTTGCTGGCAGATCTGCACCCACCGGCTGAGTGGGACTGAGCTCCCCAAAGGCAAATCCGCAATCCAACGCAACCGATGTTAGGAGGGAGCAAAATCGAGCGGGAGAAGACAGCCCCATTCATCAGCAACTCGTTGACACAACTGGAAACTGCCTATCAACCGCGCTTGAGATGAAATTTAAGTCGGGGGCTTATGTAACAGCTTTTTGGCAGGGAGATAAACTCTGGGGTGTCAGGGGACCACAGATGGATGCACTCAAGGAAGGCAGATGTCTCCTCGATCGTGTGCCTTTGCACCGAGCTTGCTTTGGGATTTCAGGAATGGATGGTTTAGCAATGTGAAAAAAATGCAGCCCGGCCATGATCCGTAGCTTTCGAATCGCTGGGATCGAATCCATCCCACGTGTGGCTCCGGTGACCTCACCAGGTTTCCACCAGAGATGGAGCTGGCTCGTCCCAGCAAGGGTATCAGCAGGCTTCCTCCTCTTTGCAGCCGCCCCGCGCAGGCAGGAGCTGCTCCAGCAGGCTGGGGTTCAACCCTGCCTGTGCTCCGGCAGGATTTACAGCTGGCCAGAGGACACGGCCCCTGCCCGGGGCTGGGGGGGACAGGGAGAACGGGCGGGACGAGGTCTCACACATCCTGCACAGCATCGTTCCCACTCCAGGCCATCACTAGCCCGCGCTGACCCCAGGCTAGGGGCGGCTGAACCGAGCTGGATGCTATATCCTGCCCACCCACCCATGCTTGACCTGGAAAGATGTTTTGGGAATGGTGTCCCTGCTGTTCAGGGGAGTTCCCGACCTGTCCCTAATCCAAAGACATCTGGGCGGGGATGGGGGAAGGAGAAAACACAAGTTGGTAAAACGTGACAGTCCCTTTCAAGCTGGGCTCATCCTTCTCCCCTCCCACTAGCAATTTGGGGGTGCAGGCTGTAACAGCCCACAGCCAGGCACCGCACCGATGTCAACGCTGAGACAGGACCACAGGGAAGAGGAGAAGCATTTAGGGGGAGGCTCTGGAAGCGGTGTCACTGCTTCGGTGTCACCCAGTTTATCAGGATGGGAGGATGGAGAGCTCACCCTGGCGCAGGAATCACCCTGCACCCCACATAGCCAAAGGCAAGCCAGAGGCAGCTCGGCAAAGCCCCTCTCCCGATGCAGGGATGCGGCCAGCTCACGGCAGCGGTGGGGGAGACTCTGGCCTCCCCCCGCCCAAGGGCTGCAAGCGCTGGCCGTATCTCCGGTGCTTTTCTTCCAGCCCTGAACTGGGTCCGCGCGGAGCAGCCAGCGCACGGAGGAGAGGTCCAGGTTCTCAGGAGGACCGTGAGTCAGAGGAAGCGGGGAGAGGTTTTTTTTCTTGGCAGGTGGCACTGCGATCTCTTCCCAGCCAGGGAGGGAGAAGCGGGGCCGTGCTCCTCTTCTGGGCTCGCACCCCGCGTTTCGGGGTGGTGGCCGTTGTGCGCCAGAGCTGCCGGGCACTGGCTGCCGAGGTTCCTGCCAGCAGGCAGGGGATGGAGCGGCAGGTTTCTGCCCGTGGGGACGACCTGCCTTTGCACACCTCCTGGCCTCGCTCACCCCCTGGCAGGGCTTTCTCCGGGCTGCCGGCCAAAACTTGCCCAGAGGACAGCAAGGGCTGGCTCAAGCAGGCTTGCTCCACACCTCCGCTCCCCCCGCCCCGGCATCTGAGGGTGGAGGGTCCCTTGGGAAAGGGGGATCGGCCACAAGCGCAACCTCCTCCAGCGCGCACCAGAGGTGGGGCGCAGGTGGCAGGAGGCCTTAGCATGGTGCAGGGCTCCTTGAAATTGGGGACAGCCCCTCTGGGTCATCCCCCCTGCACCCACCTGCTTGGTGAAGAGGATGGCGGTGTCCCAATACTCGGGGTGCTTGTCGCTGACCTTGTTCCACTTCTTCTGCCAGGCGCAGAAGTTGCGGAGGGTGAGGGCGGCGTTGCCGGTGACCTTGGGCCCCTTGTCATCCTGCCCGATGAGGAGGAACTTGACCACGGAGATCTGGATGGGGTTACGGATGCTGGGGTGCTTGTAGAGGCGGGCGGCCGTGGCCATCAGGGTGAGCAGGTAGTGCTGGAGGTCATCCCCGTGGAACTTCACCATCGACTCGTCAGCCACCACCAAGGTCTCCACGTAACGGGGGACTGAGGCGAAGCGCTTGGCCCGACTCCCTTTCCCCCCCACACGTCCCCGGTATTTGTCCAGCGCCTGCAGCACCCCGGGGGTGAGCCCGGAGCCCACGGCGCAGCGGGATGCTCCGGCCCCGACGGGTCGGCCAGGGCTACGGCGCTGCAGGCGGTGGGCTCCGCCGGCCGCCCCTCCGGCCAGCGGGCTGATGATATACTCGGCTCCACGGTAGCCGAAAGCCCCCCGGAGCCCCCCGCAAAGGCTGAGGGCGGCGAAGGATTCCCGGTCGGCGTTGACATCCCCCGAATAAAAGCAGTGGCGGAGACCGGGGAGGGGGCGAGTGGAGCCGGGCGCGACCCCCAGGTAGTGGGCGGCGAAGGCGGGCGCGATGAAGTGGGCGTCGGGGGAGAGATGGAGGTAGAAATCCTCCCCGAAAGCCGAGAGCTGGAAAACCACCGCTTGCCCTCCCCGGGGGGGTTCGGCGGGACCCCGCCTGAAGTAAGGCCGCCCGTTGATGTCGGGGTCCAGGCGGAGGGGGGTGACCACCTCGGTGTCGGCCGGGGGACCCCCCGAGGGCAGGCTCAGCCCCGGGGAGCCCAGCAGCAGCAGCGGCAGCAGCGGCAGCATCGTCCCGGGGGGGCTCAGGCCGGCGGCATCGGGGTTTTGGGGGAGGCGGG